>WACJ01000103.1:0-600000 GCA_008973525.1 Stenopsyche tienmushanensis
ATGCAAACTTGTGCAAAAAATTGAAGAACAAGCGTGAAATGACCACCGTATGATGCTTGACGACCTCTCCTCCGTGATATTGTGTCGGAAAAACTCGTTTATAAGAAGTTGTGTGCTCCATGGATGTCCAGAATACTCACACACACAGGAGAGAGAAGCTTTTCTAGGATGTATCATGACGGGAGATGAGACGCGATTGTGTCACTTACAAAATCCAGAAAAATAGATTTTTTGTAATAAACACTTTACAATAACAGAGGAAGCTACTTTTACAACAGCAAATGAATTCGTATTACATAATTCGAGTCATTATCTGAAAATTGTTCCACACTTTATGCTCGTTTTCTTCAGACATCTGTCTGAAGAGACGAGACATCTGTGATAAAATCTTAGAAGACCTTAGAGGAATGATGAATGCGTATGTTAAAGTCGATTGAAGAAAAAATTTAAATTTGTTTGTTTGTTCGTATTTAATGCGCTTCCATACCGTTCATTCGATTGCGATAAAACTATGTCAACTTACTGTTTATACTTGCGGAAATAACATAAGCATAGTAAAATATTGTATGGACCTACATCTTGACTCGACTAAGGGTTAATTACGCGTTGCGCAACAGAGGATGCTACTTTTGTCTTCTTTATTCAGTGACGGGATCAAGAAGCTTCCTATCCGATGAATTAAATTTATTTCTCATGAAGGGTACTGTGTAGAAAATAAGATTCCCCATAATATATACATAAAAATAAAGTTTAACATGTTTTTTGTGTATAAAGTCCAAGCGATGATACGCACAGATCTGTGCGCGCGGTATTTATAGGGTCAATGAACAATCGGCCGTCAGATAAAAAAACTTCTTTACATTCTCCCCTTTGTTCCAAATACTCTAATCGACCACATTGTGTGCGCAAAAAAAATTGCGAGAGAATTTCCAAATTTAGCCCGTGTTTTTAAAATCAGTCACAATGGACAACATCCAAAAAATGTTTGGCGCAATTTCGCGTTTATCGAACATGTTCGCGAATCCCATGTCTGTTTATTTTCGCGTTTGAATTTCGAAATAAAAAACGAACTTTTTACACGATCCGCCGAATAACACGCACAATAGATTCGCATGTCCAATTATGAATTAGGGACGGCATCGCAAAAAGCATTCTTTGATTCAAATTTTACATGCTGCATGAAATTTCCTCCTTGCAGACATTCAAAAACATCCCCGAACGTAAAAAATAACATAACCCTCGCCTTTTGTGAGATAAGCCCCGGGCAGAGGACACTAAATTTCGAGGGTTAATATAACGCTCGCTAGAAAAATAATATTGTAGCTTTCTCTAAGCCCTTCCCCTGGAACGGAAAGAAAATTGTACGTCGGCGTTCTTTTCATCCGAAGAGTTCCCTAATCGCATCAAATACGACGATACTCAAAAAAAACGCAATATAAATATTTGTCGGATGGGAAAAGTTTCCACAGACGATCGCAGGTAGAGATTCGAACGAATGGGGTGAAATTATCGCCAATCGATGCAGGAGATAAAACACGCCGACCGAGGATCGATCGCGCCTTCTTCTGTCCAACAATGGCATCGGAGGCTCGTTTGCCGGTTAAATTTAAAGGGATGAGTCGCAAAATCGGGGAGTAAATTTATTAGCGAGCTAAAATTGCAAATTTAAATATATAAAAGGCGCAAACGAAGCGGGAATACCTGGAACCGTCGTAAAATGTGTACCTGTTTTGAGGGCCATTTGAATTTGTGGGGAGGAGTTTTATGCTTTTGCATTATTGCTGGAATTCATTTTCGCAACGTGGAGCTTCAAATTTGCAGTCGTCTGTAAAATGGGGACGGCTAAGAAGGCGCCCGCCATGGGCGCAAAACGCATGATATCGACTCGACTAAGAATAGTCCCAGAAGTACCATCGACTAAAAGTGAACAAGCTAGCAGCCATGCTAGGCAATTCCAAATGTGCTGTATATCGCGTATTGATAGAAAATTTTGACATGAGAGAGCTGTGCGCAAGATGGGTGCCGTGTTCGCTCACAATGAAACAACAACAGCATCGTGAAGATGTTTCAATCAATTGTTTGGCAATGTTTCACAGCAATAAAGTTTTTGCGTCGATTCACGACTATAGGTCCATCATTTTACATCGCGGGGTGTCTTCCGTGATCGTACAAATCGTAGAAGATGCCGAGTGTCCATTTATCACCGAAAATACCGCATAAAAGAGGACAGAGTGGCCATAAAGTTTGTGTGTCCAACCGGTCCGCTTCTCGCATCGCTGACGCGACGGGTTTTAAAACGACGACGGGACTAAGGGTTTTAAAACGCCCTTTCAGACTTTTATTCAAAACCCAAAGGTAGCAGAAGGAGATTTTGGGAACTATTAATAGTAAAAGTAATCTTTTTTTTTAAGAAAAACATATGGGATTACAAAGGGGGTGCACGTCAAACACTAGGGAATTCAATCCCGAGCCAATATTTCGATCCCGGGATTGCATTAGACCATCGGGATTTTCAAAAGTTTAAGAAATTACATTGATAAATTTGATCAAAAATTACTAATAAATCCATTTGTTTAATATAAAAAATAGCTTGAAGGAAAAAGAATTTTATTTATTTAAGTAAGGATTGAAATACAATTCAAAAATAGATAAATAAAACACTAAAAAGTTCAAATATTAACACCACTAAAATTCGCAAAATTCCCGATTTCCCGACAAATTATTTTTTTCCGTCGCCGCAGATGAATACTTATATACTATAATACTGTGATGTGATTCGTGATTATATTACGGAGGAATACAAAAATTTTGAATCCCGTATCTATTATATTTCATATCGATATTCCCATTATTAGAGTCGAGGTGTAGTAAATACATCACCGGTAGGGAAAGGTTAATACAAAAATTTGAAAAACACATATGTACTGTATACATAGATTAGACAGTTACTGCCCCTAGATGTTGCCTAAGCTCGCCAATTAGTATTTACGCCACTGTTTCCAAGCGTCCAGATTTCGACGGGAACGTTTGCATTCCCTACTTGCCACGGATGCTTCATACCCTCGTTATGGTACTGCAGTCGCCTATAAATTTTAAATTCAATTCCTTTTTCATTTTGCTGTAAAGAAGGCTCATTTTGCTTGGACATCAAGGGCTAAAACTAATGGTGCCGTAAATGCTAAAGGAGAACATTTTACTCTATGAAAATGTCACAGCGTACATAAAACCTAACGAAATAAAAGGTTACAGGGATGTCTCGTAAAGTTGCTTTGTTTGCTTCTTGAAATTTCTAATCGTTTTTGCTAGGAGAGGGTCACGACCCCCCCGAAGGTGTTCACCGGGACGATTCCAGGAAAGTTCTACACGTAGAGAGATTTTTTTTCCCCCCGACCTTTGCATTAGCAGATCGTACGAGAAACTATTTTATTTATTCCGAGCAGCATCTCCATAAAAGAAGAGCATAGTCGAAACGATGTAAGTACACTGAATTTTCTATTTGAGCGAAAATTAATTAATCATTTTCTCCGCGAGAAATGGAAGAGAATCTGAGTTTGAAACCTAAAAAGTTTCAGCTGAAATGCAAAGTTTGCGCATTAATCATCACACGACAATCAAAGTGTACTTTAATTTCGTTTCTTGTAAAACTCTATTAAATCTCTCATAGCGGTTTTATAAACGGCATAGATCATTTTTTTACATCAAAAATATTGAAAATGTATAAAAACACACATTTACTCAAATATACTGGGTCTTTCAATAGAGACGCTCAACGTTTGTTAAATTATGGCGACCATTTTATTGCAGCAATATTTTTCAAATTTATTATACATTATAATTTAATATATGGCAACAATGTATGAATGAAGAAAGCGATGCCTTCGGGAACATAGCTGTATTTCCTCCAGCTGGTTTTGATCATGTCCGAAAAAAGGAGTTTTTGTTACAGGATCTAATATCTCTTTAGATAGCCGTCTTGTTTTTAAATTAAAACTTGTAAAACTTGGCGCGGTTGGGTAAATTTATTTGAACGTCACGAAAAACGAAACACCGTACGGCAGTCGGTTGAAAATAATGTGAGAAGCATTTATTGTGTGTGTGTGTGTGTGTGTATCTATACGTAGCATAAAGCAAACACTATACCAGTAGAAAGCCTATTTTATTATATATTACACAACACACAGCCACATCTTTTGGTTAATAATTTCCCTTAATAAATGAAAAAAGCAATGGATATATCAATTTTTCCTAGAAAAATTCAGTCAAATCTATGATGATTTATTCATTTTTCATAGATAGATATTTACCTATTAAATGGCCGGGACGTATATATACGTCCAACTTAAACTGCATCGAAATTGGCTAGGACGTATATATACGTCCTCGACTTTTTTTGTTGTTTAACGACTATGTGATTTGTCGATACATGTTTTGACATGAATTTAAGATAGGTAGCAAATTGGTTCCACTTCGCTATTGTGTTGGAGTGGACGTGTACTTAGTAAACGGTGGCATAAGGTAAGATTCAAAGGCAAATTTATAGTTTTAAAATGTTTAATACTTATAGTTCTAAATAGATTTAAAAAAATATGTTTCATTGATTTTTTTATAAACTCTAAGCATCGTTAATAAAAATTATTAATATGAACTCACGCCAGGTGGGCGGGACGTATATATACGTCCTAACGAAAATGTGCGCGTCCACTGTTTGTTGCGTTATTGAAAAGGAACTTCCCCGCTTAACAGGTTAAATAACAAAAGGAATACGTGAATATATTTTTAATAAATATATATGTATCAATATTTGTTCATATCAGTACTTCTAATAGTCCGAATTGACCTGGACTGGAAGTGAAAAAAAATAATGGGAGGTAAATATGAAAGTTGGGTGTCGTTACAGCCTCTCAGGGGGGTATTTCTAAAAACTTTAAAGGACGTTTGGGTTCATTAGAGGGTGTTGAAGTTTTCGTGTTCAGATGTGACTGTTGAAGCATTAAAGTTGGAAAATATCCTAATGATTAATACGAAAAAATCCATAGTGCGATTATGAATCCGTTGACGCTACAAGATCATCTTCATAAGAAACATCTTAATAAATCAGGCTTTGGATATTTTTTATAATCGGAAAAGGGCGTTCAAAGGATGATTATAGCTTCAAACAAAAAAATATTAGCAATTAGTCAATATGATATATGCAAAAGGTCGTTGGGTTGAATAAAGTTAGTCTAAATCTTTCTCAAGCACATCAAATATACAGAATATTAAGATGCTAAATAATGAATGTGTCAAAAGGCATAAATCACAAATTCTGTATACGAAATATCCATCCTGAAATAAGCACGTCTTGTGACCCGAAAATCTCGAAATTCAGAGTATTACAATAAGGACGCTCGATATTTAAATCTAAATAAAACAAGTTGTATTTAAGATATTCACTCAATTTTATATACATTTAAAAGATAATTTTATGGCAATAAATATGAAATATAATATCATTCAAATGTCTGCTACGGTTTCGCTTGGTGGTACGTATTCAGGAGGTTCAATTTTCGATTGCGTTGTCGCATAAAAATATTTTTTTTTGTTATGTTGCTTTAAGAATGTGGTCGAAATACTTGGATTTGCTAAATTTTTTACTACAAAAGAATACACGTCGATTATTTTAATCCACTCAGACGATGACCTTCACGAGGGTCGGAATGGGATACTATTTTATAAAGAATCCGTATTTGTCCCATGTCCCGATTTTCGGAATATACGCGCCCCAAATATGACCCTTCGACTCATTTGTGATTCTGCAGACATCATTGTAGCATTTTTTCTTCGTCGATTCGGTCTAAAAAACGTATTCGTAGATCGAAAACTCGATAATGATAAACAGATTTGACCCTTTGCGTTCGATTTGTACACAATAGCTCGAAAGAGCGTCGACGGGTCTTTCAGAGACTGAAATTACCGAATCTCGCAAAACGAAAACAACACACTTTTGACGACAATCGATATTCTTCGATAGCGATATTCCATTCCGACGAACTCTCTTCGATGAGACAAATCATAAAAAAAGCTCAAAAGTCGCTTATTATATAAAAATATGTAAAAAGTTGCTAATTTTGCGAACGAAAACGACTAGTAAATCCGAAATTGTATTTCCGTCTTTTGTCAATAGTTGTGGGCCGGAACTTTTTCACAAATCGCGAACGCTCTAAAGCTCCGTTTTATGCGAAATCAAAGCATTCACGCGTGTATTCATTCGGCTTTGCAAAAAATTGCCAAATCAAATTACTGGGAAAACGTTCACATATTAGCCGAGCGGAATTATTGAAGTGATGGCTTTATGCAAAATACGGATTGCGCGCCATAATACCGGCGAAAATCCATTATATTCCCGTCAATATAAATGGAAATTATACGAAACGAAACATGGCCTCCCGAATATGATTTCGAATATGCACAATGTGAATTAAACAGTTACCTTTGTCGGCCGCACAAAGAGAACCTTTTATGGGCCGTGTAAATAGCAAAGTCAGCCCTCTAAATCGAACAAACGCCCTGATTAATTTCAATATCGTCCCACCACAATTTCAACCCTTCTGTCAATAAGATGGTCTGGCCAGACCTTTTTGCTTCTACGATGAGTTTTTTAATAGTAGCTATGTATAGATCTTACCAAATCTCTCTGACTTTGTTCTTGTGTTTCGAGTAAAAAAAGATATTTCTATTTATACACCTAGAGTCAATGAAGTCAATTTGGTCTGGTCAGATCCAAAAACCCAAAGTTTTTTCATGTTCCATAAGGAAATTTTAATCCTTTCGCTCCATAAGATATTTTATCATATATCTCATATTGACCTACATTTTTACCTATGATATTTTTTTTTGATCTACGCTGCAGAATTTGTTTTTGCACCATATGTCTGTAGAAACTAGATGATGAGTCTGTGATTCAGAAAATGGATATCCTTGTAAAGGTATCCTGTATACTGGAAAATAAGAAGGAGATCAAATGGCAGTCAATTTAGGTGAAAATGTGTGACTGGAATTAGCTAGCAAATACAAAGAAAATGGTAAGATGATTATTGCTGACAACTCATTCACAACTTTTGATTCCATGGAAAAATTTCAGCAAGCAGGACTTGCTTTTGTTGAGATTATCCGCCGAAATAAATGTTTTCCAAAAGAAATGTCACCAAAACGTCGTCATTCAATATATTCATCCGTGTTCGGATTTACAGGTAATGTTGTAGACAATGTTCCAAAAAAATCAAAAGCCCATTTGGAAATATCCATTACGATATCGAATTTGTTGGAGAAGCCCAAAAGCTACAGGTAATGTTATTTTACAACAAGCACATCAAGGGAAGTGTAGACAATATTGACCATATGCTTGGGGAGTATATGGAGAATTCACATTAACCCAAAAAAACACGCCAAATCTCAAACACTAAAAGTCTGTAGAGACCAAAACACTAAAATGGTCCAACTCTGTACATACAACATCGGCTGTACACTAGATCAAAACCTTACTATCACAAAACACGTCCAGACAAATCACAAACGCACCATACTACATATCAAATCGAAAACACTACACAAGGACCTACAAATAAACACCTTACACGAACAAATCAAGAAACTCAAACTACTTCGCACGACATGACTACGACCCTCCACTTGCTTTCAAAATCATACCTAAATACAACCCACAAAAAAGACTACACAAACACCGTCCAAGGACAATCAGAGAAACCGACACATCAAAATATAATTACAAAAAACGCAGAAAGATAAATATTCTTAGTTTCTCAAGCGTTCTTGAGAGAGTACGCCCGCACATGCTGCGAGCAGCGCCCCATAGCGTTTTATTTCCAATGTCGTACTTCCATTTCTAATACGACATTTTTATTTATTCAAATTATCATCTCAAACATCACGTTTATCGTCTGTTTTGTTGTTTTGCCGGGTTCCAATCAAATTTTATGATCATACATAGGAAAACATAAAGAATCACTTGTATTTAAATAATATTTGAACTTGAAGTATTCAAAGTATAACAACATAATGTTCGTTGAAATATTAATGGAATTTATCCTTATTTTTTAAAAAAAAGGAGAAAAAAATCTAAATAACGCGCATGCGCAACGCCGCATAGTACTGTGTGTGTACATTTTTATGCGTAGCATAAAGCAACCACTACACCACTTGCAAATCTATTTTATTTTATTTTACACGACACATCTTTCGGCTAACAATGGAGAAAGCATAAAATCAACTATTCCTAGGAGTTAAAATGTTACACTTCTATCGCATGAGAGTCTGTTGCATAAATTTGGAATTTGAGTATTTTGTATTGTTAATAATACAACCTGTCGTGAATATTTCATTTCATTTTAATCATTTAAAATTGATGATTCATACAAAAAACCTTTTTCGGGGTTAAACCGGGTCTAAGGGCCGGAAAGGGTATATTCTTTCAAAACAGCAAATGCTTTTTACGCTTAAAATCTTGCCTTGATAGTAATAAAATCCCCCCACAATAGTTTTTGTGATGATTCCATATTGGTTTAGCGTAGATTAATTATAATATATTCTATGTTCTTGACATTTTTGTATATTTAAAATCGTTATTTAGCCCTCATTTTCTTATTTTTTAATTTCAACTTATAATAGTTCAACTCAATTTGTGTCCGGACTAGGGAATCCCGGGATCTCGATATCGGGATTTTCAATAGTTTAAGAATAAATAAAAATAAAATTCCTATCTGCTAAGGCACGGACTAAAACTCGCAAAATTCCCGATTTCTCAACAAATTATTTTTTTACGTTGCCGCATATGAATACTTATATACTATAACACTTTGATGTGATTCGTGATTATATTACGGAGGAATACAAAAATTCTGAACTCCGTATCTATCATATTTCATATCGATATTACCATTATTAGAGTGGATGTGTAGTAAATACATCACCGGTAGGGAATGGTTAATATAACAATTTGAAAAACATATGCACTATATATATATGTATACATAAATTAGACAGTTACTGCCACTGGGCATCGCCTAGGCTCACCAATTAGTAGTTACTCCAATATTTCCAAGCGTCCAGATTTCGTCGGGAATGTCTCGATTTAGTAGCCTTCATCGTGTTGGTGAGGTGTACGATTTCTGTTAGATAAACAATTCAATCCCGATTTTTTCGGGTTTACGTTTACTAATCCTTATCCCTAATCATTTACTAATTCTTAAGCACCTAAAACTGTCCGGGATTCCCAGATTGGATTCCCTAGGATTTTTGTGTAACAGATATATTAATTTTTATATATATATTATATAGTATTTGCCACCTAAAGCCGACAAAACACTCAAAGGTGTTTATGGTCATTGAGATCATTTAAAACTCGTCAGAAAAACGAATAGGATGAGTGTTATGGGATAGGATGGGTACCACGCGTCTCCACTGAACACGACAAAATAGTCCCTTTTTGTATAGCATTGTAACTGATGATGAAAAATGGCTCATTTACGATAATATACAACGAAAAAATCAATTGCCTTCTCGGAAAGAACCCTCAATTTCAACCCCTAACGGAGTATGTTCTATTATTTACAGCCAATTTAAAGTCATTTTAACTATATATTAGCACCGGTGTGTATTTTATAATTGTACATAAACAGCCGTGAAAGCATGAAAATCTAAATTGACCTACAAATGCAAAAAGGGTATAAAAACACTGATCTTCAAGACGATTTACGTGTGTAAGCAAATAAAGGTGACCCGACAGATTTTTCCTCGGGGGTTGAAATGTCCGAAAATCTGTAGACACGGAGTTGGGCTTATTTGCACTTAAATTTCCAAGTAACAGCGTTCCATTTGTCTGTATTTGGTCGAATTGCCTTCGCAAACGGACAAATATTTCAGTTAGGTCCAGTCTCTCGGTGTTTATCCAAGATTTTTGGTTTTGTACATTTCGACGTGCCAATTTCGAATGATCAATTAAAAGAACGCCCGTAGCAAATTGGCCGATCGAATTAGAAAAGGTCTCCTGTGTCTCTTCGACGACCCGAGGTCTTCTTTGATATATTAACCGAATTAATTTAATCGACATAATGGAGTTGCGATTGAATGAAATTCAATCGCAGGCGACTTCGTCGATTATTTTTCAATCATTCATCGCGATTAGGCTCAAATTAAGTATTGATCCTCGTCAATCTCGTCAACTTTGACTCGACAAAAGATCTCGCCGTTTAATTATTAAACTTTGGTTAATTCGAGTTTTCAACTATTTGAGGAGAATTTTGCGACTCTTCCCTGTTTAAACCCTAGAAACGTGTATATTAATGCGTGTATGTGTCGTAATTTCGCGTTAATTTATTCATGCGCGATACGAAAAATGTGGATCGCTTATTGAAAATGTAAATATGAAGCGAATTTACTTAAAAGCTTCTATTTATAGGGAGTTCAGCTAATGTTCCCGTAAAAAATCACATGTCAATAAATAAGGGTGTGTACGTTCTTCTTCATACACACAGAGGCCATAGTCCAAATTTCATATACAGATCCGTTCTTGAAAAATAGAAAAAAAAGGAGGGGCCTTTCATTCGATACATTATGCTTTGGCCTTATCTCACTATTTAATGTATATCATCATCATAAATCAACCTGATAGAATCCAGGACAAAGACGAATCATCCAGGAACTGACATTTTTATGAATTTCACTTTTAAAACTGATATTTTGCAATCTGCGTTACTATGCAATTCTAATCAGTGCTTCGAACCGGAACGATAACTGTTAAAACCGTTATTTTGCCGGAACGAAAACCGTAACTGAACCGATATAAATGTTAGCAACGTAACCGAATCTTTAGACTGCATATAGAAACAATTTCCAAATTGATTTCCGAAACGTACAAGCTTAAAAAAGACAGAAGACTACTTTCTGTAAAAATCAACTTCAATGAATTTAGGCTTCAATAAAATTTGAATCTCAATTACTTCCATTCGCATATAATTAGGTATTGATTTTAGATTTCTTGATTCACATTTAGTTATAAGATTAAATTTGTTTTCGCACGTGACCTAATTATAGCCAAGGTAGATCGGGGAATCCCTCGATCAATGCGCTATTTATTCGTTCCATAGACAACGCATTGAGCATTCGGCTGTACGCCCACGTGCCCATAGAGAATAAGGGGGGTGCGATTGTTCTAAAATCCTAGGCATATTCTATAAATAAATTATAAATCCTTAATCCCTACGTGGGGAAAGCAGAAATGGAAAATAATATGTTAATCATTGATAACTAAAGAGAGTAAATCCGATAGTATTATTCATGCAGAATGCTTCATAAAGAGGGAATAAAATGTTTAAAATTATGCCAAAAAATATGATTTTAATACAAACAAGAACATTCATAAAAAAAAAATTAATGAATGAATCACCCGGAGCAAAACCGTTATTTTTACTGAAACCAAAACCGAAATGAACAAATAACGGTTCAAAGCACTTTTTAATTCTAGAATTCAACATCTGGCAAATATTATCAATTCCACATTTGGATATTGATGGAAATAGCACGACAACCGTGTTGAAAAAAGTAGTTTCGCGTTTAAAGATTTCTTGGTTAATTATTCAGGTTAAATGTGAATATTTTTAAAGGATAATCAACAACTTTCTATTCAAAACATAAATAAAATAAAAGAACATCGTAAGTATGACAGTAATTAACACATTCCCGTCGGGTTACGCATAGCGTTGTCTTTAACCCCTTAAGTGGATATGACGTATATATCCGTCAAGACCAAAGTCCATGCAAAGTGGGTATGACGGATATATCCGCACTGTGAAAGTTAAGCAAACCTCATTAGAAAATGACGGATATGTCCGATTGCAGTGTTATGTACAAAATGTAAAAAAAAATACAGAACATGTTTAAGACATTCCACTTTATAAAAATGTGTAAACATAGCACAAACAGTAGCAGCAAACGCTGTAATACGCACAACGGTGTATTTTATTACATTTCAGTGCTTTTTTTGTCGGAAATTGTAATTATGTCGTAAGTAAGGAATCCAATCCCGAGCCAAAATTTCGATCCCGGGATTTCGGGATTGCATTAGACCATCTCAGGATCAGTCAGATACATTGATAAATTTGATCAAAAATTACTGATAATAAGCCCATTTGTTTAATATAAAAAATGGCTTGAAAGCGAAATAATTTTATTTATTTAATAAAAGATAAAAATACAATTCAAAAATATTGTTTTAAAAGTATGCCCAAAGTAACATTAATGCATCCAGTGATCCGTCATTAAGGTTGGATCTGATTTTGGAAGCTGCTGAAAATACACGCTCAAAAAACTCGCAAAACTCCCGATTTCCCGACAAATTATTTATTTCCGTCGCTGCAGATGAATGCTCATATACTTTAATACCTTTATGTGATTCGTGATTATATTACGGAGGAATACAAAAAAATTGAATCCCGTATCTATTATATTTCATATCGATATTCCCATTATTAGAGTCGAAGTGTAGTAAATACATCACCGGTAGGGAAAGGTTAATATAACAATTTGAAAAACATGTATGTAGCTAGTCTTCGAAATTTACTCCCCTATTGAAGCCGCAGATGACCCAGAGGAAATCTTCATTATATAGTCAAATTATTGTGTGGCTATAGACGCACAGTTGCGTCTCCCGCGTCTACTGATGGCACCCGAAAGACGCACATATGCGTAGCCCGGCGGGAATGTGTTTTGCGAATGTTGCGACTCGCACTTCATTATTGATTAATTTGTCGACGCTCAAACTCGACAAGTCTCTTCCGTTTCGTATCAAAAGCACATATATTAAATGAGACATCTGAAGAAAAAGATCAAAGATAAAGCACTAATCAATTACAGCGAGCATAAAAGAGAGCAAACAAGACGACTCCAGATAATAAATCAATGGACCAAAATGATCAAACTGGATACGTTTAAGGATCTGACGTCGAAAGCTCAAAATTGAGGGTCATATTTTTGAAAGAGGCTTGGAATTAATTTTGGAGGCGTGCTAAAAATTACGCACTCGAACGACGACGCAAATGAAAATGGAAGTCGGGAAGAGTTGCGCATCCAATATGAAGGCAATTTCAACACGTCCTGCTTGATTTGCAGGAATGTTTCATTTCTCGCAGAAAATGACTAGGAGGTCCCATTTCTTTGGCGAATGCTTCTCCGGAAAAATGTTTCTATTGTGACGTAATAAATTTTACCTTCTCGAGGTCTAGCAGACAAATCAAAATTTCCTCAACTATCCAGCTCTCAGCAAGTTATTTTAATATTTTTCTTCATTCCACAAAATCAATTGTGATAATCATCCACCATCCCTGAATAAACAAAATGAAGCGTCAGCGACTCACCGGTGAGTCACTATGTTTAGTGGTCATCAGGGCTGCCTATTAATGATCTTTGCTATGTAACTGAATTTATTTTGAGATGTATTGGTCGGAATACCTTGTTAATTTTTTTTCTTAAAATTAATTCTTTGTTCGTATATAATGCGCTGCCATACTGTTCATCAGATTGCAATAAAACTTCATACACTTATTGTTAAAGATTGCGCAAGTAACATAGGTATAATCTAATATATAAAAAATCAATGTTTGTTTGTTCGTATTTAATGCACTTCCATACCGTTCATCCGATTGCAATAAAATTGTGTAACTTACTTTTTACACATGCGGGAATAACATAAGTAGTAAAAATATTGTGTGGATGTACCATGTTGGCGCATATTTGTCTGGTGAAGTGAAGTTTGGGCTGCGAAGACGGGGCTTGGTTGGGGGAAATCGGCTTCATCTGATAATGGATATGGCACCTTCAGATTATATATTGTAGTAATAATGGCAATAACTAGTAATGGAACACATCAAGAACAAGGAACTACGGCGTTACTCAAACTAAGTGAACGAAGGATTACGCAACTAAAGCAAAATCCAATGCCTTCTACAGAGATTTGGATATGTCAAACTGGAATGAGGATGACATCTAATAGAAACCCAGTACTAAATGGAATGGATTATGACATATTTGACGACATTAAATTCCTACGCCCGCTATTTCCAATTCCAATTTTCATTGACCAGAGCTACCGTAAAAAATCGAAGTACTATTGTATATTGCGAAATAAAAATGCAGCTGTGCAAACGCGAGCTTGATAGTCAATAATGGCATTCTTCATAGAATTTCATAAATGCATCTCGTCCGTGGGTAGCACCGTCTCGGCGATAAGAAAGCTTTCAACTATTTTATAAAGGAACATTATTTCTGCATTCTCTGGAATAAAATAAGGATCGTGCGATAGCATGGGCGGGGGGAGGTGCGATCGCTCTCCCAAACGTCAGCGAATCGATGTAAACATTTCTCCTTTGTATGCTCGTTGAATTTTTTCAGCTGAAAGTTTCCAATTCCAATTAAAATCTTCGCACGCGATAAATACGAAAGCTTTCTTTTTTTAATTGGGGATATCGATTTTCAGCATTCCAATTGCAAAATATATGCTTTCGCCCCGCTGTAATAAGTAAGATCGACCGCAAAGTTCAACCGAAATCACGAAACGATTACTATTTTTATTCCCAAAAAAAATCAAAAGAATCGTATCAATGTCTCCGATTTTATCGCTAATAATCGCTATTTTCCGATCACACCGTGTCTTCGTATCCATTGCATACATTATAAAGACGCTACGCGCATGCGCTCCGCCGTCTTTACCGTGTGTATGTTAATACGTAGCAACATAAGCCGCAAAAAGCCTATTTTATTGTATATTACACAAACACAGCACCATCTTTTATATAACAATTTCCATTTAAAATCGTTTCTTCGGCACACATCTCACGAATATTTTGGGATTTTAAAAAACATAAATAAAGTATCGTCTGATAAAAATGACATGATCTGATTGCGAGATAATCATGAATCATGAAGTCTCATGAAGTCATCATGAAGTCTCGCACTTGGGTCCGAGACTCCCAGGTAAATTTAATTTTATGCATTTTTTCCCCTTCTTTTAACGGAAATTGTTAGCTAAAATATGAAACTATGTTTGTGTAATATATAATAAAATAGACTTGTTACTGGTCTAGTGGTTGCTCATACACAGTTGAGACAATGCGGCACACGCGTGCGTGTGCGACAGATACGAAGAAACAACAGGCGAGTCTCCGTTGACTGTACAGTCAGTCCTTCTATAGCGTCAAGATAGGGACCTTACATATTTTACTAGGCCTAATATATATAATTATAACATTATAAGCATTGTGATGAATATCCATGAAATGTTCTGAAGTGGACGTTATAGAAGGATTGACGGTATTTTTATAGTCTTCCAATAGGGACGCCTAAAGTTTGTTAGATTAGAGTAGTTGAAAAACATGTGCAAATTATCAAAGCCGTTCGACAAACGCTTCGCCATGAAAAATATTTTAGCGACAAAGCCCATTTTTGGGTGAATGTATATGTGAACAAGCAAAATTTTCCGTTTTGGAACAATCTACATGAGATACGTTTTCAAAATCGAAACTGGGAATTGGCACAACCGTCAATGGTGAGCGCTACAGAAGCAATTTCTTGTAGCCTAAACTGGATGATATGGGCACTGACGACATGTAGTATAAACAGAATGACGCTACGTGCCACACAGCGCACGCCACGATGGATATTCTGCACGAGCGATTTGAGGGCATGATAATCTCACGCGGTTGGTTGGTCACGAAGCTCGCGTCGTTTAACGCCTTTGGGCTTCTTCTTTTGGAGCTATCTTAAATCGAAGATCTATGCGTATAAACCACAAACAATTGATGCCCTCAAAGTCGACATAATTAACGGCATCCAGACAAATTCACAATACACTTAAAACTTTTTTTTGTGCGGTAGATGCGTTCTGCGGAAAATCGCACAAAAAAAGGCTATGACTTACATTTTAAAAAAAGTGAAGATGCGTTACATGAAATTTAAAAACCGCATAACTTTGAAACAGCTAAATAAAATGTATCTAAAATCGCACAAAAAAAGTTAATAAAAAAAAACAGGAATAAGTAGGAACAATAGAGGGTTACATAAAAAAAATCGTACCCAGTTTGAAGTAAATTAATTAATTAAAACTTCAGATATGATGTCCGTGTTGAAAATAAGTAATTTCGAGAAAAACGCGTTAAAAGATTTCATTATGCTAGGACCGGCCAAGTTGCCGCCTCACTAAAATAGCTATAACTCCGTAAGTAGTTGAAATTTTCGAAATTCCTTTGGAGTATGTATTTTTAAAAGTCGAAACATTAAAAAAAAGCAAAAAAAAAAACGAAATCAATTTTTATAAAAATCTAAACCAGAATAAAGGGCGTGGTCGTATTTCAGCGATAGCAGATGTGATATGATTTATACAGTTCCAATTTGTAATTTTTTTCCAAATTTCGGTTAGTGTTGATGATTTATTTCCTATTTTATCGAAAATATCTCAATACGTACTCTTCGCACAAAAAAAAAACTCGCATAAAAAGAGGTTTGAGTGTATAGCAAAAATACAGAAGTTTTGGCGACATAATGTCGTCATACGGGTGGAAAGGGATTAAAATTGATTATCAGTCTCATTATATAATGGCAGCATTTCATTTTTCAATTTATATTTTTAATTTTAACGCATGAGTAAATAATAAAATTTAAAAAAAATACCTAATCAAGGTTTTAAGTCTATCTCTGATTGGCTAGGGCACAAATATTGTTATTGACAATTTATCTCCGTTCCTCGTCCAATTTTCCGGTTCAGCTTTGGGATAATTTCAGGCTAATTGAGCCGAAAATCAACCGTTTATAACACTAATTGACCAAATTTTTTCCAACCCCCAGACGCAAATCGAATCAACTGCATCGGCCGTTTTGCCCGCAACTCTTTTCACCCCAAAGAGCAGACGATAAAAACAGCCAGCTAAACGTCGAAAAGAGATTCAGCCAAAGAAATAACTTTTAATAATTCAACCTTAAATTAAGTCTCGTAGGGATCTAAAAAATGCTCTTCAAAGGGAGTCGCTCGTAAGCCTCGACAGACGCGCAAAATCTCAGACTAATCTTATATACGAGCATCGCCTTTGTCTCGATGGCGTATTCGGCCCCGTAAATTTGCTTTGCAAAATAGCATCAATCCGAATACGAGATTTGGTCTGAAAAATTGATGAAGATTTTGCATGCCACGCTTTCATAAAATTATGTTTCTGGACGCGCGAAACGATCGAATATTATGAATTCATTTTCGCTAATGTATCACGTTGCGAATCTTTATTAACCCTTTGGCAGAGCACACCGACACTGAAAGGCGTCATTCGAACCGTCAGCATTTTCGAAGCTGAAGATATCTTCAGGATCCGATCGCATTCCCAAGCACGCGATCAAATCGTGTCGTAATTTTATCTGCCTAGCAAGATGTACACCAACTTGGTACTGCGAATTGGAATGCTTTCAAAACGAAATTAAAAACAAGACAATGATCATCCCCCTATTCAATAAAAAAAACGTCAAAGACTGCTTACAAGCAATAGAAAATTGTTTTCATGTCCAAATGTAAGTATTTAAGTCCGATTCGCAATGCTTAAATTGATACATTTCAGCAATAATGAGACCAATCTAAATGTATTTTTACTAAGATGATCACAAAATTAAACTTAATAAAATAAACATCATCACGTTTTAAAATATACAGACAATTCCAATTAATCGTATTTAATATAATTCAATTAATTTAGACTTCATTAAAATATTGCTTTAATTTTACAGGGTTTCAATAAAGACGCTCAATGTTTGTTAGATTATAGCGGCCATATTTTTAAAGCAACATCTATAAAATTTATTATAAATTATTTAATAGTTTATGGCAAATTATCATGGAAAGTTATAGTGTCGAACAATGCGTATAAATTATTAAATTTCAAAGTTCGAGTTCGAGAAACGTTCCGCGCATTGCTTAGTTTTTATCCTCACCATAACCGTCCTGCTGAATCGACTATTCGAAGTTTGGTGCCCAAACTTATCAGTTCGATAAATAATCAGCTAATATCCGTGTTTTACAAAAACGCAAGGTCTGTTTAAAACATCGCTGCTGTGCGTGAGTGTGTACGGGAAACCCGGAGGCAGTCAATTTCTTATCTTTTCGTCGAACGTCCTTATTTTGTTGTTTAATGCATTGCTTTTTTTCATCTGCTAATGATTTTTATTTTTCCCTTTCTCTTGACTTAATACTCTCTACTTCTTTTCAAATTGGCACTTTTCTTTGTGGTTTCTTCCATTAAAAAATTAAGCTGTGTTTGTGTAGTATATCATAAAATAGGCGCGCCACTTGTCTAGTGGTTGCTTTATATATAACTACGTACGATTTTCATTATCTTTCCAACCAACTGCAGCTTGAAGTTTCACTTTTCGTGACGTTCAAGCCAATTTACCCTACCGCACCTAAGATTCTCATAAAGTATCCTGCATCAGTCTATCTTCCTGTTATTCCTCCAGTCTGGAGATATTTTTTAACTATGAATTGACCTCGTGTATCGTCTTGCAATGTTCTTAATTCCATTTTAAATATTGAAACCCTTATATGTGATGAAGACATATTTCATAACAATAACAAATCAAATGAAAATACAGGGTGCAACAGGGAAACTTCCTTATTTGAAAAGCTCACCCTGAAGCGATGGTTATTTTAAAAAGAGTATAATTAAGCTCATTTAAAAGAACCAAATTTAATATTTTTTATAATGTAAGTTTAATAACGATCATGTA
Organism: Stenopsyche tienmushanensis; assembly: GCA_008973525.1. Taxonomy (NCBI): domain Eukaryota; kingdom Metazoa; phylum Arthropoda; class Insecta; order Trichoptera; family Stenopsychidae; genus Stenopsyche; species Stenopsyche tienmushanensis. Next base: position 18,805 of record WACJ01000103.1, read on the forward strand.
ATAGAATATATTTAAATATCTATCTGTAACATGGGAGGAAAAAAATCTTATATTGTTTGGGTTATTCATTTTAAAAATAAAGTAGTGTGACGTGGAAGGAAATACTGGGAAAATTATTTAGATTGATTATCAAAACAAATGACTGTGATCACTTGCAGTACCTGCCTCATTTCGACCTCTATCGCCGAGCAAATGAAATCATAAACGTGTTCCGTCGTTCATCGCAGCTGACTCGTGGGTCGGGACCATTGTTACGGACTACGCCGCGATTGATCTTAAGCGATCATATATATGTTTTATAATAATACAACACTGAATAGTGTTTTATATTTTTAAAGGATTCTTCTTATTTCTATCATCCTTCTGGCATATATGACTTATCAGTTTCCATCAGCTTTCATTGCAAAAAATATTTGATTAAGAATTTTGCCCAATTTGAAGCATTTTTTTAATCTTGTAAGAGTTTCAAGTCTTGAGATCCGACCAAGCGTCTTGGCCGCGGAAAGACTTGGCCTCCCCGCCGGCTTCCTCGGTCTCGAATCTTGTCGTATAAAGAAAGAACTGAATCAAAAAGTCGTATTTTCTTCATCCACAAGTTACTATCTCAATTCTATCGTTATTATTTCATTACAGTTTCATTAAAACACTCCTCGACTATGCAATTTCTGCAATACAATTCTTATTTTATTCCATTAGATTGACAATTCTGGATTGTTTGCATGTCTATCGTTTTGTTCGGCATCATATTCTGGGCTCGTCGCTTTTCCATTCTTCGATCGTCAATGCGACCCTTATTGTATGACAATTAGTGATCAGATTCGCAATTGAAGTCCTCTTCATATTCTAACAATTGTAACATTGGAATATGCCTCTTTTGTCTATCGAAACATGGTATATTTGATCGCAATGTATTCAATTTCACATTGATGATAGCTATTGTAAAATTATACATCAATATGTATATTAAAATTCTTTGAAGCATATATATATTTTTGTAACGAGAGTGCTGAACTTTGCTGAAGCATATAGGATGACAGGGCAATGTTGGTATTGGGTTCAATTTGATTCATAGAATATCCTAAAAGCTTTAGGATGAAATGTTTGAAGTGAATCATCTACGACGAGCTGAATGGACAGTCTATTAAAGAATTTGACGTGTAAAGCGCAAAGAAAACTTGTTTTTCGTTCGAAGGCATATCGGAATATTCCTGGAGAAGCTTTTCAGCAAATAAAAGAGGAAAAAATATTTTCCTCCGACTGCTGCATTATTAATCTTACGACAGCCCCATAAAAGTGTCTATACTTACATGAGATAGCTGACAATATTGTTGAACATACATTTCTTCATCTAAAAGATACCTTTTAAGAAAAGTGCACCTAATAAATGCCTATAGACAATGCTAACAATGATAAAAAATATGGCAAAAACGAATCACATTGAAGAGGCTTTCAACGAAAGATGAATCAAGTAGATTAAACGAACCAAGGAAATAATTGCATAATTGACCATTTTTCTTTTTCAAATTTTGTTGTGATATTTTCTTGGCTCGGTAATTAATCATTCTTCCTTTTTGATTTACTGTTTTCGCTTGACATGAAGTATATTTTTAGAATGGATTTCGTTCAAAATAATTTTATTTCCGAGTAAAAATCTGCTGTAAGAATAGTTTTCACGCCCTTTCTCGAACGGAAAAACAGTCTCGGGAGACGAAAGGGATAAAAATAAAGCCTGAATTACCTGACGCCAACCGTGAAGACACCATCCGTAAAATGTAGGGTTGCAAATCTACTCCCCGCGGAGTCTCGATACGAATATACTTCACTCAGGATCAAATTCGTGACAGATAAATACTATCTTGTAAAATTCTCAGACAGTCAAATTCATCACGATAGAGTCCAGAAAAGATTCTCTTTATTCATCTCGCACACAACTCCCTGTAACCAAGTGACTTCGAAAAATATCATTCAATTTTTTGCACAAGTTTGCACTCGATGTGAGTGCACTTCGTGACATGTTGTCGACTCATCACATCACTTCCAAGCCGTAACACCCCTTGTGACAAATCAGGCGCCAATGCTTTGCGCAATGTTCAGATATTGCGTCCGCTCGCGAGGCGCTCATTCGTCATATCAGCGGTCCGAAAAGCGGACCGATTGGACACGCACATCTTGTGGCTACTCCGTCTTCTTTTAGACGCGTTTTATATATGATATATACGATCACGTAAGCTCCCTCAAAGGCTAACTTACATAAGCGACTCGAAATTAGGTAATTTTGATTAAATACAGCACCTATCTTGCGCGTGGCTTTCTCACGTCAAAATTTTCAGTTAATGTGCGATTTACGGCGGTTTTTAAAAGGTCTAGAATGTCGGCCATCCGATATCATTTTGTGGATTACCTCATTTGGCCGATCACTGCGCTGTTCGTCTTGGCAGCTCGTACGGCCTCTTTTAAATTCTGCCACCCATCATTTTACAGTTGTAAATGAAAAAACAAACTCCTCGATAGTAGAATCTAACTCGGATTCGATATTATATCCAATAGCCATATAGCCAAATTTTTTGCCAATGTTTACAAATTAACCGAGAACGTTCACTATTAATGGTTACTAAACAAATACTACGCACAAGTTAGATATTTGCCACGGACTCTTCATACCCTCGTTACGGCTCTGATTGCTCGGATGATCGCATGGATCTCTTAGGGACGACTTCTCCATCGGAAGAATTTACTGTGACTGAACAAAATGGCCGACAAATACGCAGGATCAAACAAACTGACCGTTAGGATCCCTTCTATACGTCAGGTGTGCCAACTTCGAAACAATAAAAATCCCCCGGTCTCGGAAGCCTTTGTAACCTTACTTTCTAGAATCTAGATGATCATCGTAAATGCATTTCAAATTCAGCTGCATTTTTGATTCATTTAACCAATTATCGACAGTATACTTGTGCAATTATAGTTTCTACCAGGTTTTATTCATCTAATATATAAAAATGAATTGGTCTTTGTTCGCTCGAAATGCGCTGTCATACCGTTCATCAGATTGCAATAAATCTTCGTCCACTTATTGCTAAAGATTTCGCGAGTAACATAGGCAGAGTCTAATATATAAAAATCAACATTTGTTTGTCCGTATTTAATGCGCTGCCATACTGTTCATTCGATTGCGATGAAACTTTGCCAACTTATTGTTTGCACTTTCTCAAATAATATAGGTATAGTACAGTTAACGTATTTTAATAAGCCATGTCTCATCATTAGTCATAATGTAATTTAAAATTGAAACCTTTTTCGTATTGTCAAAAAGGCGTAACATGAGTTTCGTTGCTCATTTTCCCACCTACTCCATAACACCCATCCTTTTCGTTTTGCCGATGAGTTTTAAATTATCCCAATGAGATCCCAATCTTTGTGATTACTCCTCAGTTATTTGCTATGGATCTGATTTGGTTAGGAATTTTAGTGCGTCATCATTAAAATTCGAAAATGTTCCCGTTTTCGGTTCATCCCTTATGAAAATTTACAATAGAAAAATACACTTGAAAGTTTTACTAATATGAAATACCAAACTCCCCCAATCTACGTTTTTTTTCGTCTGCTTGCTATAAAATGATGAATACATAAGCGAAAATTAATTTTAAGCGTGTACGCTACGCATAGTAGAGTATCTGTTTTATTATATATTACACAACACACAGCATAATTTTTGGCCAACAATTTTTGTTTGCAATTTATGATTATAAATCTTTTCCAGAACGCATCCCCTGTGATCAACTAAAGATATTCGGAAAATATTCGAGCGAATTGTGTACAATTCGCTCTCCAAATAGCAGACAGTGGAGCTGAGTAGCATATTTCATTCTAATTTGAGTGATAAAAGGTGATATCGTCCCTTCCCCGTCGTAAAAAAGGGAAATTAGATATTTTAATAAAGCTCGCATCCGAAAAAAGGCAGCTTTCCACGATTGAAATGGAGTGAAGCGTCAAAAATAGTCGCGAAAACGTATCCCGGTCGGGGCTTTCCCTCAAAGTGCTTTCTAAAGAACTAAATTAGATTTTTCGCATCCTCATCGGGAGCAGGATATCCTTCGTAATATTACGCAGCGCTCATTTAAAAGCTTTTACCTATATTCCTTTTTATTCGCCAAATCCCAGAGTAGAATCATTCCCATCCAAATATGCCCTTCGCACATTCAAAATCTCACCTTTCATTGCTCTTCATAAAGAATTGGAGACGTTTAGATCGCAAATAGCGCGCAAAGGACAAAACCGCGCTAAACGAACCCTTCGTAATCTCCTCCATCTACTCTCGCAAATAACTTAGATTAGTACGTTAAAGTTTGTCCCCACTACATAATGCTTCTTGGATCCCGGACCAAATTGGATCGAAAAGTTTTTCGTGAATATCTAAGCGAATCCCGGACGGGTTATACATTTTTAAGAAATCCAATATTTACGAAACGTCTCCAAATTGAAGCGAAAGCTCCCACGAAGAAAAACGGTTCGCTTAAACAAATATAAACCTGTCGAATCTATTCGGCTTTTTCTTATCTTACCTTTTCTTGCCTATTTCGTCTTTCAGCGAAACCCACTTTTAAGTCGGCCTTAAAGTCGTTTATGCTAATTATCGCCTGATTATTATGCAAAAACCTGAAAGTATTTCAAATGTGTGATACATTTGGATGTCTTTTTTCGGCGATATTAATATTTAATGCACTGTAACTTGTATTAATTTTTCTCATGAATATTCAAGCAAACCTTCGTGATATTCGGCAGTCTTGTGCAAATCTTATATAGCTTGAAAAATCCACTCAAACGACGATATTATTATTGATATAAATATTCATGTTTTGGTTTTTGATATAATTTCTTGTTATGATTAATTTAAATTAAATTATATTAACCCTCTTAATGCTGGACAACGATATATCATCCCGTATAAAATGGTATCCTTATATTTGCATCGGGTAATTCAACAATGACGCTCAAAGTTTGTTAAGTTATAGTGACCATATTATTAAAGCAATATATATAAAATTTATTTAAAAATATTTATTAACGTATGGCAATTTATTGTGTGAAAATTGTGATGGATGTGTGATCTACATTGACGATGTGTAATTGCAACAAAATATTCAGCCAGATTTATGCGAAGAAGTCATCGAAAATTGAACCTCCCGAATGCGTGCCACCAAGCAAAGCCGCGACGAATATTTAAACGACATTATCTTCTCTTCTTCTAATATATAAAAATGATTTGGGTTTTGTTCATATGAAATGCGCTGCCATACCGTTCATCAGATCGCGATAAAACTTCGTCCACGTATTGCCAAGGATTCCGCGAGTAACATAGGCATAGTCTAATATCATAAAAATTAATGTTTGTTTGTTCGTATTTAATGCACTGCCATGCCGTTCATTCGATTGCGATAAAACTTTGGCAACTTATTGTTTGCACTTTCTCAAATAATATAGGTCTAGTATAAAAATCAATGTTTGTATATTTGTTCATATTTATAATAAAACGAACAAAATAAAATGAATTTAATTATTTATATCATTCCTAATTGAACAAGATAACTGTTTCAATTTTAAATGTCAAACGATATTTTTAGTACCAGTCATAAAATATTATTTTAAATAAGCAATAAAATAAGTGAATATCTAAACAAAACGCATTCCATTTTATGGTTGCCCTCGATTTGCGCGTTTTTTCCACGTGTGGAATCTAGCATGTGCATTGAAGAACATCCCAAATTTACAATTTAAAACACAGATTGTATTTCATATTGAAAATATTTGTGTTTCTCAGATTTGATTGAGCGTGTTCAATTTGACAGTTTGCAGTTTCTTTTTTTCAAATTGACGTTCGGGATGAATCTTGTTTCTCATTGTTTACCCGCTGGAATAAATTAACCATTTTGGTGTTTTTTCGGCTGTTGGATTTGACACGAGCAAACAAATCCAGGAGCACATGGGGATAATTGTTTAGGCGTTCATTTCTTGTGGTATTTTTCGTGCAAATTTTTTTTGGTCAGCCTTTCAAACAAAACAAAACAAAATCCTACCTCCTCGGACGGCTGTTCAAAAAATGACGACGGGACGCTCCGGAAAATCTCCCTCGCTGTAGGGCGAAAAGCCGATTTTCGTAGGGCGAAGGCGACCGTCGCATCCAACGAGGAACTCGCCGAAGCGGCCGATCGAGAAGCGATTTCAATTGAAAAATATAAATAAGAAGTGGCCCGGACGGGGGCGCAACGGAGCGCCCGAAGCCCGCGGCGGGCGGCGGCTGACTGACCGCCGCCGCCCCCGAACCCCCGCGCCACCGCAGAGGGGCGCTCAACATTTACAACCCCAACGACGAGCCCTTGGCTAAAAATACTACGGCGGACCCTCATTCATTTCGCAACGTTTCTGAAAACAAATATGCAATCGAATCTTTATAAACGACATTTTTTCATCGGAAGTGCCAAAAATACGTGCCGTTTTTACACTTTTGTTTAGAAAAGCCACTAAACAAAAAAGAAACGTACGTTTTATAATGTTTCTTTACTAAATGCTCTAAAACGATCGTTATTTAGTTTATTCCGATCGAATTTAACATTTGGATGTGTACAATTTTAGCAGAAAAAAACTTCGAAATGGAAACAAATACATTTCACAATGGAAAAAAAGCGAATTTGGTACCCATAAAATCATTTGTGTAAGACCTAAAACACTGAATAGTGACCTTCTACAAGTTTCGGTCGTTCTAAGAGATCCATTTCTTTTCATTATTTGTTGGTACGGTGAAACTTTTTTCCAAAATCCGGTTTTTCTAATCTGAACCTTTATAATAAAAATCCAGGATCTAATCTACTATACCAACATTGGGTTATATTGTTACTGCGACCCGTCTTTTTGCTTTTGGCCTTTTTATACCGCCATCTAGACTATCTTCTATTTGTTTCTGTTAGCTGACCGATTATCCCCTGCGACGAGCGTGTTAAAGGGTCAACGTTCCGCCGTATGCGCATGCTCTGTCTCGTTCGATAGATGCGGTCCAAACAATAGCATTCGTCGCGCTTCTCCCCTATTCTGAGACGATGGACGATGTTGTGTATTGTTTTGGCCACTAAAACAATAATATATTTGCTCGCGAACCTGCGATCGGAGAGCGCCGACTGATTGAAGTTTGCGTTGCGCATGCGCTTCGGTGCGTTCGAATCGACGCCTTTGGAAGTTTGAGCCGATGCATCCCTGCTCTTCTCGCGCCTCTTCTCGCGCTTCTTCTCGACCCTCTACATTTGCAACTGCACTTTGAGAAGCGCCCGTCCCACAGAAATGGATCAAAAGCAGTCTTCCGATTCGACAGATTGCTCCTCTGCAATTCGATAACTTCCACCTGCACGCTTGCATCGACACCTCTTTTATCTATCTATATCAAAAATAGGTGGCAAAGCAGGCGACCGCCACAGGCGCAACTGGGCTTGGGGCGCAAAATGCAGAATACCGACCTGATCGAGAGTTGCACATAGTTTTTTATTTTACTCAACCATTCTACATTACATGAATCAACAATGATTGACTCTATCGTTTTTAATAATATATACTAAGTTGTCTAATCCCTCTTTTCTTCGCTATCGCTCAAACTTTTCATATTTTCAACCGATCGTAAAATTGTTTGTAATCGTTCTATTGACGTATTCAAATATGGCATCCGATCACGATGTGCTCATTCGTCCTATCAGCGGTCCGAAAAAACGGACCGATTGGACACACAGATTTTATGGCAACCAGGACATACGAAATATCATCGACAGTTATCTAATACCATTTTGTGAACTTTGCTAGCTAATGTTTTACTGTTCTAAACGAAGGAGCAGACTCCCCGAGAGTAAAAATCTAGCTCGGATTTGATATTAGTTGTATTGAGGCCTTTCAAATAAAAGTATTGTATCTTGAAACATAAGTTCTATAAGGTAGACGTTACGTTACGTTAGGTCAGGTTACTTTAGGACTATTTTCGTGTAATTATTTAAAATTTACAAAATATTCTCTGTTCTGTTCATGACTGGGACAATCAGTTTAGATGCTTCGAAAAATATTTTTTTATTTTATAAATTGTTAGTAAAACTATTCAAGGATATGTTTTCAAAGTTTCACCACAAAATTCCGATTCTTTCCGACGTTACAGTATTTTAACGCCATGTTAAACCTTTTGCATTTCAAGTTCAACTGTCAAATGTTAGACGAAATGTTTTATGCTCCAAATAAAACGGTGTATTTTTCCAAGCACATTAGATGATTTTTACATTAATGTAAAAATTCCAATCGCTACGTACACTCAAACCTCTTTTTGTGCGATTTCGAAGTTATGCGGTTTTTTTTAAAGCAAATCATTTATTTTTTTAATTTCATTAAGAGTACGTATCGAGTAAAGTATTTTTTTTTTTGGAGTTAGGGGTTTTTTTGCCACATTTCATACACAGGCCCTATGTCGTAAGTGAATTTTTTTTTTCAACATTTTAAAAAATACCAAAAAAAATCACCTTTAAATCGACATAACTTTTTAATCAGTGGTTGTAATAGTTCGAAATAAATATTTTGTGTTTTGCAATGTATTTTTGATCTAAATAAATAATTTTATTTTATGTCATTGGTTTAAATATAATTACTTCTGAGCTTCTAAAGTCACATACATTTACAAAGGAATGAGAAAAATCAACTTCTAAATTCTTTAAACAAAAATCTATTAATTATTTTGAACTTTGTTAAGTTTTAAAAAGTTCTCTATATTATACCCTTTCCAACTATATGCTATATATAGCATAAATCAATTATTTTTGCATTCCTATTCCGAAACTTACGCGGTCTCCAGACCTGACACCACTGGATTTATTTGCCTAAGGACGTCCCCTATTCCATGGCTCGCACGATTGATCCTTATTCACTACCTGGTTCGAATGGTCGCATAGTGGACCCTATTCAATACCTATACTACACAAAGAAAAAGCAAATAAAAGAAGAGGGAGGATGTCAAGAGACGTTTTTATTTGTAAATTCTTAAAATAGAGGTCTTAAATAAAGACAATAGAAGCGTTGGTATCGTTTCAACAGAGCGTCAGTTAGCATCGATTTAGCTTCGGCTTTCCCAGCATGTGTTGAAAGTTAGAAGTCAAAATTTCATCGTATCCAAAAGGAAAACAGGATACCACAGACCGACGTAGTAAGCCACGTAAGAGATATTTTCAAGGAAATCGATACACCAAGAGTCAATCAAGTTTTAGTGAAGATGCAAGTGTCAGCATAAAAAAGCTAAAGCTCTTGAAACGGAGCCTTCTCCATCGTGACCCGACCTTCAGAAATAAATTATTCCAATATATGAAAATTTATAGAAGGACGAGACGTTTAGGTAGTCACATGAAGAATGCAAACGAAAGTTTCAACTTGACCTAACAAATTCAAAATTATTCGTTCCCTGTTAAACTAAGCCCCTCCCTCATTGAATCACTTCAATGAGCCTCATCGAATATTGCTCCAAAGCGACATATTTTCATTAAAACCTTAACACATTCATCGCCTGACGTAAATCTGTAAACTTTTTAGCGAGGTCCAAATCTGATACTCAACTCCAAAAATGAGACAATTTTTTTAACAGACAAATCCTTTTCCAAAACACGTTAGTGAAGTTATGATAATTAATCTAAATTAATAATATAAATAAATATATGGTTTTTATGGGTAGGGAGAAGTCTAGACTCGTTCGCGACCTCATTTGGTGCAAGCCATTTATGTAAATTAGTCTCTGAGGGAGCTTGCGTGTTCGCACAGATAATATAAAATGCCGCAAAAAGCCCTAAAAGAAGACGGAGTGACAACAAGGTCTCTGTGCCCAACCGGTCCGCTTTTAGAACCCCTAACATGATGAATGAACGCCTTGCGGTCGGACGCCATACCCGAAGGTGCTTACGGAACTTGGTGTATATTATAAAAACGTACAGAATAAATCAATGTTGATTCATATAAAGTAGAATGGTCAAGTTAAATTTAAAAAAACCAAAATGTGCAACTCTCGACTGGGTCGGTATTCTGCGTTTTGCGCCCCAAGCCCAATTGCGCCCGTATTGAGCGCCTGCATTACCACCTCCTTGTTACGACCCTGGGAATTACCTTCCTATATATTACCCCGGGTGTTAATTGTTAATCCTTTTGGTCAAGGAAACGACTAGTGGAAAGCATAAAATGGGATCATAAATAAGCATTACATTTACTTATAGGAATAATCATAGTATTTAATTTTTAATATTCTTCAGACATCATAAACCTATCATTTATTTCTTGGAGTGTGAATCTATTGAAATTAATTAAAAAATCATTTAGAGAATTTTTCTTGACATAAATTTTACTACATAGCCATTTCCAAATTTATACCCACGCATATTTTTTAAAATTGGATCCTAGCTTATTTTTGGTATAAAATGAAAGTTAACTAATAAATAATCTCAGAAGTATAAGGGTTATCCAGAAATTAAAATAACAAGGGCCGATGGAATTTATTAATTTTGAAGTTGGCGCACCTGGCATGTAGGGGGGGATCTTAACAATTTCCCAATTGTCAATTTGTTTGATCCCGCGTGTTTGTCGGCCATTTTACTCAGTCATGGTAAATTCTTCCGATGGAAAGGTCGTTTATTGACTTTGCAAAATAATTAATTGCTTTTAAATATTTATAGTACCGATGACGTCACTTTATAAACAAGCAACAAAAATTATGAACAATAATTATACCGAATGGAACATTTCCAAAAAAATATTTTAATATCATTAATTCCTTGTGCATATATTTTTGAACGTTTTCCTCGTTTTACATTTAATTGTATCGGGATAAAACGGTCATAATTATAACAAAAACGACCATGTCTTATTTAAGCCTTGTTTATTATTATTTTAAAATTACGATCTAATTAATTTACTTTTCATTTATTTTAATTATAAATAAGTCGTAAATTTTTAAAATTTAATTTAAAAATATATGGATAACATTAATCCAAATAATAATTAATCAGCGATATAACCAATCCATTAGTCTTACAGCGAATTGTTTGTTTTTATTTTCAAGCTTATCGAATTTAGATAATTGGTCGATAAAAATCACAATTTTATTATCGCAATAGTATTTGCAAGATTTTCAAATTTAAAGTGTTGATGAACTCCGTTGAATTAATTTATCGCACGATCTTTCTTCTTTATCTCGAATAACATGAAATCCCCCAAATAAAAAGGTGTTTTTTATTAATTTCTTTGTGGTCTAAAAAAATATTTGAATTGTTATTGAGATATTTATAAATCTGTTTTTTTTTAAATAAATTTAATAACACAAGATTTCATTTTAATACGAAATAATAAAATGCTAATTGAATAGTGACGTTTAACAGACTATGGTCGGAAAAAAGTGTGTTATTGTAACTTCAAAGCGCCGATGTCAGCTGGGCGCTTTGTCCGCTTTAGTGGGTAAATAATGTAGTCTGACTTCGTTTCGATAACGTAAAAAGTGCCAAAATGAGCTTCGTTAATTTTAAAAACGTGCGATTTTATTCTCGGAAGTGTAATTCGAAAACTTTAGTGTACGATGAAGCCTGCCTCGACATCTTTGCGGATAGAAATGTCACCTTTTGGAGACAATACGCGAAATGCGACGGTTGCGAGCTGACGAAGGTACTCGAGACCAACGGGACGGGCTCCGTGCTGATGAGGACCATCTGGCCCGTCAACTACAAAGTGACGGATGAGAACTCCTCGCAGATCTGCAACGGCACCTTCGGCTTCGGCGAATATGGAAGATACCGCTTGAATATCACCAAAGATGGTTGCTCCAACATAGTTGTCACTGAGCAACCGGACGAACCGCTCTTTCCTCTTCTCGTCGCAGTCGTCACTGTCCTCTCCATCGCTACCCTTTGGTACCTCGTCAAAGGAGCCTACAGAAAACTTAGTCAATGGGAAATATGGAATCACATAATGAGAAGGTATTTTGACATTTTAAATATATTTTATCTCTCCCGACGTTAACGCCTCAACATAAGCTATATTAATTTCAATTGTATGCCGGTAAATGAAAGAAGTTGAAGCCGAATTTGCTGAATGGCCGTTGTTATTTCATCTTTGAGGGCATCAATTGTTTGCGGTTTATACCATAGACCTGCGATTAATCTAGAATATGGATTCCCAAAGTGGTTCCCACTCTTAGGAAGTTTGTGGTGTAACATTAAAGACATCAAAGTTAAATTTGTAATTATTATGCAGATATTTAGAGTAATTTCACTTGGCTATTGCTATAAGAAGGGCTCCATGGGCATATTAAGTTTGGTTACCATTCGTCTAGAAATATATATTTATATATGTGAAACGATAATTATTACACCGCTTCAAATATTCTGTTTAAGAAATGAATCCAGTTCTGAACTCCTCGTCGGTACACCCGTCGGGGGAGCTATCCCGCGAAGAAGAAGCACCAGAGTTCGATCGGCGGATGTATTCCGCGGCATAACCATTGCTTTGATGATCTTTGTGAATTACGGCGGAGGCGGTTATGAAATCTTTCGTCACTCTCCTTGGAACGGGATGACAATCGCCGACATAATCTTTCCTTGGTTCGCTTGGCTGATGGGTTTTTCGCTTTGCTTGTCTCTCCACACGAGGCTGAGAACGGCAATGAAGAGGCGCACTGCTTTCTTTCAGGTAAGTGCAATCTCTCGCGTGCGATATAAAACGATAATTTTAAACTAACTTGAACAAATCAATCTTCAGGTGTTGCGGAGATCCGTCACGCTTATATTTTTAGGAATAATATTGAGCTCCAATAACTCCATTATAGAAGAACTGAGACTGCCTGGCGTGTTGCAAAGATTGGGAATGGCCTATCTTCTAGTTGGTTCGTTGGAATGTTTCGCCATCGACGCTTCGAATAATTATCTCCCAGGTTAAAAACCGTTTAAATCCATCTATCTTTATTTTGACAATATGATGATGTAAATTTTCTTCAAAACAATCAGGCACGGCACTATTCCGAGATCTACGAGCAACGCCATGGCAATGGGGAGGAACCCTGATTCTTGTTGCGGTTCATCTCGCACTCACACTGAGCCTACCCGTTCCAGATTGTCCGACTGGATACTTGGGACCGGGCGGTCTGCACGATAACTCGATCGCTCCCAATTGTACGGGAGGCGCTGCCGCTTATATAGATGCGTGAGTATTTATCATAACGATTATTAAATTCAACAGAAATATGAATTTCAATTAAAAATGTTCATTTTACAGTCAAGTATTTGGAGAATCACATCTATACAAACATGGAACTCATCGTCAACTCTACCGATCGAAGTCTCCATTTGACCCGGAAGGAATCCTAGGAACATTCAGCTGCGCTCTCGTGGTGCAGTTCGGAGTGCAGGCGGCTAGGGTCTTACTCGCATACTCTCACGCTAGGTTGGAATTTTTCACAGTCTAATCGCCTAGATTATACTAGTCGTACTTATTTATTTTTACATTCAGGGCTCGTTTGCTACGTTGGCTTTTATGGTCTGCAGTCACGGGAATTGTTGCCGGAGGTCTTTGCAATTTCACAGAAAACGGCGGACCAATACCTGTAAATAAAAATTTATGGTCGCTATCTTTCTGCTTGGCGGCATCCAGTCTCGCATTTCTAGTCCAGGTAAAATGTTATGGTTTTCTCTCAATTGTTTTACACATCCTGATTATAATATGAGATTTTAACTTTTCAGGCATTCCTGTACCTACTGATTGACATGTATTCCGTATGGGAGGGTCGTCCTTTCTATTACGCCGGAAGAAATGCCCTACTAATGTACGTCGGACATGATTTAATGAAGGGGCGCTTTCCGTTCGAATGGAAGCTTCAATATCCATCTCATATGCAACTTCTCGCCATGAATTCGTTCGCTGTGATTCTCTGGCTCTCCATCGCGATCTTTTTGCATAGAAAAAATGTTATTCTGACTGTGTGATAATTTAATTCTAAATATCTTCATTTTATTCTCTACTTTAATCGTACATTATTAAATACTCAAAATTGATGCAATAACTCAAAATTATATTTATCAATAAGATTTTTATGACATAATAATAATAATAGAAATAATCAGTAGCTTAGCCTGTGGTGGCCATGATGACGGAGTATCCGCCGTTTCTAAATGAAAATGCTCATTATCTCAATTGTATTCTTGCCGATATATAAGATTCAAGACGGTAAATACTACATGAACATATATACGTTGATCGCAACCTCCTCATAAATTAATCCTGGTCACTGATATTAATTATTTTACTGATTCCATTTTTTACAATCGATATAGACTTACTTTTTGTTCATTCGATACTTTGAAAATTTAACTTGAAATTAGACGTCTGGCATTAATTCTTAGCAACGAGTTGATATTCCATTATCCTCATATTCTAATTCAACAATCACTCAGACGAAAAAGAATGTCCGCGTCAATTCTAGTCACGAATGATTTAATAATGCAATGTGCTTAAATACATATTTTACAGTTCTCATGACTATATACTCATTGACTTTATACTGATTCTTTGTAGTTTTATAAAACCATAACATGAATCGGTAACGATTGCCACAATTTAAAAAAAATCGTATTTACCCGCTATATTTATGAAATTTGCATTCTTCAGTCAGTCTACCCTACCCTAAAATGCAAAGGATCAGCATATCTCTATCTATATATGTATATATTATTTACGATCAAATGTTTAATTTAAATAAGTTAAATTTAAACTAGCGCTAACTTTTCTCATGTTTTAACATCTGTAAAATATAAATTTAAACCTATTTTATTCGCATCATTTTATATTTACAAGTATTCTATGCATTCGTATGTAAATAAATATAAATCTGTATAACCTTAGGCAATATTGCAGTTTAGAGGCTGCAAAATATAAACGACGCATATTCACTATTTCAGGTAGTATCTAGTGGGCTCATTTTGTATAATTTTGTGAATCTTTCTCTTGATATTTTATTTTGTCATTGTTTATTATTTTTAATAAAAAAAATTGATAACAATTATCTCATACTCTATATTATTTTTCCATCAAAGAAATGAGCGTTCTCTGCGACTTTCGACAGAGAGGAAACATTGAAATCGAGGCGCGTCCCGTTGAAGGGAGAGCTACATGAGACAAAACTTCATTTGTATCACATCGATATTCTTTTTTTTATTTAATTCAATTTTCTATCAATAATACAGTCAGGTTGCAATGATTTTTTTTAAATATCTAGCTATTTGATTTTGAAAGTTTTTTACAAATATTGCATATATCGTTCATCACATTTTATATTACGAATAAATCTATTACTTACAATTACTTATCGACATTTTTTAACGTTGACATTATTTTAAAAGAAATCCTCATTAACATTAAATAAAAATCACAGAATAATATAAGCGTACGTTTGAATACAATCATAGTCCCGGAGACGAGCCGTATGGTCGGAAGTCACAGAGCCGAGCTGGCCTCGTCCCGGTCCGTCGATGGCGAGTCCGCTTCGCCCGCCTCTCCGAGCTTTCCGCACTCCTTCTCCTTCCTGTCGCGCTTCCTGCTCCTCCTCCTCCTCTTCGGGGACCTCTCCGGAAGGAAGAGCGCCTCGTGAAAGTCGTCCGAGCTCAGGGTCGACTCCTGGACGCGGAGGACCGAGCTCAGCGCGCCGTCCGTCGACGACTTCGGAAAGCGAAACATCTCTCTCTCCCTCTCCGGCTCGCTGGCGCTCTTCGACTCGACCTCGGACGCCGCCCGCGGCTCCTCGCCCGCCTCGCGGACGCCGGGCCGGGCGGAGCGCCCCGCGCCGGGGGAGCCCTCCGGCGGCGCCGGTCTCTCCTCCCCTCCGGACGCGCGCTCGAAGTCGAACGCCGTCGGAGGGGAGCTCTCCTCGTCGCCGAAATGCGACGGCGGCAGGACGGGAGCGTCGAGCCCGCCCTCGGCCGGGAGGCGCCCCGTCGCCGGGCCCGTCGGGGTCGCCGGACGAAGCCGGGGGGACGCGCGGAGCGCCGGCGAAGACGGAGCCTCTGCGGCGGTCCTCTCGCCCCGCGGGGGCGGCGAGGGCGACGTCGCGAGGACGACGACCGGCCCCGCGGCGAGGGCGGCCGGCTCGTCCGCGGGGTCCCTCCGCGCGGACTTCCGCCTCGCCTTCGGAGACTTCCGCTCGGGGTCCACCGCCGGCGGCCCGGCCGAGGGTTCCCTGCAGATCGACACCCCCGATATGAAGAGCGTCGGCGACTTGGGAATCCCCGTCTCGGACTCGCACTCGTTGCTGCTGTCCGTCTCGAGCGCCCTCCTCGCCTCGACCTTCTCGGCCCCCCTCCTCGGGCTCTCGGGGGCGGAGCCCCTCGCGTCCCTCGCCGTCGCGCGGACTCTCGGGCGCTCGGGCCCGACGCGCTCCCTCCCGACGTGCCTCTCGGAGCTCGACGCCCTCACTCCTACGCGCCCCCCGTCGCCGGTCCTCGGGACGTGGTCTGAGTGCCTCCTGAACGAGTCCCCGGTCGCCTCGCCGACGTCGCGGCCGTCGGACTTCAAGCGACCCGCGTCCGCGTCGGGGCCCCGAGGTTCCGCAGCGCCCCCGCGGTCGCCGCCGCCCGCCTCCGCCTCTAGCGCCGCGCCTCCCCTCGAGGGCCGCCTCTCTCTTCTCTCGCGGGGTCCGACGGGAGCGGGGTCGGGCGCCTCGTCGGGGAGATTCGTCTTCGCGCACCTTCTCTCGCAGCAGAAGTCTCCCCACGGCAGATTCTTCGGAAAGTCGCGTATCCTCCTCCTGTCGGCGGCGTCCCTTCCGCCGCGGCGCTCCGGCGCGGCGGGAGCGTCCCCGGAGTCGGCCGGGAGCTCCGGGTCCGCCGCCCGTCGAGCGCGGGCGACCTCGCTCGTCCGCAACTCTCCCGGCGGCGCCTCCGCTCCGCGAGTCGAATCCGGATGCGAGGAGCGCGTTCCGATCGTTCCGAACGTCGAAAAACAGGGTCGTTCCCGTCCGTCGGCGCTCCACTCGCCGTTCGTCTGGACCGATTCGTCCGGAGTCGCACCGCACCTGCAAACGAGAGAACACCGTCAATTCCGTCGAGAGATTCCGCCGACTACGCCGGGAGGGAGAGGGGTCCTCACTCCGAGTCCTCCGCGCCGGAGCTCCTCGTCGAGATGTCCCCGGTGCTCCGCGACCTCCTCGCCTTTCCTCCGAGCTGCCGCAGGAGGGGCGGCCTCCGACCGATCCCGCCGGACCTCAGCAGCGGCGGCCTCGCCTTCGATCCTGAAACCGATCAGGTCGGAACGCGTCGGCGGACGCTCCTCGCGCGACCGCGCGCCCGTCGATCGACTCACCTTCGCCGCGACGGTCCGTCAGCCCGGAGACTCCGGAGTCGGCCCCCGCGCCTCGGTCCCCCCGCCGGGTGGACTCGTCCTCTTCGCAGTTCGGAATAGACTAAACAGCGAATTTGAATTTTTCGTATGACGTCGTCGAACCGCGTTCCTCCCGAGACGACACTCACCCGTCCGACCGGCGGCTCTCCCCTCGGCCTCTCGCGCCTCAGCTCCGGTATCGCGAAAGTCGGCAGCTCCAGAGGACCTCCGCCGAGTGCCTTCAGCAGATATCCCATAGTTATGTCGGCGGCGCGAGACCAGCCCTCGTCCTGAAAGCGCAGCGGCCGTCGGGGATGAGAAGGCGACCCGGTCGAGGGGGAACCGCGAGGGAGGGAAGGGACGCGAGAGGCGACGACGACCGCGGTTACCCGATCCGGAACGCCGCTCCTCGCCGGCGCGTCCGAGGCCGCGGGCTCCCCGGCCGCGCCCCGGGCGTCGCCCCCCCTGCCCGCCGGCTCCTGCAGCGACAGCTGGATGGCGAGCTTCGGCTGGTCGTCGGACAGGCTCCCGTCCTCTGTTCGGACAGCGAGAGAGTCAGGCGAGATCGGACTCGACCCGACGGTCCGCGGCGAACGTCGGGAAGAGTCCTCACCGCCGTCGGAGGCCCCTATCGAGACCGAGATGTTGAGCCTCGCCGGCCTCTGCCTGCCTCGCGCGAGCGTCGCGTCTGGGGAAGAAGCGAACGCGTCAGCGGAGGGCGCGCGAGACGCCGGCGGCGTCCCCGCGCTCTCCGGGCCCGGCCCCGCCTCACCTGCGGCCGCGGACGGCCCGTCGGACTCCCCGCCGGCGCGACCTTGCTCCTCGAGCATCTGCAGCCTGGACATCTCGAGCGCTATTATCAGGTCCATGCTGTACTCGGAGACGTCGATCCGGTACACTGAAAGACGAGCGAGTCGCGTGATGCCGGTCCGCCCGGTTCGATCGGACGGTTCCGGAGCCTCACCGTCGGCGTCGTCGGCGGGCGGCGTCCCGCCCGGGGCGCCGCGGGGGGACGCCGTCGGGGGCGGCTCCCGGAGTCGGGACGGCGACCCGTCCGAGGCGCGGGGGCCCGGACCGGCGCGGGACGCCGGTTCGCGCCCCCGCGGGACGGGGCGGTCGGCCTCCGGCGCGTCCGGATCCCGCAGGGGCTCCCCGCGGGGCCCGAGGGGCAGCCTCCAGGGGTCCCTCGGGTCGAGTCTGCCCCGCGCCAGCAGCCTCGCCTGCGACAGCAGTCGGAGTTCAGTCGAGAGTCCGAGGGGCGAGGGAGGGGGGATCGAGACCTCCGTCGGCCTACCATCGTCCTCAGCTCCGGCGCGGACAGGGCGGCCGGGGGCGGCGGCGGCCGCGCGAGCCTCGACGCGGCGAGCCTCCAGCGGCGGGCGGAGGCGGTCGCCCTCCTCAGGCAGAGAAGGGGGGCCTCGATCACCTCGCGCGCGATCGCGCCGGCCAGGCGCTCCGTGCATCGCTCGAGCTCCTCCTGAAATACATGCGAAATTCAGTCGCGCCGTCGGACCGGGGGGCCAGAGCTGGCGGAGGCTGACGCACCCGAGCGTACAGGAAGGCGGCCCGATGGGGAGCGTCCTCCGGAAGCGCGAACGCGTACGCGCAGCACCCGACGAGCAGGCGTCTCGATAGACCGAGCTCCCTCGCGGCCGCTTCGATGACTCCGCCGCTCGCATCTGAAAAGACGAGTCTCTCCGAGTGTGAGGATCCGCGCCGGCCTCCGGACGGGTCCAGACGTTCGGGGGGCGTCCCGCGGATCCGTACGGAGCGCGGGACGACCCGCGGACGCGCGCGTCATTACTCGCGGGATCCAGAGTCTTCGCCTTGGCCGGGGCGGCGACGAGCAGCGGCCGCTCGGCCCGCCAGCGCTGCTCGTGGCGGCGGAAGCGGGCGCACTGGACGCCGAACCTGCGTCGCTCTCGGGCCTCCGCGTTCCGAACCTTCGGGAGAACAGAGAGAAGACCGTCAATCCGGCCGGCCGTCGCGATCTCCGGGGGCGACCCCCGGGAGGCTGGCGCTCACCCGAGCCTCGGCGAGCGCGGATCCCCTCGATCGCTCTGCGCGCGCGGCGGCCTCCTCGCGAGTGCACCTGAAGTACCCTCCGGTAGCGGAGCCGTGCCGCTTCCAGCTCTCGAGGCACACCCAGCAGAAGTCGAACTTGCACTGCAACGTCGTCGTCCGGATGAGCGTCCGAACGGCGACGGATCGCCGGCGGACGCCGACCGGCCTACCTTGGCGCACTTCATGTGGTTGCAGCCGTCGTTCTTCTGGATCGGGCGTGAGCAGGACGGGCAGGGCTTGCAGTTTGCGAGCAGCCAGAGGGACGAGGCGGCGCTCTCGGCGCCGTCCGCCGCCGCGGAGGCCGGAGCCCGGGGCGCCGCGCCCGCGCGCGCCGTCCACTCGGCGAAGGCCGCGCAGCCGAGGGGCGGGTGGGGCTCCCCTGCGGACGGAGGGACGTCGTCAGCCGTCGGCCGGGCCGCGGGGCGCGCCCGGCCGGCCGCCGCTTACCGTCGCACTCCCAGCAGAAGAAATGAAAGTCTCCGCAGTCGACCCCGCGGGAGACGGGCGGGTACGCGGCGCCGTCCGAGCCGTCGGCCGCCACCGCCGGCACCTGGAACGGCGAAACGCGAGACTCGCGGGGCTCGGGCGCTCCGGAGCGCCGGGCGGGCCCCGCGGCGCGCGGACTCACCGTCAGCTCGGTCTCGCGCAGCCTGACCGCCCTCCCGCACCCGGCGACGGGACACCACTTCATCGCGCGCGAGCTCTCGACGAAGGCCTGCGAAGCGAGAGAGGGACGAGAGCTCGGGCGCCGGCCGCCCGGCGACGCCCGGCCCTCGACGCTCACCTCGATGTCGAAGAGCAGACACTTGCGCTGCGTCCTAGGCGTCAGGCAGCGCTGCAGGAGATGAGCGGGGGCCGGCCGCCGACAGCGCGGCGCCGGGCAGGCCGGGCGCGGCTCGCCTTCCCGGACTCGCCCCCTCAGGTAGCGCCCCCAGCAGGCGCCGCAGAACGCGTGCCCGCATCCCCCGCCGCCGGCTTCGGCGGCGCCGACCTCCTCGCGGCAGATCCCGCACTGCGACGCGAAAGCGGGAACGTCAGGCGGCGGCCGGCGGAGGACCGCCGGCGACGCGCCCGCGACCTCACCTCGATCGTCTCGCGCCCCCCGGTCGCCGCCGCCGCCGTCGCCTCCTCCGCGGTCTCCCCGTCGAGGGACCCGCCCGGGAGGGAGACTCCCGCCGACCGGCAGCAGGCCGCCGCGTCCCTCATCCAGCGCTCGACGAGGACGTCCCGGCACCACCCTGCGGACGATTCGAAGAGAGAGCGTCGGAATCTCGACCGTCCTCGACGGCGACTCCCGACGGGCGCCCTCACCGTTGTCCCCGAGGAGGGCCTCCGCCGCGAACAGGGACACCCTCAGCATGTCGCTCGTGTCGACGAGCAGGCGGTCCTTCGCCTCGCGGAGCTCCCGCGGCTGCAGGCCCTCGTGCGAGTCGCCGACGCCGCCCCCCGCCGCCGCGAGCTCCTCCTCAGCCTCCTCCTCGGCGATCTCGGCGGCGGTCCAGCCCCAGCGTTCGGCGCGCCAGTCGATCGGCTCCTCCGTCTGCGGGAACGAGCGGGGACGAGCGTGAGCCGCGGCCCCCCGGCCGGGGCCGGGGCCGAGGGAAGGTCCTTACGAAGAGCGCCGCCCTCTCGATGAGCGCCGCCAGGCGGACGTGGCCCGCGGCGAGGGCGCGCCGCGCTGCCGTCCTCCCCCTCGAGTCCTCGGTGAGCGCGCGGGCCCCCGCCGCGATGAGCAGCCGGGCCCCGCCGACGAGCCCCGCCGCGGCCGCCAGATGGAGGGCGCTGCCGCCTTCCTGCGGAGCAGACGATCGCGAGGGTCACCCGAGCGCGGAGGAGGGAACCGACCGCTCCGATCCCGAAGGCTCACCCCGTCGACGGCATCGAGCTGGATCCTCTCCCTCTCCTCGGACGCGGGCAGCCTGCCCCCGCGCCACTGGAGCAGCAGGGCGACGCAGGCGGCGCGCCTCTCCTGGGCGCTCGCCGTCAGCGCTCCGGCCGCCGGCGCCTCGGGCGGGTCGCCGCCGCCGCCGCCGGGCGCCCCCGCGCCTGAAAGCGGACACGAGCTCAGCGAACCGCCGGGGACCTCGCGCCCCGCCCTCGCGCCCTCCTCACCCGTCAGTCGCGCGCAGCCGACGGAGACTCGACCGTCGGCCGGGGCGAGCGCGGCCCCGGCGCCGCAGGCGCTGTGCAGCACCGTCTCGTCGAAGGCGTTTCTCTTGTTCGGGTCCCCGCCGAGGTCGGTCAGGAACGTCCTCAGCAGGTGCTTCATGCCTTCGAAAGAGAGCGCGTGAAAGGCGCGATCATCGAACGGAGAGCGGGAGGCGGCGGGAGACTCACCATATCCGGCCGCGTAGTGCATGGCCGTGTTGTGGTGCCTGCTCTCCCCGTAGCCGAGGTTCGGATCGAAACTCCTCTTGAGCTCGGAGGAGCCCCGGTAGACCTGCATCGCGGCGTACTCGTCGCCGTTCTGGACGTACTTTTTGAACTTGGACGAAGCGCTTCCCATCGCGGGCGGCCGCGCGGCCCTTCCGTCGCCGCGGTCGCGGCGGCGTCGAGCCCGCGCCCCCCGAGCGCCCCCCGGCCGAGCGGCGCCGGAGTCCGCCGACGGGCCGGCCTCCCGGATCTGTCCGGCGGCGCCGCAGACGAGCGGACCGGTCAACGCGGGGGCCGGGCCCCCGCCGTCCCTCCGCCCCTCCGGCCGGAGCGACCTCGCGCCTCCCGCCTGCGAGGGAGCGAAGGGCCCCCGCCGAGAGACTCCCCCGAGACGGACTCGCCCCGAGTGCGGCGATACCGTGCAACCGGTGAGGACCCTCTCATGTCGAATCTATCCCGACCGGCGAATCGGTCGAGCGCGGCGCACACGATTTACGTCTTCGTTCTCTCCGGACATCGCTTCTTCGGATTATAATTTCTCAGCAGTATCTGAATACACAAAAAAAACACATTTAAACAACAAACTACACATCCACTAGCTTTTCGTCGATAATCTGAATTAAAATCGGCAAATAGAGTGCGTCGAATTTGAAGGCGATCGGTTCCAGTCCGCGCGAAAGCAACAGATATTCCGCGGACGCGCCGCGAGATGTCAAAGTGCAGATCGATCGGAGACGGACTATCGAGGAACGGGCGCGCTCCGGAGAGAGCCGGCGCCTCCGAGGGGGCGCGGGGAAGGAAGAGGCTGACTCGGAAAGGCGGCGGGCGCGGACATTCTCAGGATCGCGTCTCGCCGGGCGAGGAGGGCGAGCCGCGTCCCATTTTCGGCCGGAGACGAGATCGATTGTCACTTTCAGCATATACAATGTCAAATACAAAGAGAGGCTCCAACGCGCATGACTCCGCCGCAGCCTCTTCCCGAGCCTCTCCCCGACGTTCCCGTCTTTCGCGAAATCCCCTTTCGAATTTTTCCCCGTCTCGCGATCTCCCGACCGTTTTTCGGGATGTCTGAGAAAAATACTAAAAACATCGACACTCATTCCGTCCACCGTCGGGAGATATCCGATGCTCCCGGGAACGGACGTCGTCGAACCGGAGAACCGCGAAAGTTAAAAACTCAATATCGATATCTGTTTTAAAATAAAATATAATCGATAGTATATTCAAATATAATTCTCATCGCGCCGCGTCGCATTCGAAAAGTCGGCGCCTCTCCCGCCGGCGATCGCGCGGCGACGTCCTCTTCCGGCGAAAAATTATCCGACGCTCGCGAGGGACGAATGAAAAACTTTCGTTCGTAACTTTTTTTTATTTGATCTTTTTATTTTATTACAATATTAAAAATAATTAAAATAGAACGTCGGCGTTCGCTCATCCGGCGTCGCAGTCGGGCGGCTCGCAGAACGCCCTCAGCTCCTCGAAGACGGTGGCCGGCAGCTCGGCGGCGAGGTCCCCGACGCGCCCCGGGCGGAGCGCCTCCGACACGGCGAGCATGCAGCAAGTCCTCAGCGACCTGAGCGGCGGGCCCACGTCGCAGCCGACCCTCACGGGGCGCCCGTCCCGGAGGCGGCGGCGCCCGACGAACGTCTCGCTCCGCTCGATGAGGAAGGCCTCGCTCGTCCTCGAGTCGCGGGCGGTCCACGGGTGCGTCTCGTAGGTGTCCGCGTCGAAGAACCTCCGAGGCGGCACCGTCGCGTACTTGACGGGCTTCCCGTCGTAGTCGATCCAGAAGAGGTCGACGGCGCGGTCGCTCCTGTTGCGGAAGCGCACGTACACCGGCGTCAGAGAGACGATCGACTTCCGTCGGTCGTCGGTCATGGCCGCATTCCGCGCTGTCGCGTGCCGGCCGAGCGGCGCGACGTCGGAGCGACCGGAGCGACGATGGCCGTCTGCGTCGCGATCGTCGGCAAGGAGGTGAGCTCGGCCGGGGGCCGCGCGTCGGGAGCGCGCTCTCGACGTCCTCCCCGGCGATCGGCCGCCGCCGACTGAGCGCCCGGGCGGCTCGCTAACGTCGCGACGTCTCTCCGTCAGAACTGGCCGGTGTACGTCGCGTGCGCGGAGGCCGAGGCCGAGATGCAGTGGAGGGTCCACACCGCGCTCGACGTCGCCGAGGATCGTCTCGCGGGCGGCGCCCGGGCCTCCGACCTGAGGGACCTCTACCTCGGCCTGCTCTACTCGACGGAGGCGCACAACGTGTGAGGAGCCCGACCCGCCCCCGAGCGCGGCGTCGGGCCCCCTCGCCAACCCCGCCTCTATGCGCAGGTACGGCTACGCGACCAACACCAGGGCTAAGCTGTTCGCCGTCGTCGGAGGAGGCAGCGGGGCGACGCGCGACGTCGAGGCCAGGTCCCTGCTCCGCGCGCTGCACGCCCTCTACGCGGACGCCGTCTGCTGTCCTTTCTATCGCCCCGGGGAGCCGATAGTCTCGGCGTAAGCTCGGGAAGCGTCGAATATCATCATCCTAAGCGAGCGAGACTCATTTAAACTTTTCATTTCAGAGCGTTCGACAAGAAAGTCAGAAACCTGATGGCCGGCAACCCGTAGGCGAGAAGCCGGTCTCTCTCGACGAGATGACACTCCTTCATCGTAACATTTCCAATCAGTTCTTTCTAAATAAACTGACATTTATGTAACTTAAAAATGTATTTTCATTTTATTATCACATTAACAGCTCTTTCAGTGACGAATAGGTCGGTGATTGCTAATCTTCAATGCGTTAACAACGGCAGTTGTTCATAAAAGTCAAACGAGTGCTGTGTGCGTGGACTTTTGCGGTACTTTTTACATTCAATCACAGAATGGTTTGCTTCCTATCTAAATCAAAGATCTCGATTCAATAATAAATGGAATATTTCACAACATCCGAAGGTCCACAGGGATCGTACCTTATTAATTTTGTTCATCGACTGATGATATTAATTTTTTTTAAGGAAATCAATTGTCCTGCCGATGCTCTCCTCCGAGATGATATCAATCGCATTTAAGACAAATAAGATGGTATTAAACGCTACAAAATGTCACTACATAAAAAAATCAACAGAGAGCTGATCAATGAAACATCGGAAGTGAGAGACTTGGAGAGTGGTATTTGACATATAGCTCACATCAACACCATTGTCGACAGAACAACACTAAGCCGTTCAGTTGGAATATTCCATTTCAAATTGGTGAATGGGGCAGTATTGTAAGCAATTTTTAGCATTTTATTCTGCACAACAGCTTTGAAATATATGGGATGCATTGCTCCAAACGGGCACAACGTATGTAAATGCTGGACAAATGACTGTCTTATACGTGAAAATCTTGTTATCGGTCGATAGGACACTCCGTCCTAGATATATAGAAGGGAGCGCTCGCACTCAAGACAAGAAGATGGCTGAACCATATATATTTTCTACACATCCCGGAGGTTTGCTTGATAAGCTCTTCAAACATATTTTTGAATCGTTTCACTGTATATATGTTTAGTTCCCTGTATATGATGTCATTTGTTATTGAGTGTCGGCTATAGTACATAACGCTTTGGGCTGAAAGCGTTGGAGAATGTCAATATTGGAGGTCAATGCAGAGCTGTATTCTGTATGTCGTCCATTTTAGGCATCTGTCCAAGTCTATACCAAGATACTTGACTTCATCTGCATGTTGCAGTCATTGATTGAAACAGGACATCTCATATTTCATTAGCTTTCATACGCTACCTCTTGAGACATTTTTGGATATTATTGAGATCATGCTGAATTAATTGAGAGGGTGTTGTGGGAATATATATAAGCAGTTGTTGTGTTAACTTGTATTTAACATACAATCTATTTAACAGAATGTATCTTTGTATTTAACATAGAATTTTAGATATGATTAAAGCATGAAGAAGAAATTCATGGGAAGTTGTTTTCCAATTTTAAATTCCACTTGTAAATTCTGTTGAAGATGCTGTGTATTTATTCCACAGTCACATGCTGTTAACGGAATCCAAATTACCACGAACTTAAGTCCTCTGTTAGGAAGTTCTTTTATCATCCATCCCATGATAAGATCGTAGCTAGACGATTTTTTTTTTATATTTACCTTTGCTATAATTGTTCGATTTTAAGGGGGGAAATTTAAGCAATTTAGAAGGCAAATCTTTTAGTGTTTTATACTTAAAAATATTCAATCCAAATAAATGACAGTTTTGATTCAATTGTTTATTCATTTTTAGTACAGTTTATCTAGAATTACAAATAAATTTCGCAGGCTCGACGAACTCTCCGTTTGCGCGTTCCTCCTCCGAACTATCCGTCTCGGCGTTCGATCTGCGTCTTCGGATGAGAGGCGACTTTTATAAAGGGCGCGAAACGAATCGATCCGTCTTACGACTAACTTACTGCTATATCTAAATCATTTACAATCTATTGTTATTTTTTTTCAATATTTCAGTTGACAAAGTGTTTTTTCTGCTGCGAGTCTATTAACATTTTATAAATTAACTACGACCCGGATTAATTTTTCCCGGTGAAAATGCAGTCTATGCCGATTCATAGAACAGTCGGGAAATATTTCGGCGAATCTTTCGAATCGGTGTTTTTCAATGCTGCGTTATTTAGTGGTTTTCGATCAGTGCATGCTTTTTAATCGTATATTGCTCGATTGAATTTGGAAAAAGGTTCTCATTTTCAATGTAATTTATCATGTTCGTTGATTGAAAAACACCGACGTAATATTCGCCCAATGTCTTATTCTTGAAGATCTGAAAATATAAGTGATTTTACATTCGGCTTCGAGTTATTTCATATTTTTGCATCTCGGCTAGGAAGTGAATCTTAAAATTCAACAACAGAACATTCGTTATTTTATGATTACAAAAACTATAGTGATTATTGAAGTATTTTTAAAATACATTATCTCAAAATTCTATACAATTTGGCCAAATGCTCCAAGGTTTCGGTTAATATTTTCCGCACACCCGTACGGAAGACTAGACGAGTGAAAAATTCAATCTGTTAAGAATCGTTTATCATGGATTCTAATAAAATTTTGATATTCGGATCTCGTCTTCTCGGCGCTCGTTCTCATCTGGTCTACCGTACGAATCTGTCGTCTGGAAAAATATACAAATACTTTGATTATCGATCGACTTTTCATGCTCGCATTAATTGAGAAAAAACTGAACGACGGTCTCTCGATCTTCGTACGTTTTATAATGCGTTTCGTATATTTTCCCCAAAATAAAATTGACAATGAATCAAAAAATAAAAAACCTGAATTTTTGGTAAAGGTTTATAAATACTTTTTTTATAATTTTGACTTCAACAATTTTTGATCTTTCGAGTGATCGCATTTGAATGCTCTTCCTCTCTCGAATGCTAAACATTTTACAATGTGCTCGTCCACTAATATATTCTATAATATTCTAGTATTCATTTTTATTGTCAAAGTTATAACAATTAAGTCACATAAATGATTAATGCATATATTTATAAGTATACAAGCGGACGAGAGCGCGCCGGATGCGCGCACACTCCTCCGTTTGTATATTATAAGAGGAATTCTACATTTTACATACATTTATAGATCTTAAAAATATTCAGTTATGTGAATCATCTGATAAATCCCATCCAAATTAAATTTGTTAATCCAATTTTCGCTGGGTTTAAGAAACATTTTACTAAACGATACATACATACATTGCGGCATACAATTCGGATAGTGTGACATTTTTTTATGACTCTCGGTCAAAGTAAAAAGCGTATGTATCGATATAGGAATTTAATCCTAGATCACTAATCATGTGTTTGAATTACAATGTAATGATGATTGATGCGTGCACACGCAGTGAATACGCCTGGGTCACTAATTTGCTTGTGTATACATGTCGAATGACGACATTTTGTTATGACGTTGAAGCTATCGGTTGTAAATTTTATCTTTTCTGTAAATTTGGGAAAGACGTTGCATGCTGTTTTTATTCGATCAAAATGATCTCGTCAAACAATCATGGAATTATCATCGAAGATTAACTGTACATGATCCGTACAGTGATCGCAACTTTATTACGTATAGCGTAAATATGCATTCTGATTGTGTAAGAGATTAATGATTAGTGATCTAGGTTTAAATTAACCTATTGAAAGAGAATTCTCAAAATATAACCAAATATATGAAAACTATAAAAATAAATAACTTTTTAGCGATTAACATTGGAAAACAACTAAATGAAAATTAATTATTCAAAAATAAACATGGGGAAAATCCTCAACTCTCATATCTCTAACTCTGCTTACATTAAATATAACAATTTGGTTTGATTAAATTCATTTAAAACGGTCGAAAACAACATGGGCGACCCTGCGGCAAATGTACAATGAAATTGAATAAGCGCACAAATATAACACCGATACATTGAGGATCAAATCAACTGTCACGTTAAATGTTCTTCATTATTTACATCGAGGGGAAAAAATATATATATATACGAATGAGATCGAAAATAATCCATATCTATTTAGAATATAGCGCTTGTCCCGTTCGGACCGATCGATACGCGTACACGGTTGGCTGATTATAAAAGGCATTCCACGTTGATTGGACATTATTATACATTATAAACGCTCTGTGAAAATCTTCAGGGCTGGATCTCGGGCGTTGGCAATACATATTCGATTCAGACGCGATTATTAAATCTCCATGAGGTCCCGGCGCCGAGGATTTTCATTACATATATTATATAGTTAGCTCACTCTAGAGTTTTTATATTATGTCATATTTTTTAAAAATATATAACAGCCTAGGAACCCTTAAAGCATAGAAGTATTATTACAACTGGAAGAAATTCAAACGATCAAATATCTTCAATTTTTTTTTTATATATTTATATTTTTTGATAATAAATTTTCAATAATTCGAAACAAAAAAAAAACTTGATATTTTTAATCACTCGATTTATATATGGATAATTGATCTCTTTATAATTCACTTTGTAAACATTTATAAAACTATTTTTTGTATAATTTATCAGTCAGATTAAATACTTTTTTTTTTCTTCAAGAAACAAGTGGAAACGTTTTATTAGATAGGTAATTTCCAATAAAAATGCTAAGTTGTACATATCTCCTACGCTTTAAATACAATATAGCCGTTCCACCCGTCCTTTCTGATCTTTGCACACGTGTAACGTAAGAATGGAATAATTTGTGGTATATGGCATTTTTGTAAATTTGCACATTTAAACCCATCACTTCAAAATGCATGCCAAAAATGTTGGCACATTTTGATGAAGACAATGATTTTAGTACAACAGTGCCAAAAATACATACCATTTTTACACCTTGTTTAGAATTGTTAAGTTTATTTTGAGCGGTTTTGCCATCTGGATGTGTACAATTTCCGCAGGATAAATCCTCAAAATGGAAACAAATCGAACGCATATACGATTTTTGTCCAAAAAAGACGTTATTTGGCAATGAGCGATTGTTCGTTGCTCATGCGAGGCCTAAAACTCTGAATAACGACGTTCCATGAAATTCGGTGGAGGCAAATCCACGTCTTTACATTGATGGATTCACTCGACTATGTATCGATATTTGTCGGTGATCAAACACGTCCAGAACTTGTCAATAGGCACAACGTCATCTTGCAAAACGACAATATGAGGCTCTGTTCAGCGACAAATATCAACAAAAAAGATAGAGCCTTGTCCTGATCTTGCTCCTTTGGATTTTGTTTGCATATTTGAAGGATATAACATCTGGTTTTCTTAGATTTTCGCTTTTAAACCGAAGAATTCAAAAACTGTTAACCGGATGGCAAACTGTAATAGAATAAAATGGCACACATTTTTGGCACATTTCAACTTCCTTAGATTTTGATGGCATATTTTTAAATCCATTGTCTACATCAAATTCTACAAATATAAGAATTATTTCAATTGCCCGTTAATCATCTGTAAAATATCGTCAAATTTTACAATACCTACTGTTGCAACAATTGTAAAGTAAGAGCAATCATCATTCAAAAATTTAGCGTTAATTGCGTATTCAGATTAAATAATGGGTCTTGTACAATCACTTCTATTAAAATTATTTCATAATGTCTAAAAAGCTGAATGAAAACGCCACGCCGTTCTATAAGTTGGCTACGGATGAAATGTCTCTAATTTAATTGGGCGTATTCAAAATTCTAGCGTAATGTTTTTATATGTGACCTTTTTCAATGCCATTTTAAATATTCTTTGTGACAATACTTCGATACTGTGAGTATTGATTCAAAATATCGACGCTTCAGAATCGTTCATTAACAACAACAATTGCAACAAAATAAAAATAATTTTATTAAATATTTACTGATTCAAAAATTCATATATAATTCTCATGTATATTTTTAAAAACTTATCAATTCAAATCAATAATTATTAAAACACACATCACATGAAGTCAAATCAAATCACATTTTTTTTAATGAGACGGCTCAATGCAAGATTTTAGACTATGCTTACGTCTCCCCAGTCTGTACGGCGTCAACGTGTCAAAAGAAATTCAATCATCGTTATCGAAGAAAACATTTGACGTTGTGATATGTCTCGTAAAGTATAAAATCTTCGAAAAAAAATATGATTTTGATAATAAAAAAAAAAAAACAATCTTTAAACAAAACACTTCAGAAATGTACATTTATAATGATCTACATGTAAAAATATATTCTTAAAAAGAAGTCGAGCAAAAATATATGTTCCTCGTTTGATCATATCTTTCAGTCTCATGAGCATCTTCAGATTTCTCAGACATACTAAAATCGTGCTATAAAACTGAAATAATGTCGTGAAATGATCATCGATATTGTTTGCATTTGTCTAAACATTAAACATCAGTAAAAAATATGAAACGTGTATTTATTTTACAAACAAAATCGCAATTTACACATGCAATATTATAAATTTCAAATTTACGTTTTTGTGCAAAAATGTGGTTTGTTTGCAAATAGACAAAAAATTCAGCAAAAATAATGTAATTATAAGCATACAAAATTATTGAGATTAAGAGACGTTATAAAATAGATTGATAAAAAAAGATTCATTAACACATCTTGAGCGGGACGCGTATTTATATCAGTTTCGCTGACTTTACAGCGGAAAAGATAGTGCAACTCGGCATTTTTTGTATGATTATTATACATCAATTTTTTTACAAAGCTCCAAACTATATTCTAACGCTTAATAAATGTTGTTTTAACGTGTTACAATTTGGCAGACAATATCGGGTGTGTTCCGCACAAAAAAATGCTACATGTGTGGGTTTGCAGTGTTCACGTATGTGAACGTCTCGATAAATATCATACCTTATCTAGGTATTAAGACGTTATTATTCATTTGCGTACGTGTTTTTTTTTGTAAAATAAATGAAACATCATCCGTAATTTATTAGCAACTTTAAAAAACAAACGCTTAGATTTAAATTAGGATGCCGCCTAAGATGTGTTAATAGAACACATATTGAAAAAAGGAAAATATTTCTGTTGAAATTCTCAACGAGTCATCGTGTGTTTATGCAATTAATAAATTCAAACTGAAATTATCCAACAATTTATATACCCAATTTTAAGAAGGCGTTTTTTGAGTTTCGATACTCGTTTGTGTGCTTAAAAAACTACATTAACGTGTAATTTAGCCCCTCAGCTTTTCTCCACCTTCCGTTTTTTCACAACAAACATTTTCAAAACATGCAAGAGAAACGTACTAATGCTTTTGTATTTACAAATATTTTCTTGCACACAATTTACGACATGCAATCGATTTACACTACACTTTGTGGCACAGCTATAAAATATAAACGTGAGGATTTTAAATCCTCTTAATCTCACTTCATTAGATGCTATTTTCAATGCTAACTCGATAACCCTAACGTGTTCATGTATACAATGTGTTTTTAATGTATGTCTCTGTATTTAAAATCACTGCCATTTCGAACAATTCCTATAACATAAGCAACAACAATTCGCTTTTTATATTTTTCACACAACAATTATGTCGAACTAGAACTGCTAGCTAAGTACACTAGCTGGAGAAAGATAAAATTTTAACAATTTTCATTTAAAACCCGATATCCGCACCGAGTTTTACACATGATGAAATTGGTTTTGTTGCTGTTGATTTACATAATATATATATATACAAAGGTAATGCACTTTTAAATTGTACATTTGAAAACAACGTATTACACTAATATATAATATCAATTCAACATTATTTAAATATACCGCTTTTAATAAATTAATTTTAAGTTCTTATAACTTGTCAATATTTAGGAATCAACATTCTGGAAAGACAAACCCCTCGTAGCCTTGAAATTTAGTTTAGAAACGCTATTGCCGTTGTAAAGTGGCGCATTGTTTCCAGAGAGGAAATGTTGAATTTTCACATTGTATACCGTATGAATCAAATCAATTATGGCCGTTCTTAAAAGACCGCTGATGATTGACAAATCCCATTTTCACGCGTGAAATTGTCAGTTTTAGATTTCAAGGTAGAAATAACACGATAAACTAATATTTAACAATATATTTGATATAATTTAATACACCCGTTTAAATTATTCGAAAATCAATGTCCTTTGCTTATCGATGGATATAATACGAGATAAAAAATATATTAATCAGAAGGAAACGCTTAGGAATACAAGTCAGTGAATCAGACTAGATCATTCTGTAATACTGAAGACTGGGCGCGCCGATCAGAACGGATGCATCTACGCTCGGAAATGATCATAACACCCACAAAGAGGGAAAATCATTATTTTTTTTCATCAAAAACATTCGGTTACAGCTCATAAAATGTGAAATACAACCAACCGACCCATAATTATATAGTTTACTATAAAAGAAAAATCACAATGGTCAATGAGATCTCTTACTATTCAAAATATTTCGATTGGAATATGTTCAATATTTAGTGGTAGTCGTTAGGACCATAAAAAGTAATCAAAATTTCTTCGATAAATTCTTTTGCATTAAGTTTGTATCAAATTACGGTCCAGTAAACGCGCGTGTTTTGTTGTGACGTTTAAGCTATTGGTTGTAAATTTTATCTTTTCTGTAAATTGACAGAAAGACGTCGAAACCGACAATAAAGGATGCGCACCTGAACCGTTGCATGCTGTTTCTGTTGGATCAAGATGATCTTGTCAAACAATCGAGGAATTATCATCAAAGATTAACTCTACATGATCCGTACAGTAATTGCAACTTTATTACATGTAGCGTCAATAGCAATAGGGACAAACAGAGAGCAATTCCATCGACAAATACAAGTCCTTTGTTATATGTGGTGATATCTTTCTGGAGTTATTCAGCATGAATTGCTCAAACTCAATCAGATCGTTACAGCGATCGTTTATTATTAACAACTCAAATGAAAAACGCAAGGCTGCATGCCGAAATAAATTGAAAAATTGACTTCACACTGGAAAAAGATGATAGAAAATTATGTAGGTATTTAAGAATTTTTTAACGAATACATGTTTTTCATCAGCAAAATTTTGATTACTTTTCGGTCATCTGAATTATTTCGTCTAACATTTGTATCGTTTCACTGGACGAGTGAAAGTTAATGTATAAAATGCATCTTG
This sequence comes from Stenopsyche tienmushanensis, assembly GCA_008973525.1. Lineage (NCBI taxonomy): Eukaryota > Metazoa > Arthropoda > Insecta > Trichoptera > Stenopsychidae > Stenopsyche > Stenopsyche tienmushanensis. Next base: position 52,296 of record WACJ01000103.1, read on the forward strand.
GAGTACATTTCCAGTTCGTCGGATTGACAATTTTTTTAAATAACACGGCAGTTTGACCGATCGATAAGTTGAGCATTCACCGTTTCATATAAAACATATACAATCTTCTATAAAATGGAATTACCATGTGCAAAATTGTCTGAGGGTATGTGTATTTGATATGCTAAATATATTTCTAGTATTATGTTTCTCCCTGATAAACTGCATTCGAAACCGTCAAGGAAGTTCATAATAAAATTATTAAAAAAATATATATAAAAAATCTAATAAAATGAAGAACAAAAATAATACTTCTCGAATCATGACTTACTTAAAATCAATTGAATTGATGGACAAAAATGTTTTGTGTCAACGAGGCCTCTTCACGAAACAATCATCAGAAACGTTCTAAAAAAATATTTTTCGCCTACGATTAAGCTCTTTTTCTCGACTTGAAGAAAAATTGCCCGGAAAACAGCATCAAACGTAAGAAAAAACTCATTTTACAATATCTCACTAGACATACTAGATTATATACTAAGTATGTAATTAACAAAGGTTCCATAAGAGATTCACCGAGCACCAACTATTCTTATCTAAAATACGAATTCATTTAATACAATTTAAGGACTTAGATCACAATTTCTTTTGATATTAAAAGTCTGACACGTTCCGTGCCTTTAATTTTAGCTTTCAACTTCAAAGGCGATAAAAATCAAGAGCTGTTGAATCTCACAAACATAATTTCCATTCTAAATACTCGCAATATTAATGGACCAAACGCAGAATTGTTAAAATTGACAATTTTCAGCATATATATTCGATTTTAAGCGTATTTCATTGACACAATTGCACCTATGTTTGAAAACCTCGTTAAACGGATAAAAAAAATAACAGCGCCCGAATCGTTTAATTCAGATTGTATTTTTCCGCGTCGAATATTTGCTATTTGAAGATTTATATTACCAAAATGAACGTATTTAATGAAAGCTTAATATCACCAAAAATCATCACGGAATATCACAGCATTTAAATATAAAGTGTTTATGAAGTCGTAGAATTAACTAGTGCCGCTTGGACGACTAGAAATCTTCCAAAATAAAAAAAAAATGCAACCTCAAATTGTTCCGCATTCTTAAATCGATTTTGAAATAGGACTCTTCTCAATCTTTGGCATTTTACAATATATATACGGAACTAAATGCGTTTTCAGAGTATCAATGCATCCTGGTTCATAAACACTTAACAAACACATTGGAATATTTAAATGAATTTAATTTAGGAAGTGATTTCACATCATTTGCAACGTAACTCGAAGAAAATCATTTAAAAGTGCTTGAAGAATTAAATTATTCTAACATTTCTTAATATTCAAACAACGCAAATTTGCCATAGACGTTCTACTACATTTTTATTACAAAAAAACAATATTTAAATATAAATAATACAATAGCGTGCACATGCATCTCGTTTCTAAAATGGTACAGCATAGAAACAGCCGCTACGACTGCTGCAATTTTCTTAAAATCTATATGAATAAATTGTTAACAACAAAGCGTTTCAACTACGATAAAAAATAGTCTAAACATCCGTTATTATTCACTGACAAATTATTTTCAGGTACTGATAAACTGTTTTTAGTCTACAATGACTCACGATTCATTGCCGAAAAGCATACGGAGTACACATGCTGCCGGAATGAAATGAGACCAAGCGCAGCCATAGCTATTTTGCAAAGATCTAATCCGGCATTTTTATCATAGAATGGGTATTGAAAACGTCGCAGTCCTTCAGCCAACTATCGATAGTGCCAAAAATACATGCTATTAAGCTATTAAAAATGGTAAGGCATTGTTCAGTTTATTCTGATCAGTTTTACCGTCCGGATGTGAACAAGTTTAGCATTAAAAAGCGAATCTATTGCCCGTATAATCATTTGTGGTGTGTACGGAGATGACTGTGTTGCCAAACGGACACAATTTCAACCCGGCAATCTTTCGTTATTGGATACAAGATTTGATGGAGATATATCCAAGCCTCTCCGTTGATGGATCAGCTGAGAAGAATCGGATCGATTCGCTCAATCGTGTACGGACATTTGTTGGCGATCAAACACGTCCAAATCTCGTCAATAGACACGTCAGCTTGTATTAATGACACTACCGATATTTGCGGCCGTTATATAACGACGATGACAAATGTACTCCGTATATAAATTTTGCTAGAAGAAATTTTTCTCCTAATTTACTTTAAAATAAGAACACAATAGCATCCGATAATGGGATGACTCTTGTATACTACTAAATCTCGCAAAAACAAAAAAGTTTTCATGACAATACTCTTAAAATATAAATAAACTCAACATCCTAAATACATAATATTTCCATTCTGGAAACTAATTAAATTAATAAATAAAACTGCAAATTGAAAAAATAAAGCTACGATTCTAAGAATAATATATTAAGTATTTATGTAGCTGCCAATTTAATTTGAATACTCTTCGTTTATCCAGATTTTTAATACAGTTTATATAGATTTAATGTGCATAAATAGAGCTTTTTATGTAGTTAAGAATATTAATTTTTAAAATCTAATTTCACTATCGACGGACTCAAAATGGCATAGTGAATTTCTACGGAAGCTACTTCTCATTGTCAATATGCAACTGCGAGTGGGAAACTTCATCGACCATATTAATATATACGAAAATAAAAACACACTAGCGTCGAAGACTTTGGTATTCGTCATTTCGTAATCTAAACGGAGTCGCGTTGCAGCTCAGTGCTGCGTATTAAATGAATTTACAAAATAAAATTGCGAAAACCTTAAAATCGAAAAACCGCCTAGTCAACTAGATATCACACGTAAAGCTGCAAACGTGACATTCCTCTTCGGAACAAACTAAACAACTAGACTACCTCGGTAAAATTACATCAATAGAGGAAATGAAAAATCGACGAAGCCGAAGAATTTTAAACATACGTGGAGAATAAATTCTCACCGCCGTTGAATTGTTTTCGTGTATTGCTATCAGTTTAAAATTTGCTTATTGCAGTTTCAAATATCTACATTTATTTACAGCGGACCGTCAGCGACGACGGTCAATAGTCGTCCATGATTTCCATGTTGAAAGCTTTCTTCGGCGTCAGATGCAATATCGGCGGGCGCAGTCCCCTCCTGCTCGGCCTCTCTTCGTCGCTGCTCGAGTTGTCGAAATCGCCCAGTCGATCTCTCGGTGAATCTCTGTCGTCGTCATCCTGAAAAATCAAGTTCGACCAATCAATACCGTGAGCCGGGGACAAAAGACCGTATCTATCGATGCACTATGGTGCAATATTTATATGAAATCTACGCATGCCTTCCTCGAAATCTACAAATCGGAGATGTAAAACACCAAATATCCACAAGTCGTTTCAATTTGGTCATTCTCAACTACTTAAGCAGCGGCTCTTAAACCAAATAAAAAAAATATATTTCTCAAATTACCACGCGATACGTCTTTGAAACTACAATTCAACAAAATTGAACTCATAAACTTTTGGAATATTTAATTCCATTCTGCACTACATATTTATATAAACTGACTTTTTTGCTACTGTTATATTTAACAGCCAGTAGAATAAATCTTTCTAATATAGAGAATATTTCAAGAAAATAACTGCACCTATCCCATTAAATGAAAAATATTTACAGAAAACATCATAGGAATCAAGATTTTTTTTAATGTACAGGGTCAATAAGAACGCTCGAAATTTATTAGGTCATAGTGACCATATTGTTAAAGTAACGTCTATCAAATTTATTGCGAATTGTTCATCAGTCTATGGCAAATTATCATGGATATAGCATTGAACAATGTGTGCGAATTATCAAATTTTATGTTCAAAATCGGTGCTCGCTGCAAAAATGTGTGAATTGCGTTGTCATAACTTAAACCTAAACTGGATGACATGTGGCACAAATTGGATGACATGTGGCACAGCGCATACCACGATAGACATTATGCACGAGCGATTTGAGAGTGTAACGTGAGCGAGATATCCCCACGCAATGGCGCTGTTCACACTTCTGACACCATTGCAACGTGACGTGACGCTCGCTGAACAGAGTCCCGTTCTGCTCTCGGACCGTCGTGTAGCCGAGTGGAGGGACAGAGATGGACGAATACCGAATAGAAATACTCTCGTCTAACTGAGTTCTTGAATTGTTTAAAATGTTTACTCCTAATAAGAGGGTTTTATCTTAATAAATAGGAGATTCGCGCGGACTACATGAGCTTAAGAACCGCTGGTCTAAAGAATAAAGTCAGGAACGAGAAATAACATGCAAAATGTATCTGCAGATAAACAGGTAGCTTGCACGAAAAGCATTAAAATCATAATAAACCTGAAACAATAAGAGACGAGCTGACGGTCTCCGAGGCCAAGTCGCGCTCGGAAGCCGATCAGCTCCTCGACGGAGGAACGAACGCAACAAAACAACTAAATCGGGAGAATCCGAGTGCAAAAACAAAAGAGAAATTCCGCAAATAGTTGAAATATGGTTACCCCTGATTTTTGCACAAAGGGAATATACGGTTATGGGCGAATTTATTTTTTGTTAGGTCTAGTGCGGGCGATGGAAGCGGGCGGGGGAGTCCTCTTGTTGTCGCCGCCTTCCGTCCTCGGGCCCGGGAGAGGGGCGCTATAGCGGGACGCGTCTCCGGCGTTCTAAAACGTGCGCACAGTTAGTTCGCCGTCGTTAGCTCTAAGCCCAGACTATACTTGATGCCTTACGTCGAAATCGCCGATAGTGAAACGGGTCGTCGTGCTCTCGAGGGGAGCTCCCGGAGAATAGTCCGGACTCATCACCTGGCAGCGTGAAAGCATCACACGATGAGAACGAGCAAAAGGTCCGATAGGGAGACGCGAACGATACTAACGTCTTGGTCGTCCATCATCTCCTTGGTGGAGACGGTGGTCTCGATGCGCCGGATGCTGCCCTGGTGGATGTTGACGTCGAACTGCAGGCACTGCATGCGGCGCAGGATGAGCACGGCCGGGATGGGCAGCACTCCTGCGGTGATCATCGCCAGCGCTATGCACATCACCCAGCCCGGGTACGCCGTCGGCACCACCGCGCCCTGCAATCAAACGAACCGCCGCGATCAGCCGCCCCCCGACTCTTGAGGCGGGGGCCCCGACGCGCACTCACCAGCTCGGCACTCCACGCCGAGTACGTCGGGTTGTTCAGAAACATGAACACGACCGACGAGCCGAGGATGCAGAACATTATGGCCGGGCCCACGAAGCGCCAGGTGATCTGCCAGTAGAGTCCGGGGCGGTACCCGGTCATCTCGAATATGTCATTAGTGAATCTGAAAAACGAAAATTGGTGTCAGATCGTCGATCGGCACCGATCCCTACGAGGCCCTTCGGGACGTACCTCTCGTGTCCGTACACGTAAATGACGGATATCATCTCCATGAGGGCGACTACCACCAGGCCGATCGTGCCGGCGAACGAGTCGAACATCTTCAGCCAGTACTCTCCGGCTCCCGTCGTGAATATTAAGCCCACGAAGAAGCAGAAGACGCACACGGCGCCTGAAAGCACACGCGACGGAGGGAGTGAGATCGGGGCGAAGGGGCCGATGGGCCCCTCTCGGGGCGCGAGCCGTTCCTGCGCTCACCGGTCACGTACGGCTTTCGGATCCTCTTGAATATGTCGATGTCGAATATCGTGCAGAGCATCCCCTCGAGTATGCCGATCTGCGAGCCCAGCCCCAGCGAGAGCAGCATCAGGAAGAAAATGATGGACCAGAACGGCGCGCCCGGCAGCTCGACGATCGCCTGCGTGAAGACTATGAACGCCAGGCCGGTGCCCTCGGCCGCCTGCAAAGACGCGAACGTTGAGCGTCGCTCCCCCAGATCGCCTCTCCCGCGCGAGGAAAGGGAAGGGGAGAGCTTTGCTGACCTCGTCGAGCTGCTTGGAGAGGTCGCACACTTCCAGGCCGAAAGAATGAAAAGTGGCGTTGTCCAGGCCGCGCATAGCCGCCTCGTAGGTCTCCTCGGAGATGTTCGCCGAATCGATGCGGTTCTGCCTGAAGAGCCGCAGTTTGTTCCTGCAAGAGAGCGGGCGAGGTGAGCGCGGGCGCCGCGGGAGCGTCTCGGAGCGACGGACCGGAGGCGCGCTCACATGTCTATGCATTTGTCCACGTTGGTCATCGCCTTGAAGCCGAGGATGGCGAAGATGACGACGCTCGCGTAGATGGCCGTTATCGCGTTGCAGACGGACACGAGGATCACGTCCCGCACGCAGTTGTTCTTCGGCGGGTTGTAGCTCCCGAAGGCTATGAGGGAGCCGAACGCGAGCCCGAAGGAGTAGAAGACCTGCGTGGCCGCGTCCAGCCAGACGGTCGGGTCCAGCAGCTTTTCGACCTTGAAACGCGACGAAAGATTCAGTCGGGTCGGAACGACGCGGTGGGAAGAGTCGGTGGGGGCGCGCATACCTTCGGCGTGTACATGTGCACGAGGCCGGCTCCGGCCCCCTTCAGGGTGATGCCGCGGATGAAGAATATCGTCAGCACGAGGTAGGGGAACATCGACGTGAAGTACACCACCTGCAAGGAAGGAGTTTTAAAGGCGCCCCGGACTTCGTCGCATCCGGCGGCTTCGCCGTCGCGTTACCTTCCCGCTGCTCTGGATACCCTTCATGACTATCAGGAAGACGACGCTCCAGCTGAGCATCAGGCAGAGCACTATCCACCAGTTGGGAACGCCCGGCTCGTCCATCGACGGCGCGGCGTTCAGCGTCGTGCGGTACCAGAAGTACGCCGTCTCCGAGGACTTGACGCACTCTTCGACCGGCGTTCCGTTCAGGAGGGGGCACTGCGACCAGGGCAGGGGAGACTGAAAATTCGATCGAACTTCGCATCAGGCGCGCGCTCCGAGACGTCGCCGACGGGCGCCCGCTCGGAGCCTACCTGGAAGCTGTTGAAGAGGTAGAAGAAGACCCACGTTATGATGACGTTATAATAGAGCGCCACGAAGAGGGTAACGACGCAACTGCTGATGCCGATTCCGCCCAACCACGGATGGATCGTATTCCACACCCCCAGCGCCCCCAGTCTCATCTTCTGACCTATGGCCATCTCTATGAGGAAGAGCGGAATGCCCTCCAGTATCAGCATAGCCGCGAACGGTATCAAGAAAGCACCTGAAACCGAAACGAATCGAAATTATTACAATACTTTTTTGTTTAGCGGACAAAATTTCGTTCAGCTATCGTCTGTCATGATTGAATGAAAGTAAAGCGAGATTGAAATGCGAGAAACGAACATAATCATTAGTCATTGAACATTGTTTTCAAACATGATCTCGTCCAGCGAAGAGAAGTCTCAAGCTACGTTCATAAAAGCATTGAAACTTATCGAACGGTTTCAGATATCCGAGTCTTTTGTTTTGCCTTCCGCCTTCCTTATCTGTTGCTATTTGTCATCCAAAAAACACATTTTGCAACGAACTCTGTAAATGCCGATAGCGAAGGAGCTCATTTCACAATGGATAGATTTGTCAATTACCAAATTTTCGTATATGGGGGTGATAAACATCCTCGTATAATTCAGGAAAGATGTCTACACCCAAAAAAATGACTATTTGTTGTGCATTTTGGGCAAACGGAATCATTGAACCACGTGTTTTCGATGCTGTTCCTGTTAATTTTGACTGAGTTGAATGACTTTATGGTCACAATTGAATAGTATTGATATGTCTGATGTCTATTTCCAGCAAGTTACATGTCACACAATTCAAGAAAACATCTAAGCATCAAATTTGGATGACCTATAGAGCCGTTGTTTTCCTTTCTTGAACGCATCGGAGATTCTTTTGCGGAATTTTTCGACAGTCTATCGATCGAATAAAATCCTCACGCTATTTCAGAATACAATAACTACGCGTCAGTCGAAAGTAGCGATGACGAGCTTCAATTTTAGAAGACCTTCGACTGGGTAATAAATTCCTCGGCGATATTTGACGATGACAGATTTTTCATAGGCTCAGTGTGCATACAGAGTATGGATATACTCGATTGGAGCTACTCCGACTCGATCCCGATACAGATTTCGTTCATAAATAGTTGCATAAAACGACGATGAACGTGATCACATACATGTTATATTTGAGGCGAATGAATGAGATGGTTGGAGCGCCCGGACAGTGAGGGTTGGCTCGTTTCCAACTGGGCTATATTGATGTTTTCGGGAAGTATCCCACCAAAAACCTGTTAAGTTCTTTGTTCATTTGAGGCGGCAGATTTGACTATCATTTGTAATGGTGCCCCCGTCAAAACGTCGTCCTGTGTTGAGGGACCCTCGGCGGAAACGTCTTCTCGAATTTCTTTCATACCGCAGCGTATTGAATGGCTCGAAGGGTCTTGGCGGATTTAGCGTGGATATTCACGCAATTTCGCAGTCTTTGAATGATTGCTATTCGACGATTGAATGCGAGTTTTATCCAAATTACTTCACAGATGGCTAAAATTGGAACGTTATAGTTTTCTTGCTACAAATGTGTTTCTGTCGAAAATTTTCAGTTGGGCTCCAATTTATCAAAAAATTCAAATTCGCACTCAATTAAGCAAAGATAAATTATTGAACCTTTTAGGGCAAATTTCGTAAGTTAGCCCGTTGATGAGTAATCACGAATATATGCGTTCGGACTCGAGTGATACAGAAAGAGCATTCTCTTAGAGAATCGAAGACAGAGACGGATGCCATGCGTCTCATCATACACTTGTACATCGATGACAAGATCGGGTTGTAAAGTTACTATAGTTATAGCGCTTCATTTTTAATGCCGTTGTAAAATTTAAACATCCGATCATTCTTCTCCGTGCAACTTCGCTTTGTAATGAGAGTTCGTAATCGTTCTGTAGACATGCTTGGGTATGACGTCCAAACGCGAAGCATTCATTCTTAATATCAGCGGTCCGAAAAGTGGACCGGATGAACACACAGACCTTGTGGCCATTCCCCGTCCTTTTTTTATGGATTTTTGCAGCATTTTCGGGGATAAATGCGTATCCGGAACCTTCTTTGATCTGTACGATCACGGAAGTCTCATCAGAAGCTAACTTACATAGACATTGCATTTATATATTGTATTATTAACTTTTTTATTTATTTGATTTTTTTTCCATGGAGATTTAAGTTAATAAAACTAAAGTGTAAAGAGTTGTTGGGAGATTTAGTTTAAAAAAATAATAAGTACAGTCAACCCTTCTATAGCGTCGAGATACTGTATAGAAGTGGACGCTATAAGAGGGTTGACAGTATATATTGTGATAAATATTTAATTTTCTACTTAAATATCGATATTTTTCCCGGAACGAAAACCGAAATGATCAAAATAACATTTCAAACTCCAGATCTTGTGCGAATTTGATAGCGTGCATGCTTTTGTCGCTCGATTTGGAAGCCACTAGTGGCTCATTTCACGGAATGCTGGGCTTCCGAGATTCTTTATCTCAATTAGCAATGGACCGAATATATTAATACATCTGTTTGAATGGGATTCCGACACGAAAGACCCATAAGCGTTGGGCGAGCGTTAAAAATAAACCCCCGTTAAAAATAGTACGCATTTACAAAGGTTCTCCCTGTGGATATTACCGCAATTAAGCGGTCGGGCTATCAACTCATTCGTCTTGGGTTCAAACCTCGAAAAGCCAATGTAAATAAAGGTTCTTCAATGTAAAAAGGAAAAATTACTCCCAAAACATACGAAGGTAGTCCCAAAAGTACCCGACCTGATGTATAGATAGGAGGTTTTTTTAAAATACTTTAATAGAAAATATATACTATCAAAGTCGATCTAAATTGTATTCTGAAGGAGTCTGCTACTTCGTTTATAGCAGTAAAATAATTGGGTGGCAGAGTTTAAACGAGACCGAACGAGCTGCCAAGACGAACATCGCATTGGTCGACCAAATGACCGCAGCAGAAATGGTGAAGAAAATCCACAATATAATATTGGATGATCGTCGACTGTAAGTGTGCGAGCTAGTAGATATGTTAGACATTTCATATTTTGAACATGATAAAGCTGTGCGCAAGATGGGTGCCGCGTTTGCTCACAACGGAACAAAAACAGCATCGTTTCAATCGATTGATTGGCGATGTTTCACAGCAAAAATGGCCGAATTTTTGCGTCGATTCATAACCATGAATAAAACATGGATCTTGTCTTATAGGAAACAAGTGAGAATCGTATAAGATATACCCTTTTGATGGATGTAATGGATAAAAAGAAAAAATCCCTCAATATTGTTGTTCATCGTCTATCATCAGTCTGGAGATTTCACTCGCTTTTTATAATATTTCCAATACACTATTAAAGTCATAAATAACTGACTCATCCCAAAGGATACGAAACACAAACAACATCACAACTTGCGGGCCTATCTTATTTGAATACAGTAAAATATTCACTGGTTTTCAATAATCTGTTCACCACGACAAAAAACATTTTTCGCACTTTCATTGCAATAACACGTGGGGTGTACGTTTCGTGGCAATTAACAATTGGAAAAGGTCTTAAAAACGAAATACATTCGAATTCAATAGGCGTTTCGACAGTTGTGCCCGCTTTGCCCTCGTCATTACGACAAAACTGTATGCCCTCAAAAGACGTACGAAACACAAAAGCGTATTTTTAGGGGGACGCAAGCCCCCAAACAAAATAGGGCGCACTCCAACACCGGTGGGCAATCTGCATTATACACGATTCCAATTAGACCCAATGAAAAATGACACTATATTTGAGTTTATAGACAAATTTCATCACGAAGATTGGTTAATTAGAATGACCTACTTGGTGTTTACGAATTCTTCAAGTTTAGAATATTCGCTCGAGTTCTTGATCGGTGATCGTCGTGTTCCCTAAAATCGATTTTCGGCCCAGTTATCTACACAAAAACAGTGAGTTCGATAATGCCTTTGTCGCAAAATGCAAATACTGAAAATTGATACGACTGATACGGAGTCGATTGAACACGTCGCTCAATAAGTTCGTGGGATGACATACAGTCAATGACGCTACTTTTGTAAATTTTCAAAACAGTCGAAATTCGGCAGTTGTTACGGAAAACATCCACAAAATAGTCTTGTGGGCGATATCAAAGATATTAAACGGCAGTATAATCACCATGCGAAGTGGATACGATCAAAGTGGACAACGCGTCCACAATTCAGAGCGCTGTCTGGGGATGTTTCGGCGCAATAAAAGGGACATTTTCACGCGGCCAAATATTGATGAATTAAATCGAATTTTAATCTTGCGGACTTATTGGATGATTTATTACGAAGCCGTGTTGAATATTCGATTATTGTATATATTTTTTTTTATGAATTTCAAGTTCGCGATAAGCCGACCGTGAAGACGAATATCTCGATTCAATAACATTATGCGGGCGCGCATTTCGCGATTAGATATGGAATTAAATCTCTGCCGTTTCGTTTTTGATTTGATTATTACGAAATACGCCATGGAAATGGGGGAACTCCTAAATTTGCATAATTTCAACGTCTGCATGCGGCGAATGACTGAGTGATATGAACGAATATAGTGTGCTATCGAAAGTGTTAAGGTTCATCTGTTGATACACAAGCTTGATTCAAGCTGCGCGGTCCCGATAAAAAAATGCATTTAAAATTAGCTCATTTATCAAATCAAGTAGGGATCGATTCTGGAAGGATATATTATAAGTGGTTAAGCTGTCGACGCGCTTCGAAAAAGGTTGGGCACCCATGCACCTGCGAGTCTATATATCGACCCGCGAAAAAATGTCCAAAAATACACTGGAATCGCGGCTGAATCGAGTTTAGGAAATGCCGATGTTTGGCGTCATCAGCCATCTCAACGCCACCCTCTACTTGTACTCGCACTCGTACTTGTACCTCTACCTCTACCTCTACCTCTACCACTACCCCGCCTCGCCGAACATCTGTCGGGACCAAAACGGAATTAGCCGAATAAACAGGAGCCCGATATAGAGCGGCACGCGGCTTCGATTTAGCGTTGCAATTTTAACACTCTATACGTCGATGATTTATTTATTTGCGGAATTGCCTCTCGAGCGAGCGGCGTCACGAAGCCGGCACTGATTGGCCGCAATTATTTATAATTCATCCATCGATCGGCGCAATTGACACGCAGTCCGTTCAAAATCTTGCACATCGGTAAGACGACCTCTCCTTATGATGCATTGTCCAGTATTTTTCCATGAGCTTCGCTCACCTTGCTCTCGTTTTCGATCAGAATTGAATGAAAAGTGTCATTGGCAACGTTATGCGCGTCCACCTCTCCATCCCAGAGGATAACGCGCGCATTCTTCGCGAAAAAAGAGCGGAAAATGGCAGGCAGTATGCCAATACGGTCCAAATGTGCCAGCAACGGCTCGGTTATTAATTTAGATAATGTCATACGTTGTATAATCTCCAAATCACTGCCACATTATATGGATACAGCGCAATTCCGTCGTCGACGGACGATTTCCGTCCTTTGTTGCCTTGATGTTACCTCATCATTTTTGCATCGAGCAAATTGCCCACATCTCGTCTGAATTGTGGAAGAAAACGCTGTTTCGTTTGGAAATTCGGTTTCGTTGGAACTCTCAGCGGGGAGTTCGTCTTCTCTTTCGCTTCGAATGTGATGTCGCATGCAAAACGCGGATCGAAACTATTCAATCTATCGAATTTCATCGACGACGTAATTCCGAATACTGCTGTCTTCGCAGGATCCGAAGCGTTCGTCGTCTTTTCGACGGGCATTGATGAATTCGCGCTAAGATTTCCAACCGAGGCCGGAAGAAATCGAACACTCCGCAAATCGATAGACGGCTCTAATGCGACTTTAATAGGCCACAAGATGACGTATTCGAGAAACAAAGGTCTCGGACGAAGAACGACTTTTCGCATTCCTCCTCGGATTTCGATCGAGTTCATGAACGTTTTAATTTGTCGCGTTGCGTGCAGCGGAAACGAATCTCTGATTGAATAACGAGCGAAAAGATGCATTTTCATGCGATCGGATGCGATTTGTGCGAAAACGAGGATCGAACCCGCAGCCCTCGGGCAGAGAAATCGACCCGCGGGAGCTGCGCGCGCAGGGCGCGGGGCGCGGGGCTCATCCTCGACGGCTCACCTCCTCCGTTCTGCTGGCAGAGATAGGGAAAGCGCCAGATGTTGCCGAGGCCGACGGAGTAGCCGATGATGGACAGGAAGAACTGCACCTTCCCCGACCAGGCGGCCCTGTCCTCGGCGGGCTCGTCCACGTCCGGGCGCTGCAGGGAGCCCCTGGAGCCCTGGAGCACGATCGTCACCCCGTGGTGGCCGTCGCCGTTGGCGCGCGTGTTGAGGGGCGCCAGCTCGTGGCCGTTGCGGCCCTGGCCCTGACCCTGGCCGGGGGTCCGCTCCGCCTTGGTGACCATCTCGCGCCTGGAGCCGCGCGTCAGATCGCCCGCCTCCGGGATCGGTCCATCGCCCGAGCGGCGTCCCTCTCGTCCGAAGATGCACTCGAGGTCGCGTCGCCTCCGGGACTCATCCGTCCGATCCGCCCACCTGAAACACGAAGCGATTCGTCAGCGGAGGGTCGCGGCGTTGCGCAACCGCCCCTCCGGTCGATACGCGCGCCCACGGGGTGAGGGCGGGCGAGACGCGCGCCGTCGCGTTGCGCGAGCCCGAGCCCCGTTCCTCTTCACCCCCGTCGGAAAATACCTACCGAAGCGCTTCCGATCGCGGGGCTCGGGATTCTATGTATCGCACCGGGACGTCCCCCCGTCGTCGGCGCCGGCGTCGACGTCGCGAATCGCCCGCGTCGGGATCTTCGCCGCGACTGAAACGGATTTTCCGACGCGCAGCCGCCCGACCCCGACCCGACCCCTCGCTCCCGTCCCCTCGCGCCTCCCAAACTCCCTCTTTTTCGATCACATTCAGTGCCGGATTTCCATTAAGGCACCCGGTCCTCATAAATTCACAGGGCCTCAAAATTAAACGCAACGTCGGAAATAGCACAACGTACGTTTGAGGCCTCCCCGTGACCGATCGGGGCAATTAAAACTCAGGGCCTCACATGGCCAATTAATACCACGTAAGCCCGCACATTTTTGGCGAAGCGGGACAAATTTGACGAATGGAGGAGATTATTACTAATAAACATAAACAACAATGCATTTATTCCATCTTGATCCCATCGATGATGAAAGAAGGCATGAAGTAACATTCTCTGTTGCGCAACGCGTAATTGTTCATTTTAACACTTGGTCCTAAATAACACCCAAGTATTTGATTGGTATTTATGGTGTTTTGGGACTCAAAATACATCTTATTGATTCATTTTCAGCGTAACAGATAGACGATGAATGCGACCCACTACTGCCAGCTGCTAGATGACGCCAGGGGCGCGCTTTTGGCGAATTTGGCCGCCCGTATGCAAATATAAATTGACTGTGCCCTAATTTTTTTTAAATCAAAATCGATATATTTTAAATTCATTTTTTTCGTTGCATTGTGATTTTCAAACATCCATGCAATCAGTTTTATATTGGTAATCCCATTAAAATGATTGAATCTGAAGCAATTTGGTCCGAGGTTTATGAGTAAAGTTTGCTTGCTGAGTATACATCAGTATACCATTCATCCGATTGCGATGAAACTTTGATGAGTTATTGGGCGTGTATTCGAGAAGGTTTTTAAAACAGCACAAACATGAAGCAATGCGGTTGATAATTGATAAGATGAATAATTAAAGCGCACAACTTCGAACGGGATGTGACGATAGACTAACTAGTGTTTGTATACATTGAAGCCCTTATTGCCACTAAATCATAAAGAGCAACATAAATATAGTCTTAACACACTTGTCGTTAGTAAACTGTTTCATTCCAATTCCAATTATTTTTTTGAAGTTTACTTATACTATTATAAATGCAATATGTTAAATACTATTATAATGTATGTTTTAAAATAATATACAAAGATAGTATAGACAATATAGTCCCAAAAGTACCCGACCTAATGTATAGATGTTGGTTACACTTGTAAAAAAAATACTATGATAGAAAGTGTCTAGACGCTACATTGCTTCCGTGATCATACAAATCATAGAAAATGTCGCAAAAAACCCCAAAAGAGGACGGAGTGGCCATAAGGTTTGTATGCTCAATCGGTCCACTTTTCGGACCGCTGATATGACGAACGAGCGCCTCGTAATCGAAGAAAACGTGTGCAACTCTCGACCGGATCGGTATTCTGCGTTTCACGTCTCCAGCCCAGTTGCGCCCGTGGCGGGCGCCTGCTTTGCCACGCCCCTGTTACGACTCTGCCGACAATGAAAAGAATAAAGCGTAAAAAGTGTTTCGCGGTATGAGAAGGAATCGTACTCTTTGTTATAAAAAGATGAGACAAATTCTCGATTGCCAGGAAGCGAAAAAAAATGTAAAAAGAGTCGCAACGAAATAACTTGTTAAATCGAATTAAAGCGGAAGGAAGAAAACGTCCACCGAACGCCCGTTCACCATATACGATGGACGCAGCGACGAACGAGTTAAAAGTATGATGATATACAATATTTCTAGGATGCTGCCCTCGTGCGATGCACATTTTGTCCATATGGCTTGCTCGCCCCTGGATGACACTTCTTTATTTTTGTTTCCTCATGACTGAGGATCGTGACTATGACTATATAGGTTTTGTCTGTTTCCAGACCACGTCCTTCTAGCCGTCCATCTTCCGCCGTCCGCAGGGATGAGTCCTCCTTCACTTGGTGAACGATGACGCTAAGGCTGCTTAAATGAAAACGAATAATTACGCGTTGCGCAACAGAGGATACTATAATACTGCGCGCCTTTTTTCTTCAGTGAATAAATGAATTTTTAGCCCCTAAATGAGTACCATCCCAGGGTCTGGGATCCCCCCTCCACTATTCAGAAAGAGCACTCTTGTACATTGAGCTCGGAGACAGACGGAGACAGAGAGAGAACGTAGCGCAGTTCGGGAGACAGAGACGGAGAGCTTCCCCGCATACATCGCACGATTGTATAGATCGTTAACCCAAATTTATCGACTAATAATGATTTCGATTTCAAGCTCGTTATTTGTTTACGCAAAGAAATGACCGAATATTGTGTGCTATCGACAGTGTTTATTTATTTAATTGCTTGCTTTTCGTCGCTGCTTGTTGAATGAGTCTTTGTCCGATTATCATTTCCTTCTAAAGCAGGAGCAAATTAATGTATTTCTTGCGTATTGTTTATGTAAAAAAAATTACGTGGTCTTGTATGCTATCAACAGTGCTTATTTATAATTGACTCTGCCTCGAATTGAAGATTGTCTTACGCTGATAGGAGCTGACAGAAAATATTCGGTGTAAAGCGATTATGACATCAACGACCTCGTCGATTTTAAATTTGCTCACTCCTCAAAAGGTTAATGAAGGACAATGTGTATAAAAATAAGATGCCCCATTTGTATTTTTATATAAATTTATACAGCAAAATTCCGGATTTCATTTGAATCCCCCTCGCAAAATTATAAATTACATAAAAATACATATACTTATTATAAATCTTTAAAAACTCTTATTTTTTTGCATTTCAGTAGACTGCAGTAGTTTAAAACAAGGCTTCGAACCGGAATAGAACCGATTTGAAAATATCCGTTTTTCGGTTCGGTATACGTCTTATGCAAAAAAGAATTTGGTGGTGTAATTGCAGTATTACAGCATCAAATTCACTTTACACTCTGTTCGTGCTGTTAGATCAATACTACAAATAGCCTTGTTATCAACCCAAATTCCAGCTTGCAATCTCAAGGCATATCTTGGGACTCCCAAACTCGAAATAAATAAGCGACAATTCAATATCCTTCCATTTAATAAATGCCGTTAGTACACATTGTTAGTTTTAAATATCAATCCTTCAATTAATGATGTATTTACATTATACTTGTCGCTTACATGATAACTCTAAAATTCACTAGACATTTTCTAGAAAGTTTTTTTTAAAAATAAATTGTAAATTCATAGCTCTCATATTTAATACGGTAACTACTTAATCATTAATGTTTAAATAGAGTTAAATACCAGAGCCGTAACGAGGGTATGAAGCGCCCGTGGCATTGACTGTAAATTTGGACATGAGAAAGCCATACGCATCTCATTTGGCGCGAGCCACCTATGTAAGTTAGCTTTTGAGGTGGTTTTCGTGATCGTACAAATCAAAGAAGGCCCCGGATACGCATTTATTCCCGAAAATGCTGTAAAATCCCTTTAAAAAAGGACGGGGAATGACCACAAGGTCTGTATGTCCATCCGGTCCGCTTTTCAGATCGCTGACATTACGAATGAGTGTAGGCATAAAGCGACCACTACACCACTAGCAAAACTATTTCATTATATATTACGCAACACACATTTCAAACAATTTTTTAAAAGATGTAACCCAATGTATAAAAACATAAATTATACAATAGTGAAATAAGTCTCCCCTTGTGATATTGCTCAACAATTTGAGTTCTCTCCCTGTGTTTATTCGGTAATAAGATTGAACACGTTTAGTGTAGATCTATCTAATGAAGGCGAAAGAAAATGTATTTTACCAATTTAACGATTTTCTTGAACAATTCATGAAACTTATCATCATATCTAATCTATCGACAGTCCTCATGATTATATTATAATCTAATATAGCTTCGGGTTTGCTGATGTTTTCCCCATTTATATAATTGATTGATTGTGAAACGAGGATTTTCAGCTCATGACTCTAAATGATCATCACTCTGAATGCATGAACTTCATATATTTACACTTCTGCTTTCCTTCAGGAACTTTTGAACAAGGGATTTTTCGCGATTGTATTGCATCGTATTGCACCACAAGCATATGTTTGATTTTCGAACAAATAATCAAATAATGCAGGAGTCGTGTACCAGTTATCGATGAGTAATCCCTTGTGTCCCTTTCCCAGATAATTTTTCACATCCTAATTTGAATAGATAACAATATTTTACTCGAAATTAAAACCTTGCATTGAAAATAAAGCATCAGCAAAATGCAACCGTACATGTACGGTTGCATATCCATGCAAAAATGTACATGGAAAATATCATTATTAAAACATATCCATACTTTCGATGAAGTTCAAAAGGATTTTGGACACAGATGAACCAAAAACATTCCCATTGCTTTAAGAAATATTGAGCATTATATAAGGAACTGTTGTGTGTATAAGGTGTGTCTATGTCAATTTATTTTTTAAAGTTAACTAATATTATTGACGGAGTGGCTGTAAGGTTTGTATGCTCAATCGGTCCACTTATCGGACCGCTGATATGTCGAATGAGCGCCTCGTAATCAAAGAACAGAGGGATTAGACAACTTAGTACATATTATAAAAACGGACAGAGTTAATCAGTGTTGGTTCAAGTAAAATAGAATAGCTGAGTAAAATAAAAAGCATGTGCAGCTCTCGATCTGGTCGGTATTCTACGTTTTGCGCCCCAAGCCCAGTTGCACCCGTGGCGGGGGTAAAAACTTATATCTTATCATTTAAAAGCACAATATTTGGATTAGGGAGTTAATTTATCAACTGGTCTATTGTAACTATGGAATCCAATCCCGGGATCCCGGACAGCTTCAGGTGCTCATGAATCCCGGGATTAGTAAACGTAATCCCGAAAAATCGGAATTGAAATTTTCGTCTATCAGAAATTGTACACCTAACCAGCATGTTGAGGTCAACTAAATCGAGACATTTTCGCCTAAATCTGGACGCTTGGAAACAGTGGCGTAACTATTAATTGGTGAGTTTAAGCGACGCCTAACGACGCAGTAACTGTCTAATTTATGTATACATATATTCAGTACGTATATTTTTTTCAAATTGTTATATTAACCTTTCCCTACCGGTGATGTATTTACTACCCCTCGACTCTAATAATGGGAATATCGATATGAAATATAATAGATACGGGGTTCAGAATTTTTGTATTCCTCCGTAATATAATTACGAATCACATAAAAGTATTATAGTATACAAGTATTCATCTGCAGCGACGGAAATAAATAATTTGTCGGGAAATCGGGAATTTTGCGAGTTTTAGTCCGGATCTCAGCAGCTAGGATCAGTCACGGCTATCAGATTGCGATGCTAGGGACACACCAGAGAATTGTTTTTGAGCATTATAAAAACGTCTTTGATATAATAAATTTAAATGGATACCGAGTAATTATCTTTTAGAGCTGACTATGAAATATATAATAATTTATACCACTTCATACAATATTGACCTGAGACAGCAAGTTGTCCAGATATGTGCTTCCAAATCAACGATCTTGGATTACTTCTCGAGTCGGGATAATAGGAATCTATTCTTTGACTTTTGGATTCAAATTAAAAATAACCAAAATCTAAGATAGTTAATACTTTACTTGTGTCAAGGATGGGATAATGTAGGAATTGAGGCAGTGGTGGCGAGGTTGATTGAGTCGGATATTGATGGGAGTCTCTCCCAGCTTGTCAACGTTCATCAGATCTTCCAAAACTTCAAACAAAGCGAGCTGCTCGACATGTTGCAAATTGACGTTGCTTGAAAAAGAAAAAGAAATCCATCGAAACTCATTCTTTTTATAACATTTTACACATAGATAATATGCAAAATACATTTTCAGCAATAAATGAAACTATATTATTTCAAAAATATAAAAAAATCTTATATTATGCATAAAAATAATATATACACATATTTACAAAACATAAATACAAATAATTTCTATGAATGTTTGATTAAGCGACGTTAAGAATTAGAACTAGAATCAGAAGTCAATTCCTAATCTTTCAATAGGAAAGAATTGAAGCATTTGAAATACTATAAAATTGAACTTCTTAAATGCTCTCGTCTCACGGGAAAGTTCATTTGACGACCCGCGTTTGATATTTTAAAAGTCTAGGAATACACTATCACTCAAAATGCATACGAATTTAAACACATTTATATATTTTATGTATAATATCAATGGAATAACATTAAGACCACCGCGAAAACTTGTTTAATTTAATTCAAAACATTATAGCAACCCATTTGTCAAATATACAAATTACAAAAAGTCGAACGTACATTTTCGTACATTAATTTCTACTTATATCACAACGATACATTTTATTTATACAAACTAACAAAAATTTATTCAGGTAGTAATATTAATATTTAACAATAAGTCCTTCAACAATTAACTCTAACACCATTAACGCATTAATTTATATAGCATTTGCGAGTCACTGAATAGTTTATTTGCGCGTTGCGCGCGCAACGAAACACGTGCATTTTTGCTGTCAAGACAAAAAGTTTATCCCTTTTTGCATTGAATTGTACCGACGACTAAAACAATAAGGGAATTAAAATGGGAAGAACTTCCATACTCTCCATATTCACCAGATCTGACTCCGATGGATTCGATCTTTGGCACATTCATGAAAAACTCGAAAGCCTGTGGGAAATAGTAGATAGTAATATAATTAGGTTTTGTAAGATTTTCCGATACATTTAATATATCAGTGACCCCCCAAACATATACGATTACGTTCTTAACCATATATCCACTGCTGGTCGTATTTTTAAGCATAATTTAAAAGAAACGCGAATAGAAATCTACGAGCATAGAATGGGCATTCGGAACTCTCATTGCGGAGTACCGATCCGTTGATCAAGCAACATTTTTACGCGGAAAGATTTCTTTGGAATAAATATAGGAACGCAAAATTTTATATGTACACTTCGAGATGACAAATACTAAATACATATTTTACAGTCAATATTACAAACAAATTGTACTAAACAACGGCACTAACGACAGCTCAGTCGTCGACTATCGACCGATTTGTGCTCAGTCAAAGCGGTCGAAAGCATTCTTCATTTTACAATAACTTTCGTGTTGAATCTCGGTTGAATTTCTATATAGAAGCGCAAAAGTCGGAAGGTACAATTTTACAAATAAACTACATAATGCATAAAAATTACAAAACCCTTCTAAACGCTAAAATAGCTAGAACAATGATTTCACACTATTAGAATCTCGTATAAATAGACGAAGCAAAACAATGCAACAACCTTTTCTTAAACAAAATTACTTTATAATGAGAAAAAAATCTTATATTCCCCCCAAATTTATTCAAATAATTTCTTGGTACACGCTTCGACTATTCGACACTACTTTTGGATTCGTCCGGACATTTTTCTACTTCTTTGATTGCTGGTTCAGCCCCCATTACTACATTCTGTAGATTGTTTTCTATTTCCGGATTTGTAACAGTCTGTTCACCGATTTTATTACATACATCTACGGGAGATGCATTGGGCGTCCAATTTTGATCGGTATTTTTCAAAGCAGGAATTCCAGTCTGTTGCGGAAGATTGGTGGGGTTTTTAATGATTTTGAAATAATTCACAGGAACGAGTCCCGATGTTTTGTTATCGGATGAAGCTAATAACCAGCCGGAATTCCAAAGATTTCCCTGTAAATTTTGTGGCGCGATTGTAATTATTTGATGAGCTCTGAAGCTGAGCTCTTGAGGTGAAGACGCTTGAAAGTCGTACTGCGCGAGTGCTTGCATGGGATTCTGCCAAGTGGTAGGATCAGACGCTGTAAATCATTGAGAAATAAAATTAGAAAACGAAAGTGAATTTTTATCAAGTGATTAACATTAATAAAACTTATAAACCATTGTTTTGGATAGTTGAATTTATAGAGCTGAGCATTTTGACAATAATGTAGGGAACTGCGCCGATAACAGCCAAGAATAAAATTGCAGGCCATGAGCTGGTGCGGGGAGCAGAGCCTGTCGATGGGTTTGTTTCTGACTGGGTCTGTCTAGTAGCCTCCGCCCATGCCTGAAATTATATAGGATTAAATGTCTATGCTTTTAAACGAGTGTATATATTGGGTGTGTGAATAAGTTATTGGCGTTTTTAATAGAATAAAAGTAATAAAAAGGCAATTCATAAGAAGTGAATTGCTGCGCAGTCAAGCCATGAGTCATCGATTAGAATAAGTGCTAATCAGAAGGAGCAATGTCAGGAGATTACAGCGTGTGAGGTAAAATTTCCTATTTCATCGTTTTTGATCGCTGATGCGACTTGCGGCCTAGTGTTGTCATGCTGCAAAATCACCTTGTTGTGTTTTTAGGCATATTGTGGCCGCTTTTCCTTCAATACTCCATTTTAGTAGAGATCTCCTGTGATGACTTGGTTGGGTTAGATCAGCTCATAATACACTATGTCCAGCTGATCCCACCGAATAAAGAGCATGAGCTTAGAACCATGGATATTCCATTTTGGTGCCGATGCTCTTGCTTGGACGGGCTTAACCCACGCCTGGAAATGTCGTAGGATATCCACTTTTCATCGCTAGTCATGATACAATATAAAAAACCTTTTCTTTTTTGCCGTTGGAGCAGCTGTTCACACATGAAAAGACGCCTTTCTACGTGTCTCGGCTTCAAGTCATAAGGCACCCAAGATCCTTCCTTTTGTATCTTTCCCAATGCCGTTAGACATGTTCGATGAGTGATTTTGCAAGTTCAGATTGCAGATTAACTTGTTTCCAATTCTTCGTCTTCAAACTTTTTGGTGCACTACTGCATTCTCATCAAAATGATTATTTTGAAGTGATTAAACCAATCTCTACATGTTCTTTCACAAGGACTCTATTTGCTTCAGGTGTAGATTTCGATTGAATAAAGCAGTGAAGTAAAATTCCCCGCAAATACGGTTTAATTGGCACAAAATTTGACGTGTTTCACGCTACAAAAAAATATATTGTTTACAATTTAACGGTAATAAAAATTAAAGTTTTATAGTACTGCTGTTGGACCAAGTTACCAGGCCATAAACCGATGAAAGATCGTCTGTGGAGGTCAAACAGCAGGGTATGGACTGAAACTCATTGCTGCAGCCCATGCGGCATCTCAAGAAGAACACTGAATTCTGCGTGGAGAAAGTCGTGGCCTGAAGTGGTTTTAAGACGAGACTTCGAGGGGTTTGCGAGTGAAAAGGAGCCTGTCAAAGAAATTATGTCCCTGGGCAAATTTCTAGACCTTGAAGTAAAAGATTTTGAAGAACTCGTTGCAGAACATAGAGAAGATCTCAGCGTCGACGAGTTGAAGGAGTTGCATGAACAACAACACCATCAACTAAAGAAGGTTCCGTCAGGAGTGGAGCAAGAGGAAAGGGAGAAAAAGAATCTGTAGACAGCAGAGATTAGAGCTCATACTTCAATGTTAATAAATGGGGATACATTACGGGGATATGGGGATACTCCCGGGATACGATTAAATGGATTAGTAATATTTTTGGGGGTCGGGAACGAATTAAGTGCATTTCCGTTATTTCTATGGGAAAATTTGTTTTGGGTTATGAGCTACCTTCCGGAATTAATTAAACTCGTAACCTGTACTCTAATATAGATGCATCACCATTTAAACTATAGACACAAAATTGTTGTACTGCTATCTGACAGTGAAACGGCAGTAACTTATTCACTTACCCAATATATCGAATAACATAAGAAACATCAAAATAAAATACCCGGAACTCTTCTTCGGTTCTGATTCCTAACAACACTAGGAGTTTCTTTATGAGCCAATTGAATGCTCGAAAGATAGCAAATGCAGACCAAAACTGAGCGAACAATGATCGCAGTCGTCCAAAATTTTCGGCAACTCCTAAAATAAAATAATTTCATTAAATAGCAAATAAATAAATATATTCATGTAAAATTAAAAATATAAAACATACCTAATATAGCTCTGAACGAGCTTGTCATAGCAAAGAAAGTGTTCTCGAGCATCATCGCCACACTGCCAACTGCTCCGACGACACTTTCGATCGATTGAAAAGTCGGACGTGAACTCTCTTCAGCCATTTGGATGAACCTTTCGATTTGTTTAAAAGATAATATGTATTAATTTTTTTTTAAACAGCAATAAAGACATAAATGTACATATTTTTCTCTAAAACTAACCTGCTTTCAACGTCGCCAAACATATTCCCATTGAGCCTATTAAAACCTCCGCAGAAATTTCCATAGCCTTGGTTTCCATAGCTTTGCGCCCCGTATCCACCGTACCCTCCGAATCCCCCGTATGAACTTCCGTATCCTCCCATGCCGTATCCTCGATTATATCCGGTTCCATATGAACCGAATGTATTGCCGTATCCGCCGTATGGCATGGCAGCGCTGCTTCCGTAGCCTGCTTGGGATGCATACGGTCTAGGGGGAAGCGATGGTGGGACATTCGAAGGCATTCCAATGCTCGGCGGTAAAGCTTGCGTACCGATCCCCGGGGCAAAGCTGGAAAGTTGAGGCATCTCTCCGTTGTCCATTCGGCTACTAGTTCCGGCCATTTCCCAAGGTTTCGGAGGAGCTGCCATTATTATTGCTTATTTATTCAATCCTTCCTGTAACAAATTTAAACGAAATTATATATAGTCGCTTTATTTATTAATTCATATCAGCATCATATCGACAAAAATTAGTGAAATAGTGCATTGGCAACAAGAAAATAAAAACAAAATCAGAATTCGAAAGCAAAACAAATACAAAAAATGCCTCATAATCGGAAGATTACTTGGTATTTTATATGTACCAATAAAGATAATCTGTAATGTTAACACGCAGATTACAGATTATTGAATTTAATCACAATTTATATCAATAGAGAGATAAGGAAATTTAAATAAGTCAAATTATTTCAATAAATCTTCCAGAAAGTAATTAACCAGAAATAAAGAGGCGGCCATGATAATCACGTCATACGTCTAGCACTAGAATTTGAAACATAATGCCGTCCTGCTCGTAGACTGCACTCAGCCAGAGCGATTGTATATTAGCGGATTCCCTGATATAATAACGTGTAGGTTTCGACGCAGCACACTGGTGTTTGCCATGCTGGCCGGGGATTCACGCTACTCTACAACAGTTTAACTTGTTTACTCGAAGTGAATGAACGCATTTGGTAACTTCATTTGAAGAAGCAATCTTAAAATGATACGGCCAACAACGTTCTTGTGGGGTACCGGTTCGTTAAAAATTGAAATTTGCTGCAATTACATTAGCAAATCATATGAACATACCGTTCAGAGCGAGAGATGGATGTACGAATTTGAAGTACGTATTTAAAAATAGATATGATTTATAAGCGTCATGATTTGCAGCGTCATTTTCAAAAAAATAACAAGCCCCATTAGAGTGTATATAGACGTTACTATTTATAACTTTATCCTTCATCACCAAATACACACAAATCATGCCCGATAACCAAGTCTGCAGTAACGCAGAATTTATATTCACATTGTACACAAGTTTATTGAATATTTTGCGCCCGATTTTAAACGAATTTACTACGTCAACACATCGAAGCTCATTGAAAATTATATAATTTTGTTAATAACAAAGGTTGAACGTTGAAATTCGTTCGTATTGACGGCAAAAAATGCACTGGAAATTTCCCATGTTTACCGAGCATACAAAAACACGTCGTAAAAATGTCGTTTGGAGGACATCTCACGGCTTAAATTTGATAACTACTCGAAAATCTGTTTCAATATTATCTACAATCTGGAAGTATTTTGAATGCGTAAACTGGTTTATTTCAACGATGAAAGATTCGAACTGCGTAAAATTGTAAATTCAATAATAGATACCACGATATCGAGGATTTTGGCGTGAAGCAACTAGAAGGGATTAAAGTTCATCTGCCTTGACACTTGCGAAATTGTTTTATAAAAATGTTTTGGTCATAAGAGTTTAAAAAAGCGCCATTGAATGTCCATGCCCATTATAAATAAATTCAAAAGAATATTTTAAACCTAATCATATATGATGATGATTATTTTTCCCATTTAATATTAACCATTTTGTAAAATAAAAAAAATCATAATTGCTATTCAATATTAAATTAGACAATAATAAAGAAGATTTTTAACTATAAAAATGCCATTATATTTTTTTTAATATCGAAATAAAAAAGCGTAATATGCATTGAACGATTGATTGTGGAAACTTAAATTTGACAAAAAAAAAAGTTTTAAATAAATACGGAAAAAATGTATTTTAAATGGAAAAATATATTTAATTTTTTTCATAAATCTGTTATTGCACAATCGGCATATTTTAAGTTTTTATTGGAATATTTTATAAAACGGACGGCCGCATGGCGTTTCCGGTAGATTGATTTCTCGGCCATTTCCCTTGAGAGCTCTCGCGGCTAAGTTGGCCGGTTCAGCGCTGCTCAATTTTTCTCAGTAGAAATTGATTAACTCGACCGGACATTCTTTTCAATCAAAAATGGTAATGCTACTAAACTATTTTTATGATTTTATACTGAGCACTTTCGATTTCTTAGTCGCATGTGGCAGCCAGTCAATTTTTTGTCAACCTAACCTCCAAAATGCTCTAGGCGCTTATCAAAGTTTTTCATATTCAGACACAATTGGCTTATATTTATCGACAGAATTTGCTCACATTAATTTGAATTGATTAATTTGAACGCGGTTCCTGTTATAGGCGGCAGTAGCATCAGGCAAAGACATGGAGAAGCCGACAGCAGAGACTTCTCTGATTCATCACATTCGTATTACGTTGACTTCCCGCAACGTACGATCCCTGGAAAAAGTTTGCACAGGTCTTGTTGCCAATGCCAAAAAGCAGAAGCTCCGAGTGAAGGTACAATCTTTATATACACAAATATGTTTGATGTTTATACTTGTATGCTGACTTGTCTTTTTTAATTTCGTTAAAGGGACCCGTCAGGATGCCCACAAAGATTCTCAGAATCACCACCCGTAAAACACCTTGCGGAGAGGGTTCAAAAACATGGGATCGTTTCCAAATGAGAATACACAAACGTGTGATCGATCTTCAATCGCCTTCCGAAATCGTGAAACAGATAACCACCATCAATTTGGAACCCGGTGTGGAAGTCGAAGTCACCATCGCCGATAATTAAATGCTAACTGCATCATCATCTCGATTTAAAACATTCTGTTTTACGAAATATGATGACAGATCGCAAGATCTGAAATTATTTTTTAATAAACATTAAAATCGAGTATTTGTTTTTTATTAATCATTCAACATTACAAATAATTTGAAACCGCATAAATCAATGCGGTTTCTTCCTCCCAATGCTGCTTGCGTCACAACCCATGGATCAAATAGTGATATTTTTAAACAATATATGAAAAGAATCGACGAGAGGCAGTGATCGGAATTTGCGCCCATTTCTATAAAGCTAATTTTTATTTCAATCGGTGTTTATACGATGTAAATCAGGAAAGTTACTGTCTACCAAGCTTTCGATGTTTAAGACATTAATAACAACTTTCTAAATATAAATATATATATCGGCTTTAAATTGAAATATACAAAGCTGCTTTTTTGTCTACAAGTAGTTTATGTTAAATAAACGCAGTTTACATTCAATACAAGGTGGCTAGGGCTTCGGTAGACATGGTTAAATTGTAGCACGGTTGAAGTATTGCAACTTTTAAAGGATCTCGTTTCTCGAGCATATCCCAAATATGGTCAGTTGGGTTTGGGGGAACATAATGTTGCACAGAAGCTGAAGCACACTTTGAATAAACAAACACAAGTTCTTCTACATACTTTCACCTAAACAATTAACTTTATATTTGGGCCACATTCCGTGCTGCTAAATATATTTTGTTGAAAAATTATTATAAATGTCAGCAACTTCATAGCGGTACACTGCCGTTTTGTTTATTTACAATATCAAAACAATAAAAAGAGACAATCAGCTTTGTAGGAATAATTACATAAATAATGTTGCTGCTTCCCGTAGTATAATGAATCAGGTCATCAAAGTCTTTATTAAGAAAGGGGTGGCAATTCAATGAATTATTAACAAGTTAATAAAGAAGGCACTTAAGACTCGTCTTGTTATCTTAATTATGTATGTAGGCAATACACTATTAAGTGAGCGAGAGGGAGCAAGCGTCAGACAGCGGTAACTCAGTACTCCGTGATCGGCGGCTAGAATTTTCATCCAAATATGTTACTGTATTACTATTACCAAATAGTGTACAATGTATGAAGTCTGACCGGCGCCAGGAAGATTAGCGGAACCGAACATACACGAGAGCTTAGAAGAGGGATAACATTACCCTCCGTTGCCTTTTATATCGCGTTAAAATCTCCAAACTGGGAGGGTCTACCTGAAATAGGAAACCACCCAAGTTGCATATTAACAGAGATATAGGTTGTCCTCAGTCACAGGACTTCATCCCGGACTGAACTCTTTGTATTTCAGAAATCCGCCTACTTTCGAATATTCAACATATGCACACATTTTCAGTGTTACGTGCAAAAATTAAGGGCCGCCTGAATCGAGAGACACTTCACGTATACACGATGGACTGATATTTCCTCTGCGAGTAAGAAAATCATCAGACGAGGATGTTCACTTTAAACCACAACAACAAAAAGTATAAATTGAAAACATTCATAATTTCTTGTATAGTTAATTTAATGTTCAATAACTTATAATAAAAGATGTAGAACGAACATCAATTTTAAATTAAATAGTTCATTACAACTTGCGCACACAACATTTACTAGGAAGAACTTTCCAATTGTATTCGTATGAATGCCGCACTATATTTTCGGTCGTGCACAATTTGGTGTATTTTGATTTTATTAAATTAGCAAACATAGTTCTCATATCGTCGGGGGTCTGCTTATGGCGAATTATAAACGAGTTGTTGCATCCACGCGATGTCCATTCAGTATCGAATCTCCCATCGTGTAAACGCTGCACATCTGATAACGGAGCCGTCCACACGCCTACGGTTGCATCTTCGGATTTGTACAATTGCAAGTCTTCTGCATTTTTAGATATAAATTGCACAATCTTTGACGACAAAACGTATCCTCCTCCCATTGCATATGGCAGGTATCTATCGCACAAAAACCAATTGGTTTCTTCCCATGGTCCATTATTTTTAACGTGGGAATTTCCTTTAAAAAAACCCCAGTATAATTTGTTTTTTATTTTATCATCATCTCTCTTTTTAAGCTCTTGCAGTATTATATCGATTCTAACAAAAGAATCGTCATCACATTTAATCATATATAACAGGTTTTTAAAAGTTGAATCCACCCATTGAATGGTAAAGAGCAGCTTTCTTGCTAAGGCAGCGTAGTGATCTTCCAATTTGGATATTAAAAGTAAATCGTTGTTTAAAATCTGCTCTCGCTTCAACTCCTTTAGCGTTTTCTCGTCCATATTGGCAATTCCGACGACGAAAAAATATTTAAAATCTGAATTGTCTGCTGATAAGTTTGCCAATCTCAACCACGTATTTCTAATTGCGTTTCGTTTGTCTATATTTTTCGGAGCAGTCAATATAACGGCCACATATTTAATCAAAGTCTTTTCACTCACTGCCAACGAATTTGAAGCACTCTTCGTCGTTTGATAAGGATTAACATCGACGAAATTGAGAGTGATGAAACATCCCACGACGAAAAAAAACATATTCATCATTATAGCGTTCTTCAATTTGATTACTTTGAGTAGCATTATGCAGCATTAAACAGATGCAAAACCCACAGTTTCCAATATCTATGTTTCTTCATGTTCTATTTCGGTAAATTAGACGTTCTGTCAAACATTGAAATGTTGCAAGCCTAAACAATAAAAACTCCGACAACCAAAATATAAAAAACGGGAAAATTTGTCATACGGCAGTAACAATTTTGGTTTTCATATAATAAACATAAGCCTCTATTTAGATTAAATAATTTTTATAACATTGATCTAAATATTGTATAAAATAATTCGCGCAATTAATTTTAGTCTTAAATATAGCACAAGCACAAAACTTTTATTTAAATTATCTATAATAACGATGAAAAATGTATTCTTAATGAACCTATATTTTTCGACAGCATTTCTATTTAAATACATTAGACGTCGTTCAAGCTTACAAAATATTTATTGCCATGTCTAAATTATCGAATACTCCTTATCTGTCAATTTGACACTTGATCACCTTTTGAGGTTATAAACTTATATAACGCAACACACAACTGTGTAAATAAAGATCGTTGGATTAAATCCAAATAATTCTTAAGCCATTTTATAAATCTTAATAATTTCTTGTGCTTGAAATATTCTATTAATACTTAAGATTTCTGTATTTAATTTAAATTGTGCTTCGATACTGTGCATATTCTTCATAGTTTAGTGTGCGCTTCTAAGTTGGGTATGCCACGATTCATGACTAAGCTCTTAGCTCTGGGCAGCACAGCAATCGGCGGATATTGCATAGGATCCAACTTTGAAAGAAAACGAGCAATAGACACGCTAAAAAACACTTTTCAAAGCGATGCGGCTATTTTCGAAGACCTGCTGCGCTCTCGAATGTTTGAGAATATTAATTTTTCTTTATTCGGTAAAGTTTCAGCGGCTACGCCTTATACAACGCAAGATGCTGTAGCCTCTGGACCTGCACGGGTAAATACATCTGTTGCATCTAGTTTATTAATGCGGTTATCCCTGTTTATTTTTTAATATAAAAATTCTCATTCTTTTATTCTCGTCCCCGCAAGGAACATTCCCTTAGATACTATACCGAATAAATAAAAATTGAAATATATACAAGAACCTTCCTTACACTATCATCACCAATTCGCAATCAGAAACAGTGCTAAAATGAAAGAATAAAACAGATACATTATTATCGAAGGAAATTAATGCCTTTTCGAACTTCTTAATTCATTCATTCACATAAGTGTGTGCCGTCTTCTTTAAAATTTAAATTTTAAAAATGCAAAATTTTTAATTGAAATAATTTTTTCAGGTTTCCCAAATAATGAAGTATGGCTTTCCCAGTCTCGATAATATTAGATCATTCGACGATTTTGTCTTATCCTACGACAAAAGAAACCGCGTAGTGCATTGGGTTTTTGAACATTTAACTAAAGAAACGGTGAAATCCAACGACGCCGTCGACAGAGCTAAATGTGAATTCATGCCCGATGAAAGTATCCATTCATTTTTCAGGTAAATAATAAAAAGGTCTTTTGTTAAAGATTATTTACGCCTCAAGATGATCTGCGGTTTTTCTTTACTTTTTTATCGTCAAAAAATCATTTTCTACAGGGTGCGGCAGGGAAATTACCTTATTTTAAAAATAAATAACATAAAGAGTATAGGAAAAATCAGTTTAATTCTTTTTTCCATGTTAAAGAGAGATATTTATGGTATTTATTCGTTATGTTTTTAAAATTATATTATTAAAATGACTTCCGTTTTGTTCAATGCATTGAAATAGTTTAGTTTTTGAAGCTTCAAAACTCGACTATCTCAATACATTAACCGGACGGAATAAAAGTCACCTTAATCATATAATTTTTGAAACACAATAAAAACTTTAATGTCTATTTATAACGTGGAAAAACAGTGCCGTACTTCTCTTAACCGAATGTGTAATATTGCTTAATTAAAATTATTTAAAATGACGAATTAAAAAGACTAATTTTCTTTATAGATCAGAAAATTCTGATTATAAAGGATCAGGATTTGATCGTGGACACATGGCAGCTGCTGGCAACCATCGCCTCACTCAAAAACACGTGGATCAAACATTTTTTCTAAGCAACATGGCCCCACAGGTTTGTTACGATAAACATACGGTATCTTGCAAATTATGTAAATTAAATTTTATTCATTGTCTTAGGTTGGAAAAGGATTTAATCGACATGCATGGAACAGGCTAGAAAAACACATCAGAAGACTTACCAATAAGTACTCCAATGTATATTGTTGTACAGGTCCTCTATATTTACCAAAGTATGAAAAACATTTTATCCGATGTGAACTTTCCTAAACTTATTGATATTTAGTTCGCCCGCTTTTAACAACCTAGGAAAGAATCTGATGGGAAAATGTACGTTAAATATCAAGTCATTGGAGCGAATACGGTGTCTGTTCCTACGCACTTCTATAAAGTGGTCGTAGCTGAAACTCCAGACGGACAACTAGATATGGAATGCTATTGTATGCCAAATGAGCCAATACCCGATGAGACGCACGTTAGCATGTTCCAGGTATTATCCTCAAATATATAGACTAACAATAGGTTAAATGGAAAATCAATTATACATATTTGATTGGGCTTTTTATCTCCGGGGTCTTTCAATAAGCACGCTCGATTTTTAAATGTAAATAAAACAAGTCGTGTGTGAGATATCCACTCATTGTTTATTTTAATTGAAAGAATATTTTATGGCATTAAGTATGAAATATAACATTGCTCAAATGTTTGCCACAACTATGCTTGAAGTCACATATTCGGGAGGTCCAATTTCGATGACTTTGTTGCGTAAATCTGTCCCTATCGAAAGACCCTTTATGAAATTTAGCGAGCCTAACTGCACGTATAAAATTTTGTAAATTGGTGACAAAATATATCCAGAAATTTAGTCATTCGATGTTAGTTAAATGTGAAATTGTAAGAAATCATGCTTACGCTAAAATGTCAATATAAATAGATTTATTTTATTGTCTTTGAATATTTTACATTGAAATAATAAGATATTTTGTTCGACAGGTACCTCCCGAAAGCGTAGAACGGGCATCGGGTTTACTATTCTTCGATAGAATACCGAGAAGCAAGTTTTATAAAATAAATGGAAAGAAACAGTAGAGTGAACGTATTTCATCTTTTTCATTTATATTCGGGATACCCAGAAAAAAGGGCGTTTTTATGAATGAAATTCAGTTTTTGAATAATAAATTTATTGGACGTGATTTTTTTACTGGCAGGTCCAGTGTCTAAAATATTCTGTGACAATTTTAGTATTATTTTTTAAACTGTAGAATGAAGCAAATTTTCTAGAAGGAATACTATCGCCGATTGGTCTGAAATTTTACCTTACTTTTTTTTATCTTACGTTTTACAGTAAAAAATATTCCCAAAAACGGTGTTTTTTTCCAAACTTTTTCAAACCATCGCCATTTTGTTACTTTTAAACTTCAATATCAAGCAAATGAAGAGGCGAATGCATGATACAGACATGATGGATGTAACCCCTTCCTGTGAATGGATATTGAAGAGGCCATAGTTCTGCAGTGGGCTGTTTGTGGTTGCACTATGGTGATGATGAAACAAAAAGTATTAATTACTGCTAATACGATATCGACACGCTTACAGATTAAGAATCTTTTTGACTTTTTGTTTCAGGTAAGCCTGAATGAAAAAATTGTTCCACACCGTGGCCTTGCATCTTTTTTGACATGTCATTTTGATGTTTTAAGCAAAATATAATGTAATTTATAAAAATATGCTTTACGTTCTATCAGCTAACATGAAACATATTAATATATTTCCCGCATAAAATGTGTTAATATTTTTATTTTAAATAGATTATAGATTGTGAATAAATATAAAATGCTTTATCATCAATTGCAAACAAGTTGCAGTACTTCAATTCAAATAAAAATTAAAAACCCTCTAAAATATTAATTGCCACTATTTCATCAAAAAATATTTTTTATCCAGATTATATTATACATATTTTTAATTTCACTTTCATTCCGCTTAAATATTTGAATTTAATTATAAAATAATGATCTGAATGAGAAAATATTAATTTTTTTAATTGAAATATTTAGCCAAATGTCAAAAAATTGGATTCAATTTAGTCACTTAGCAGCCCGAGCCGTATATATACGTCAAAATTTTATACGAATTGTCCAGTTATCCAGTCCAAGAATAAACGATTTTGATTTAAAACCATTTAAACATGTGCAATTTTATGATGCCGCATTGGACGATTTCTTAGAAAAAAAATAATAAGCATTAATGGATTTGATATTGCGGCACAACATCGATAAAACAATATAAAACGAGCTGGCCGGCAAGGATCATGTCGATCGCCATACGAGTAGTTACCGGCGGAGACACGTCTCATGTTTGGGTGACAGCAGCTCGCCTCGCTGCAGTTTTATTAGTGAATTCTTAACACTTTCAAAATGGTAATCATTCGTTCGTTTTTCTTTTTAACGCGTATTTTCTCGCTCTTTATACGACGGCGCCAGTTTTGAAGCGGAACAAATCCGTCACATGTAATTTTTCTGTCAAAGTACAACTGTAGACTTGTCATCATATTTTTAACACCATTAGAATATCTGCAATAAGTCCAAATTATATCGCTTAGTGAATTTATTCTGGTATTACGAAATAATGACGTATTTGGATGTAAAAATTGTGACATTTGTAAACTATGGACACCCATCACGAAATCCATGCCATAAAATTTCTTATCAGAAGCTGAGAATTAGTACGATTTTAAAATATTAATTTTGCCAACGTTTTTAATAATCCAGCCGTAATGAATAATTTACTTTCAAGGATAAAAATGTATTTATGCAATACAAAAATAATTTCAAATCATATCTATCCTTCTGAGCAAATAAATAGTATATATCACTGACAGGCCAAACAAGGCAGTGAGCTGTATCTAATTTACAGGCTGGAAGATTCAAAATGAATTCTAAATAGAAAAATTAAAGTGTTTTTATCAGCGGGTAAAAAAGGTGATTCATCTGTCGTTCAAATTGCATTCGCTTGCATCATGCTATTAACAATGGAAGGTTTTATTCCATACAAACAAAGAACTCAAATATAACCCGGAATTTGCTGTACAAATGTATTATAGTGACAACCGTCTGATGAGAGTTCTTGTAAATAATTTATATACTATATTTAGAAGGGATTTGCCCTTGTAGTTGGAGCACAGCTGTACCTTTCTTATGGATGGGCCATATTATGGCCGTCCTCCATATAGAAGGCATGATCTCACTCTGCCATATTGCCAGAACGAGGTCATATTACCTCATGAGCAGAGGGCATCCACCCCATTTCAAGTACTCCGCTGGAATACCGTCCACCCTTGCGGCCTTTTTTGCGGAAGTCAATGCTATTTATTTTGACCTCAAGTGATTATCCCAGATCCTCCCGTAGAGTTTGGCCACGTTCAAATACTGCAATAAACTGGACAGAATACAAAATCAATTAAAAAAATTGGCCTGCGTTGATTAACCGTCACACGATATACCTCGAAAGACACATCTAATATTGTAATAAATGTAACAACATTTACGTATTTCAAGCCGTTAAGATTGGATATCAAGAGAAAGCTCACAGCTCGATCCGATCGAGTGAAATCAGTGGACCAACATCCGACGGAACCGTGGCTTTTATGTTCGCTCTACAATGGCGACGTCAACATCTGGAACTATGAAACGCAATTACAAGTCAAACGATTTGAGGTAATTCTCAAACTATACTAATATTAGTTGCGTTTTAACAGTATTTTAATAAACTATATAAATATTTATAGGTGTGCAATTTACCAGTGCGTGCTGCTCAATTTGTGCCCAGAAAAAATTGGATCATTACAGGTTCCGATGATATGCAAATTCGCGTTTTCAACTATAATACGCTGGAAAGAGTGCACGCATTTGAGGCGCATTCGGATTACGTGAGATGGATAGCCGTTCATCCTACTCAACCGTACGTTCTGACCAGTAGCGGTACGTCGAAAATTATTCAAATAGATTAAATAGTTTATTTTGGAATACTAATGAATATAAATCATTTTTCAGATGATATGTTGATAAAGTTATGGAATTGGGAAAGGACTTGGGCTTGTCAGCAAGTCTTCGAAGGGCATACG
This sequence comes from Stenopsyche tienmushanensis, assembly GCA_008973525.1. NCBI lineage: Eukaryota > Metazoa > Arthropoda > Insecta > Trichoptera > Stenopsychidae > Stenopsyche > Stenopsyche tienmushanensis. The sequence goes on from WACJ01000103.1 coordinate 88,072, forward strand.
CATTACGTCATGAAGATCGTCATCAATCCAAAGGACAATAATACTTTTGCGAGCGCGAGCTTGGATAGAACCGTCAAGGTTTTTATTAGCGTCATTAAATTCGTACAAATTTATAACAAAGAATAATAATCGATTTTGAATTAAAGGTATGGCAGTTGGGTTCTACAACAGCAAATTTCACCCTTGAGGGTCACGAAAAGGGTGTAAATTGCGTCGATTACTATCATGGAGGCGATAAACCGTATTTGATCAGTGGCGCCGATGATAGGACCGTAAGAATATGGGATTATCAGAATAAAACATGCGTACAAGTTTTAGACGGTATGATATATTTTTTAATCATTGTTGATTTAATTTAATTTATTTTTCTTATTAATTTTTTATTCTTTTAGGGCACACTCAAAACGTCTCGGCTGTTTCATTCCATCCTGAACTACCAATTTTATTGACCGGGTCTGAAGACGGTACTGTTAAAATTTGGCATGCTGGTACTTACAGGTTTGTCATTATTTATTTAATTATTTAAAACAGCTTATAGCTTTAAGATGGATATTAAAAAAATATATTTAGGGAGACCTAAATACCAATCTGATGCATCTTCTAAATAAAATGGAAATGAAGTCGATTAACCCTTTCAAACTGGAGAACATTCAACGTTTAAAATTATCGGAGACGAATTATTTATGCAACAACACCCTAATTATTAATCTTCATCAACGCAAATTCTTTCCTATGGAAAAAAAACATGTTTTAAAACAATCCATTATAAATTTTGTCCGCTTTTTAGACTGGAATCGTCTCTGAATTACGGATTCGAACGCGTCTGGACAATTTCCTGCATGCATGGTTCCAACAATGTGGCCCTCGGGTGTGTATATACATTATTTTTTATCGTTATTTGTGCTTTTATTGATTTATCAAATAATGAAGATGACTTTTATCCGTAGATACGATCAGGGATCTATAATGATCAAGGTGGGCCGCGAAGAACCAGCAATGTCGATGGATGTAAACGGCGGGAAAATAATATGGGCGAAACATTCTGAAATACAGCAGGCAAATTTAAAAGCGTTGCCCGAAGGTACGCGTAAAATAACGAGTTTGTTGGCGTAATTTTCGGTGATTTAAGTACTGTGCTGAATCTCAGATTTGTCCTGTGTGTTTCAGGCACGGAAATTAAAGACGGCGAAAGATTGCCCGTTGTGGTGAAGGACATGGGCTCCTGTGAAATTTTCCCCCAGACTATTGCGCACAATCCGAACGGTAGATTCGTCGTAGTGAGCGGCGACGGGGAATATATCATCTATACCGCAATGGCTCTGCGTAATAAGGCATTCGGTACTGCGCAAGAGTTCGTATGGGCCAGCGATAGTTCGGAATATGCCACACTCGAATTGTCGAGTACTGTGAAAGTGTTCAAAAACTTTAAAGAGCGTAAAAGCTTTAAACCGGATTACGGTGCAGAAGGTATTAAATATTCATAATTAGCTTAATTACAAAAATTGTAATATATTATAATGTCTATTTTCTGTTTTGTATTATTATAGGCATCTTTGGAGGCTATATGTTGGGAGTAAAATCTATTAGCGGATTGGCATTCTCCTTTTATGATTGGGAAACTTTGGATCTTATTAGGAGGTATTATTTTTTATTATAAGAGAAAGATTAATACATCTTTATTTTATTTTTATTGTTATTAAAATCTATTTCGTTTTAATAAAGGATTGAAATTCAACCAAAGCATGTCTACTGGACTGAAAATGGAAATTTAGTTTGTCTGGCTACGGACGACTCTTATTTTATTCTTAAATATGACGCATCAGTTGTGGCTCGTGCTCGCGAAACTAACGAAGGAATCAGTGAAGATGGAATCGATGGTGCTTTCGAGGTATTACAATACACATATTTTTAGAATCGATGTAAATATATAAATAATACAAATTTATTTCACGTTAGGTATTAGGAGAAGTGAACGAATGCGTTAAAACCGGATTATGGGTCGGCGATTGCTTCATATACACAAACGCCGTAAATCGTATAAACTACTATGTTGGCGGTGAAACGGTTACAATCGCTCATCTCGATCACACAATGTATCTTCTCGGATATGTTCCTAAAGAAAATAGGTATGGTATTTTTTTTTACAATACCATTAACAATTTAATTGTTTATTAAATTCATAATTTGTATTTTACTTAGGCTTTATGTCGGAGATAAAGAGTTGAATGTCGTATCATATTCGTTATTATTATCTGTGCTTGAATATCAAACGGCCGTTATGAGAAGCGATTTTGACACTGCCGATAAAGTTTTACCCACAGTACCTAAAGAACATAGAATTAGAGTAGCTCATTTCCTCGAAAAACAGGTAAAATACAATTTCATAAAGGGAATCAAATTAGAAAAATGAAATAGGCGTTAATATGAATTTATAACCGTAAAGGGATTCAAACAACAAGCGTTGGCAGTATCTACTGATCCGGAGCATCGCTTCGAATTAGCGATTCAATTAGAAGATTTAGATGTCGCGTCTAAACTTGCTGATAGTCCACCGCGTTGGCTTCGCGTTGCTGATTTAGCCCTCCAAGCGTGCAATATGGAATTAGCAAATCATTGCTTTAGAAAAGCAGAAGACGTTACTGGACTTTTAACGTTAGCAACATGCACAGGTATGGTGCTTTTAAATGACAATTTTAATCAATTTCATTATTATTACAAATCCAATTTGATTAATTTTGAATAATTTATTTAAAATAGGCGATGAGGACTTATTATCTCAATTAGCTAATGATGACGAAAAGGAACAAGCTGCTAATGCGAAATTCTTAATGAAGTTCCTTTTGGGCGACTTAGAGGGATGCTTAAATTTATTGATAGCCGGCGATAATTTACCATTGGCCGCCTTTTTTGCAAGGTATTTGGATATTCATGAATCGTCTAAATAGAATTTACATATATATATTTATTGATTAAAAATTTATAATATTTTCGCGCAGATCTTATATTCCTTCTCGTATCTCAGAAGTTGTGCAAAAATGGCGACAACAGGCCTCTGCCACAAATGAGAAAACAGGTCAATCTCTCGCAGATCCTGCATCTTATGATAACTTATTCCCGGAGCTTAAGGTATTATTAACATATCATGTCAAATAAAATTGTTGTCGGCGTGTTAATATTCATGTTATAAATTTTATACGATAGGAATCATTGAAATTAGAAGAGTATCAAAAAGGCTTAGGAATAGAATGGCAAAAAGAATTAATGTCAACGCCCGCCGGAATATCAAACGTTGAACGAGATTTAAAGGAAGAATATGAAGCCGCCGTATCCAGCGGAAAATGGGCAGGTCAAGATAAAATCGAAACGTCTCCAGAAGAAGTCAAGTAAGTTATCAATTTATGCAATGTCGACCTCCGTTTGGCAGTGGTGGTTCGCCACAGATGCTTTCTTGCCAGCCGCGTGAGTTCTTTATGTCGAGCGTGACCATCACGACGTCTTTGCGCTGTTTGACCGAGTCTTTCCACGCCTTCTGGATTGTTTCGATCGCCCTCTGCATTGCTCCGAGCATGAATCGGCCTGGTTTAAAGTTGAACTGTATGTCTGACAACTTGTCCTCGATATTCGACTGCATCCTCTTGAGGAGCAGGGTCTCTAAGGTCTTCCCAAGACTGTCCAGCAGACTTACTCTGCTGAACGACGGATGTAGTAACACCTGCGTTTCATCTCCCATCATGATAGAATCCAGAAAAGCTTCTCCTTCTTGTGCAAAATGGTCCAAAAATTCACGCACAGTGTTTAGGATCCCCCCGGCCTCAAGCGCCATTGTAACCGTATTTTCTAGATGACTTTTGTATATTAAGGCGTTATATAAAACTGTATTAATTTTTACTCAGGGTAAAAACAATGATTGATGCGACAAAGCAGTTAACTATTGAGGATGTTGACAAACTATGCGAGGATGACTTAGAAGACAATTTGGAAGTTATGCAATTGGAAGACGGCGATGAAGCTATGCTCGTGAGTATTTTTGGCGTAAATTATAACAATAATGTGCGATTGCTAACTAAACATCATTAAATATTTCAGGAAAAACTACTAGATGAAGGCCTACCCGATGATGATGACGATGATGACTAGACTTCGATAAAAATAAGCTAAAACAACCCAAAAGTTTTATTCAAATCATAAACATAGAAAGTGACAAAACAGTATTTATTAATATGAAGTGTAATTGTCGTAGAAAGAATCAAAAGTGCGCGATTCGTTGTCAAATAAAACATTATATCCATGCGGTAATTAATGCATTCCTGGTGTTAAATATTGAAATAAGAATGAAGCAAACGTTTGATTTAAATTTTGTATGAACGTTTTGGAAGTGTTGCATATACGTCAATCATTGTATTTTTGGTCAAATTAACAGATTTAACTGCAATACGGTGAATGCGGTTGTTATAATTTTATTCACACAGACAGCTTAAAAACGTATTTGGATAGAATTTCGATTTTAAAGATTGTTCAGTTTATCATCAAATATAAACTGATTTCGCTGTAATATAATCATGTAAACACTGAGGTTGCATTTAAAATGAGAATATTTGTTTTTTATCATAGTTTTATTATATAATATTGATATGTCAATGTGATGTAAAAGAAATTGTACAATATATTTTAATTTTAATTACCATTTTTATATTTACTTCCGACACATTTGCGCACATCCTATACTTTTATCTTGCGGCGACTCAATGCTGAAAATATAAACACGATTTAAAATTATCAATATATATTAGAGACTCAATTAAATTATATTTATTTTAAAGAGTATTTAACATATATTGTACAGAGTGGGGCAGGGAAAATATCTTATTTGAAATGCGCACCCTGATGAATGAGCGCCACCCCATCCTTCTCAGAATGACTAGGGTTTCGGGGTGCGCGTTTCAAATAAGGTAGTTTCCCTGCCGCAATCTATATGTATATGAATTACCTGTCTGCTGTAATCGACGATACAAGAAAAAAGAGCAGCAGCAATGTCACATCCTTCATCATCGTCGTCGATATTATGCACTGCAAAAAAATACTATGTACTATTTTTTACATCAATATCACTATACAATGAGCAAAAACATAATCCACCTGTCATAGCGCAATTATGCACGACTCTCATGGTGCTTTCCAATGAATTTGTGTATGGCGTAGGAGCACCATCTAACGCGATCAAAGCGTGATGGTTACTATATTTTCCATCGGGTGTCATCTAAAAATAAGTACAATAAACGCATTATTTCTGCTAAATTATCTTCTCTGAAATCATTTGTTATGGGACAGTACTCACGATGGACAATTTTTTATACATGCACGCTAAAAGGCATCGTCCGGTGCGGGTGTGTGGAGTTTGAAAATTTTTAAGCGCTAATACAGGGGTGGCCAACCCAAATGATCTTGCGGGCCACTTTGGAAATGCATCATAGCTCCGCGGGCCGCATATAAAATTATATATCCCCATTTTAGATTTAGATACACTATAGACATTTTTTTGAAGTGAAAAAATATATTTTGTAAAAGTGTAATAAATCTTGCGGGCTGGAAAAATATTCAAGGCGGGCCGCATGCGGCCCGCGGGCCGCGGGTTGGCCACCCCTGCGCTAATATATCGTCATCCGAAGCCAATGTTCTTTGGATGCATTCTTCATCCAATTCGTAATCCGGTTCCTCGATTTCGTATTGCGACAGCAACTATAATATCAATTGATTTTAAAAATCAAAATAAAAAGTGTATATCGAAGTTCCAGCCCTCAAAAAAAAAACTTTCTCCGCCATTTCAATGATACTGTGGAACAAATATTTGTCGTATAATCTAAAACCAATTTTTCCTTCTCATTCAACATCTAAGACCTAATGGACGGAGCCAAAATGGTCGCATTCGCTGATGACGTTGCCATCCTAGTCATTGCCAAATCCACGGAGATCCTGCGAACGACTTGCGAGGACGCGCTGAGGAAGGTCAAGACGTGGCCGACAGGAGCTGGTCACCCCTGAGGATCAGGGCTGCGAGATGAAATACTCAAGATCCATTCGGTATTTGGGGGTGGAGATTGATGACAAGCTCCGATTCGTCACCCACACGAAGAAGGCGGGATTCTCTGTGATAACATGGCCAGATTCCAGAGAAGGAGTGGCTGCTGCATATCGCATAGTATCGGAAGACACCATCCTGGCACTGACTGCCATACCGCCAATTGACCTGCTCGCCTACGAGAGACAGGCAATACAGAAGGGTGAAGACAGCAAAAACGCTAAGTAAAGGACCATGGTGGCATGGCAGTCCCGATGGGACAACTCCGCTAAAGGTCAGTGGACGCATGAGTTAATATCAAACCTGGGTAGACAGAAAGCACAGTCAACTGTGCTACCACTTGACCCAGGTTCTCACCACGCACGGTTGTTTTGGTAGCTATCTACGCCAAATAGGTAAAGAGACCAGCCCGAAGTGCCACCACTGCGAAGCGGAGTACGACAATGCTGCACATACGTTTGTTTGCCCAGCATGGAGCACTGAAAGGGACATCCTACGGGAAGAGCTCGGAATCAGCTCGCTCTCCCCTAGCAACATGGTACCTTCAATGTTAACGGATGCTAAGGCATGGAATATATGGTGCAAATACACGACGTGTGCTATGCGGCGGAAGGAGGATGTTGAACGTAAAAGATGACGAACAACAGCAGAAGAATGACATTCGGAAAGAGACAAATGGATAGCCCGTGAGGGACACATCGCTGCCACTCTTGTGCAATACTTAATTAGTAGCTGGGTGGCAGCCGAAAAGGAGGGGGGCTGTGGGTCAAACCTCACACTACCACCAGAATGATGGTGTCTTTTGAAGATTCCACCCTTCGCAAAAAAAACAAAAATAAAAAAATAATGTTTGTTCGTATTTCATGCGCTGCCATACCGTTTATTCAATTGCGATAAAACTTTGCTAACTTATTGTTTGCACTTTCTCAAATAATATTGGTATAGTACAATTAACTTACAATAGATCTTATGTATAAAAATCAATGTTTGTTCATATTTATAATAAAACCAACAATAAAATAAATTTCATTCTTTCCATCGTTCCAAATTAAACAAGATTTCAATGTCCCATCGGAGAGGACATCCGAGTGATACGCTAGAATTACGATGTCCCCTGACAGGATTAAAAAGCCTTGTCGAGGGACTGTTTATGGCTGCACTATGTCGATGATGTTAAAAACATTATATTTTTATTGTTTTATTGTAACGATACAATATTTATTCCCGCATTAAATATTAACTAGAGATGCCCACTTATCGTTAAAACGAGAATATTAAAATCATGACTTTAAACGTACAACGATAATATATCATTTTAAAATGTGAATATTAATAAACACAAAAAACATACCTCGTGGCAAAATCCAACTGATATTAAAGCTAATAACAAAACAGTAATAATTCTCATTTTTAATAACAAATGTGTGGATGTTTAAATTATATTCGTTCAATAACTAATTTGGTTTTATTCCTAGGATCATTTATATATACGCAGTATGAATCCAATGCTAAATTCCAGTGGTGTACTAATATGTGTATTTATAATGCATTTCAAACTGCTTTATTAATTAAAGATCTTAAGATTTTCATCGATATGTTGATATCGACATCAACATAATGTGTGTTTAGTCTTTGTTTATATTTTTGACTGTAGCTTTCAATCTGCCGTTTCATTGTAGATATGTTTAGTTCCCTGTGTATGATATTTGTTGTTTTCCAATTTTTAACAGTAAGCCTGGATGCCACACTTTGTTAAATACTTGGGTTACATCAAGAAATGCTGCCGAACAAGCGAGCTTATGAATTCTGTTGAAATTCCACATGTATTTGTTTCTCAATCACATTGTTAGCGGAATCTAAATGTATGATTATTAGATACATTATCTAAGAAAATACAGACAAAATATCAGCCGTGGTAGATAACGGAGTACTTTGGCAAAGCAACCCAAGAATTAATGATAATTTGTAATTGGTAAATGTTATATAACGTAAGCCACTGATCGATTACTACAGGAACAGGATATATGGACAAAATTGGAATTGAATATGATGTAAATTTCCCACGGCATTATTTAATTATTTGATCCCAATCAATGACACGTTACCAACGAATTGGAATTGACCCACTTTCTATTCTTTTATACGCTCAAAAATTGTCAACCCGTTTGTTTCAAAAATTCATCACTATTCATCGCGGCGGACTCTTCGTTACTTCGTGGTATTCAAACGATCAGCGTCCTCGGTTCGTACCTCATGTTCAGGTGAGTTTTACTATATACTTATAATAAATTAAATTAAATTAATTGATCCAATCATAAATATATACTCGCATAAAATGCAATCGAACTGATTGATTCAAATTATGTAGTTTCATCGCGTAAATTGATAATTATTTAAAGCGCCACGTGCTGACGTATAATAATTAGCGTTGCCCGTTGAAGGATTATTGTATTCTATGAAATATACTTTCAGATATGATTCAATGCGGATCTTTACGTGTAGATTTGTTATCATAATAATTGTAATTATACTACTTCCATTGCAATTAACTAGCGTTGATGATATTTTATACGTCGCTGTATTGTTAACTTTAAATTCATTGTATTTAAATATATAAAGTTCTGAATCCTTTTTATCATTTTAAGCAATGCGGATACTTTTGGTTTTTTAAATGTATTTGGGTGTAATAAATAAATGAAACGATGCAAATATTTACAATATTGTTTATTTTTTGTAAGTACATATAGTAATTATTCATTCACAAGTGTTTTATTAAAATCTATAAACGTACAAAGAACATGTGCATCTTTTAAGGAATAAATATTTCGTTGAGAAGGCAGATTATGCTGCGCTTAATGATTCATCCGGACCTTCTCATTCGTCTTTATATCCAAGCTGAAATAAAATAACAACGTAAATCGTATTATAAAAGATCATCTGTATTTAAATATCTATAATATATATTTGTATTTATACCTCTTTGGCTTTTTCCATTGCGCAGGAGTGCATTACGGCTGCTCTTTCACATCCTTCGCTGTTATCTTCAACGGCATTCACTGAAAATAATTTATTATTAAATACGATAATAAATTAAGTTTATTAAGTAAATTGTCATACCTTGTTCTTTGCACAGCTTGGAAAATTGCTTAGCCCTTTCAATTTTTTCCTCGTTGCCTTTGAATGCTTCTTCAGCAGCTTTTTGATTGCCGTCTTCATCAAATTTACCATCGGCGGCCATCTAAATTTTATAATTTTCGTTTAGATATTCCCAATTATTTTAAATAGTAGATCATATAGTTTATACTTACTAAGCCCATATCTTTGAAAATACAAGCCAGCATGCATTTTGATTCGGGGCTGGATGCCGGTTGTTTCTCCATTAGCTGTTTAACGTCTTCGTCGGATGCTTTGGTTTCTTCTTTGCATTTTTTACCAAGTTCAATAAACTTTTCCTTGTCGAAGGCAAACTGATTTGAAATAAAATTATTTAGTTATAATAATTAGTTATCACACGTTTTTTAAATAATTTTTTTAACAATGGAATTTCACTGTTTCCAGCCAACGTCTTAAAATGATATGGAACTCCTCACCACGGACTGAGCGAGCAAAGCCATCGAGCAGAAAGTAAGGATCATCAGCTGCATGACTGACTATTAAATTCTTCGAGCGCGAATGATGTTTTGTTAGTGACAAAGCTACACGAAAGACTGACAATTGTCAACGCCAACGGTGTTTATATAGCTAGGAAGACTATTGTTCGACAAACTGCATGTACCAATGTCAGATAAAAATATTTAAACATACACACATGGGAGGCTAATGGAATCATTGTTGTATGTACATTTTTTTTAAAATTAATTAGCGATGAGAAAAATGCTATTTTTCATCATTAGTGTGCAATGTTTGTAACGATCCAATCACTGTAGTGCTCTTAAAAAACGTTTTATTAGAGGAACCAAAGAGTTTTCGCATATGTAACGAAGTCCTTAGATGCTAATATTGGTTCCAGACATTTAAATCTGATAAAAAAGCTTGAGGGATGAAATGAGAACGGCAGGAACTTCGAATTTTGATAACGATGCACTAAAATCTCTAATCGAGTCAGATCCACGGCAAACAATCGAGGAGTTGTCGTGAGCGTGCGCGGTCCGAGGTACGAAAAGCGGACCGGTTGGACACACAGATCTTGTGGTCACACCGTCCTCTTTTTTTCTGTGATAAATGCGTACCCGGTACCTTCTACAATCTGTACGATCATGGAAGCCCTTCCAGAGGCTAATTTACATATATTTATTTTATCTAGTTTTAATTTACAATGTAATTTCTTTGTTTCTTTGTCCATTGTTTTGACTGTTTGTTCCGGACTACTGGACGCTAACCCATAAGGTTTGTATGCTCAATTGGTCCGCTTTTCGGACCGCTGATATAACGAATGAGCGGCTCGCGATCGGAAGTGTCAGCGATCTGAAAGGCGGACCGGTTGGACACACAAACCTTGTAGCCACTCCCTCTTCTTAAGGCTTTATCTTATCTATTATCAGGGAAGCCCCCCCCCCCCCCCAGAGGTTAATTTACATAGTTGGCTCGCGCCGAATGAGATCGCGAGCGAAACTAGACTTATCCTCGCCCATAAACTTATATATTTATCTATTTTTCTTATTAATTTGATCTAGTTTTAATTCACAATACATGAGTAACACGATCTAGCTAGCTAGTAAACAGCTCGGATCAGTAGAGGGTCCCCATGTTTCTTTGTCTCAGATCTGAAGTGATGGACGCAAAAACTCGACTTTATTGCTGTGAAACATCGTTAAACACTCGATTGAAACGTGCTCACGACGCTGTTTTTGTTTCACTGCGAGCAAACACGGCACCCATATCGCGCATAGCTTTCTCATGTCCAAATTTTCAGGCAATCTCCGATGTAAGGCAATTTTTAAAATGCCTAATGACTGCTTGCTCGCGCATTTTTCAGTCTTTGGTCATCTAATACCATTTTATGGATTTTCTTCATAATTTCTGGCGTGGTGAAGAAAAGGTTATTTCTTCGTCTTGTTTTTGAATTTCTATCAAAATTTAAATAATTTTGTATAAACTGATCCATAATTTCCGCTATAGTGGCTAAACCATCGGTCCCCTCATTTTTATTAGACCCCCAAATGACTGATGTAGATGATTTTAAAATTTCCTTTATTGTTCTTGGGGTTTTGAAATTATAAATAAGCAGTGGATTAGTGTTAATGTTTGTAGCTTTAAATCCTGACGCTCGCTTTTCTTCATGGGATAAAAATGTACGTTTTGGCATTCTCTTGAGCGATTTCGGGGAATACCAATTCTGCGTGTGGTTTCGGGGAATCCCAATACTTACTGTTCTTTTCTTTTACCACAGAGACTTGATTAAGATGCTGCTTATATGAAAAATGTGAAACACAACGCAGTCAAAAATTAAAACATATTTTAATAACATATCCGGGAGTCATATTAATGCTAGGAAGCAATGATATGCCCCATTTATTTTGTAACATACTCCATGAAGGTCGATTATTTGTTTTTTAATGATAATAACATCGTTTTTAGTGCACTACTAACTAAAATGATGGACTAGAAATGGATTTTTTCTTTTAATCTGAATGAAGCTCAAACATGCTACGCCTTTGATTTTTCTCAGATTGGATGTATGTATCACCTCAGCGATGAATATAACAATTATAATTACGATTTAGCTTGAACAAATAGCTTCCACATCGGTCAAGGGGATCTAATCTACAACCACCGATTTGCCGTGTGGAATTAAGGCTAATTACCAGCGAATTGTGAGACTGTGTCATCTCAGATTACAGATCGGCATTTCATCTGGCTGCTTCATAACTGCGTCGATGGTCAGGGCGTTCTTTTTGTTCGTCTGAAATAATGGCGTTTTGTAAAGCAACAACCGGTAATTTGCTATACAAACAGCAAGTCATACATTTTCATGCAGTAACAATGTGATGCTATAAAAACGCCTACACTATGACAAATTTTGTTTATAATTCAATGTTAGCCTTCGATGCTTTCGGGGAATCCAAGGCAGGTCACAGGGAATATTGTAAAAATACACTACCGAAAACAAATTTGGTAATGATGGTCAGATAGTTTGGGTCCGCGTGTTTGTCGGCCATTTTGTTCAGTCATAATAAATTCTTCCGATGGAGAAGTCGTCGCGCACTCCCGCCACCTCCCGTCCGATCCAGATTATCCGTTTTTTGATTTTGCCGAACAATACCGCCGTTAATATCCATCGGAAGCTCGTGGAAGTTTATGGTAGTAATGTGATGAGTCGACAACATGTCACGAAGTGGGTTGGGTTGTTCAGAGGAGGCCATATGTTCAGAATGCTTCGTGGATCGAATGGATCGTTTTGCACACGAGGGAAAAGATTGTAACCTTACTTTCTGGATGGCCCTCGTATGTTTGGAGTCGTTTTATTGCCATAATATTCGATGTCCTGAAAGTACTTCAATTTTTAGAAAAATATTTTCTAGTAACCCTTTAAAGTAAATTCAATTTTCCGTCAATTTTTATTAAATCTCCAGACTTTTCGCCTCCAAAACAACCCTACACCATCACATGATCACCTCCCTGTTTAATTATCGGCACACACTCTTTTGAAGCGCGATTTTTTTTAGCAAAAAAACTCTTTTCTTTGAACAAAACAATTCAAATTTGTCCGTCTATAAAACATTTTTCTAATCAGCAATAGTTCAGTATATGTTTTTGTGTCCAGAGCTTATTTAATTTGTTTAGTAAGGAATTCTTCAGCGCTATGCATCCATAAATCCATATGGATTTAACTCTTTGCGGTCCTATGTCGAGTCTGACTCGACATCAATTTTATTCGGGTGGGTCCTATGTCGATTCTGGCTCGACATTTTTTTTCGACATTTTGTTTCCATTTAGAATTAAAATCGTGTAATTTTCTTTTGCATATCGTGTTTAGGACACTATTTGAAAAGGAATGTTGGTTGATATCTGTTCCTGTTCGAGCACCACGAACCTTCAGGGTATTCAGCAGCAGCGATGAATCAGATTTCCGATCAAATACATCTCCACCCAATGGTAGTGTTTTATTAAATAATAATTTCAAAATTGAAAAAAAAAAAACATTGCATCTTAAAAATATCTTAAATATTTAGGGACGTATTGGAACCTTTTTTTTACCGACCCCAAATGGTTAAGTGACATTTTACTGTAGACATATCGACGCGTTAGATGATCTGATTTCATTCAATTTTGCAGCTAACTTTTGGAAAATAATATAATGTAATGTATCCCCGGCATCCGTAGTAGATTTTGGGCGGTCCGGTATTTTCCTGTCTTTCAAAGTCTCTTGATATCTTGTAATGCTATGACGCACTCCATAATAGAAATTTTAATGGACGAATTGCACAATATCGTCTTTCATGCTTCAAAGGGTTTTTTTAACGTGTTTTAATTTTTTTTACAGCATCTATTTGTCCTAAAATGCAACAAAATACATTTTTTATTCATCACAGTTTCTATTCCTTGAATTCATTCAATTAAATTCTTCAATGCGTTTTCCCTTCTGTACATCGTTCTAAGAGTCTTTAAATTCTTACAAACGATTGGAAAATTATTCGATAACAATAAGTAATAACACGGCCGATGAACTCTCAATCTAATTCTTTGGAAATCGTTTATTTGCAGACTGCAAAAATACCACCATAATGAAATTCCTCTTCGTGTTAATTGTAGCACTGCAAACCAAATCATGATCCGAGGAAGTCCTTCTCATAAAAAATACTCCAATCCCGGACAGTCTTAGATGCTCATGAATCCCGGGATTGGTAAACGTAATCCCGAAAAAAAAGCAACGCCTATATATATATACAGTACATTCATGTTTTTCAAATTGTTATATTAACCATTCCCTACCGGTGATGTATTTACTACACATCAAATCTAATAATGGGAATATCGATATGAAATATAATAGATACGGGCTTCAGAATTTTTGTACACATCCGTAATATAATTACGAATCATATCAAAGTATTATAGTTTATAAGTATTCATCTGCAGCGACGGAAATAAATAATTTGTCTGGAAATCGGGAATTTTGCGAGTTTTAGTCCGTGTCTCAGCAGAAAGGGATGTTATTAGTTACATTGATGGTGTTATACGAAAATGGTATTTTATTTATTGATGTTTAACATCCCCTAGGATGGTGCTGTAAATTCGGTGGGAATCGGCAATTTTAATCGGTTCGATTGTTGACTTCTATTATGTGACTCATGGAGTTCAAGGTATTCTGCAAATCACCTGATGATCACCGCTTTTCCAACAACACAACAGGTGAATTCATATCATTATATAATGTTTGAAGCCACATTTTCATCATAAACGGATTTTAATATGCAGTTATTGCAATTTTGTAATCTTGTTATTTTGTATTGCAAAACATATTAGCATCTCATTGTGTTTAATTTGGGTAATTTGTTTTTAAAGTCTATATGCGAGAAGAGCCAAGAGTGAATCCTTCCCTAGCGTTTTTCCAGTCTGTTATTAATTTTTTTTAAATTTCCACCAGCAATTCGGATCCATTTATGATGGATGTTTGTATATTTTTAAAAGTGTGAATCGCTCATGCGAATAGGAAGGTCGACATTTTCATTGTCGCCATAAATTCTGAGATAATATGTATATAATTGAATGTATAAAAAATGAACGGCATAATGAATATACGCTATACGCTCGTTATGTCGTTATGGATGTAGTGTTTTTGTGGCAATTTTGTATTTGAATTAATTGCGATTGACGATATTTTCATTGTCGATTGGATATATAATTTATGAAATTGAAAATTAGCGCAATTAAATCATTATCTTTTTATCCGACGTGCAATCTGTTCGCAAATGGATCTTTTTCATTGGAATTTGAAATAAATCATCTGTAAAAATAAAGCAACGAAGGCATTATTACAGAGTCATCAAGCACTTTTTTAATTTGCTGATGGAACTGAAAGAATTCTTCGAAATTGAGTTGCTGTTGTCATTTTGTGCATGGATTTTGTGGCGTTTAAATGAGCACAATCATTGTATCGTTAAGATCATGATCGCAATAGACCCAAATAAATAACGCTATAGATGCAGATTACGTTCTGTGGATACATTCGGGCATGGCGTCCGATCGCAAAGCGATAATTCGTCGTGTCAGCGGTCCGATAAGCGGACCGGTTGGATACATAAACCCTGTGATCACTCCGTCCTCTATTAGGACATTTTGCATCATTTTTTGGGATAAATGCATACCCGAGGCCTTCTATGATCTGTACGATCACGGAATCCAGAGGCTAATTTACATAGACAACTCGCACAAAAACTAATTATTTATCTATCTTACTAATTTATTTTATCTAATTTTGATTTACAATATATAAATTACAAAAGCTTGCTAGTTCACTTGAAGTTGAGAATGAGCGTATCCTCGCGGATATGGATATTAAAACCACCCTACCTCCTAGTTATTTTCGAGATGAGTAAAATTAAAAATAAAAATTGTTTCCTAGTTCGTGCACATTTAGTTGGCGGTTATCCAATACCATTTCGTGGTTTTTTTATTTTTTTTTAAAACAATAATACAATTAAAAAATAAAATAATATATTTATTAGGTCGTGTTTTGATTTAAATACAGAGACATCTAGCATCTAATAGTTGTTAATTAAAATATTTTTGATGGTTTGAATAAATGCTAAAATTAAAATAATGTAAGCTCTACCAAAGTAAAGTAAGAAAACATATAAATTTTAAATGTAAGTAAATCCAATAGATGGCGGTAATAATTTTTTTAATAAAATGTGTAGGAATTCAAAACAATTTTATATAAGGATTTATCCTTCGATTCCAATCAATTAAAAGTTGAACAAATAACATTTTCAAATTTAAAAACTTGTTATGAAAGCCCAATTAGGTTAAAAACCGAATTCTCAATGCAACATTCATGCAATAAAATTAACATATTTATAGTGAACTTTGGGTTTTATTGCAATGAATATGTGTACGGAAAAAAACTTTCACTTCTTCATAAACGATCAAAATTTATATTTCAGATACAATAAGATGATTTATAGCGGCTGAATTAGATTTGAACTTGATTTTTTTCCAATCGATGAAGAACATCGTCATCGGTCATCCGCAGAGCACCTTGGAATGGTTCGTTTAAAACGATTAAGAGGGGGCTCCTCCCTCCATGGGGGTCTGCAGGCGGGGGGAGCATTCGAGGTCCACCTTAAGCAAATCTTGGCCAAACAGCAACGGACCCTCGGACACCTCACTCCACAGTAAGTACTTTCACTTTCGTCTTGTCTGAGGCGTGCAGACTAACTATTATCTTTTTTTTTTAGTAAGCATGCAGCTTCAATTTAAATACAATTAGACATTTTGCATTCTTTAAATATTTATGGCCAATTAATAAGCCTTGGGTCGAATAAAACACTATATTTTGCATTTATTTCTACGTAATCCATCATATTTTTTTAACAAGATAACTTTGTTTAGCAAGATATTTTTGTATTTTATTTATTTGTTTTTGTAAAACTAGTGTTTGTGGTGTTTTATAACCGATCCATTTTGCATACTGATTAGTCAATCTATAACAAAATTGTTTCGAAGACGTTTCAAATTAATTAACCAGGAACTTAACGAGAGGTTTGGTTGATTTAATATGTGACTTTTATGCAGAATCTGTTTGATTGACTGATAATACTACGAGGGTTGGCTGAAAAATAATGCACACATGCTCGTAAAACCCAAACAAAAATAAATAGCAAGATCACTCAAAATGTACATTAAAGCGCAAATCTTAAGTTTCAAAATCATATATTTATTTTTTAACATAATCACCGTTAAGGCTAACACACAGCTCTCAAGGTGTAACAAGTTTTTTTCTGTTTTCATCAAATTCTTCTGATTTTTCTCGAATTCAGGTCTTGATAGCTACAAATTATTCAATAATGAGACCCAAACTTTCCTTGGATGTTTCAATATGATTTTCGATACGCTTTTGAGTTATTCGCCGGTCATTTTGAATCAAATCGTCGATGAGTTTCATCAACAATTATGGGTTTTTCAGGCTCACAATCACGAAATTTTATTACCCATCGATGATTAACAGCCTTTAATCGATGATGATTCTTGGTAGAAGTCACTTTTTCAGCAGCTAAAAAAATTGATGAGGAATATTACTTCCATATGCCATTTGGCGCACTTCTAAAGGTCATTTCGTTCGCGGTTTATAAGCGTGTGTGCATTAGTTTTCAGCCCACCCCTATGTATTTTTTTCGCTTATCGCTTCTTATATTTTTGCCATGTATTCAGAGTGCAATTTGTTTGCTAGTTTTATGTATATAAAGTATTCCAAGCTATACGAACGATGGCATTCTTCACCATGGAAGTCCTAAGTCTTAAACAATTAATTTGCATCAAACAAATTAAACATATTTTTATTTTGTATAATATTGCGCATAGCTTAGACTACAATTAAGAAGAAATATTGGGAAATAAAAAACTTATGAGCGATAGAAGAAAAAAATGTGTTTTTAACTAACATTTTTTGTAGTTTTTTGTTCATTAAATAAATAATTTTGAATATTTTTAGATCATTGTAGTCTATACGATAAAGACATTTATTATACATATGCCTGCCAAATTTCATAAATAATGCTCATCTAGGGCGTGTGGGAGCACTTCCATGAACTCCATTTTTTGCATGAATCTTGTTTAAATCTGACACAAATGGATCGCATGGAATTAAGATGTTGCATTGTTTGCGGCCAATATTGAGACATTAGATGACATAAACTGAAGACATTAAATACCGGTTTCGCAATGTCTCCACAGACATGGTATTTGAGCAGACAAATTTCTTTCGGAGCTTCTTTTTGATTTTTCTAGAGCATAACTTTCACACTGTGTGACTTCAGTAACTAAATTGACCGTTGCATTTCAGACTTCCTTTTGAGCTGGCGACATTCCGTAATATTACGTGATGGTGATCTGCTACTGCGGATGAAATGGCTCCAAGTAATAAGTCCATATTGATTGGATCCAATTTGGAGAAACTTGGTCGTTCAACGATCGTCCTCGCGCGAGGAAAGTTTTTAGCGATGTGCATTCTAATTTCGCTTGGACTTTCTCCATTTTTGACATCTTTGCATTGATATTGTCATGATATGAAAAACACAGTATGTCCATATGAAATTCTACAATTGCATCGATTTTCTCATGTAGGTCTCTATTTCGGTCAACATCTGCTGCGTCGTTCAGTGATACTTATCTCATTTAAATCCAGACTACTAATGTGGTAATGTAGAACAAAGCGGATCTGAAATCAGCAATAGATATCTGTTTTAAATACATATTTAAGTTCTGACTTAATGACGTAACCGTAAGTTCGAAGAACATGTAATCCAACAACGTTCAATAGACATGCTTACGGAAGCACGATAACTACGAGTATCGATTTACAACTTATTAAGTAAGTCATATACATTGTATTCTTCCTGTGTGAAGATTTGTTACCTTGTGGTGTTATAAAACACAATTTTCACTCAAATTCATGCTTGATATCGTCTTCCGTTTAGATTCGAATCATGGATGATCGTTTGAACTTCACTTCAAACTATGAATAGTCTTTTAAACATAATAATATATCAACGATCGATTAAAACCAACGCTTAAAAACGTTTTTTGTCATTTTATGCATACAAATTCATTCCTGCGAGCATTTTTATACGAACATCACGGATATAACGAGCGGTCGATCATTGCGCTTGGCGACATTTCATAATGACAATAAAATATATTGTCATTATGAAAGAGTTTGCCTTTTGCTTGTTACATAAGTATGTGTCCTATCGTTAAACTTAGGTAAGTTTTTGACATTTTTTTCAAGTCAAGCATTATTTAGGCCGTTCAAATGTCAAATTTCGTTTAAATTTATAAAAAGTAAACGTACAAAAGAGTGTGTTGAACTTTACGCCAGTTGTTAAAATATTTTATGTCTTTTGCATTCGGTGCATGGATTGATACTTACAAGGATCATCCAGAAAGTAAGGCAACAATATTTGTGCAGGATCTAAAGATGCTTGTATTTGATTGAAATTCACATGATATTTCACAAATATTTTAATATATTTTTCAACGTAATTACCATCGAAATCGAGACATTTCTGTAGTCAGGGCAACAGGTTTTGTATGCCGTAACGAGGGTATGAAGCGCCCACGACAAGTATCTAACTTACTCCGCAGTAAAGCATCTATCGTACAGATTATAGAAAATGCTGCAAAAAGCCCTAAAAGAAGCCGGAGTGTCCACGAGGCCAGTGTGTCTAATCGGTCCACTTTTCGGACCGTTGATATGACGAATGAGCGCCTCATGATCGAACGCCATACCTGAACATTTCTACAGACCGATTTCGATCTTTCATTACAAAGCGAAGAAGATTGTTCGAGTGGTTTTTGCGCCACAAGTCTAATTGTGCCCGTGGCGGGCCGCAGAACATATTTTGTGGTCATGTTCGGGCATGCCCTCATTCTTAATCCAAATGGCGCTAAAGAAAATTGTGGGACCCTTGTTGGTTTTCGATGCTTCTTATTTCATTTCGCGCGGGAAATGCGCACCGTCCTCCGTCGGTCCTCTCAGACTCTGTCTGTTTTTAAAATTTATACCAAGTTGCCTAATCCTTCTTTTCTCCATTATTGTTATATTCAATGAATTGCATCCGATCGCGAGGTGCTCATTCGTCATATCAGCGGTCTGAAAAGCGGACCGATTGAGCATACAAACCTTAAGGCCACTTCGTCCTCTTTTTTCTATGATCTTTTTTTTACAGCAGTAACAGTAATTGTACATATGCGTCTTTTTGATGTATATTTTCATAGTCGATGATTTCATCGTTTCGAAGTCCAATAAAAAATGTAAGTCTGCAGGTTAATTGATTGATCCAAATCGAAAAGCAATTTGAATTGATATTTCGGTGAACGGAACGGAGCAATGCAATCCGGATAGATTGCATATTTTTTCTGTGTTTAGGCGATCTAAAATGAACGCATTACGTTCTCTCAGCAATTGGACAAAGAGCCTTTTTTTTTGGAGAAGAGATTATAGTCATTTTTCTGAAATAAAATCCCACGCCCAAATCTAAAAGTTGATATTTTTCGTCTGTTTACATCGAGGTTACTATGATTTCACCGGCTATTCGTCCATTGCATAAATTATGCACTGAGCAGTTTATGGAAAATGTGTCCCAGATACGTCGTCCTTCGCTTGAGTAGTTTGTATGATCATACAGAAGGTTTGCTAGTCGATATCACTTGTTCCGCTTACTCTTAAACTATGAGAATGTTCTAAATTCATTTAAAGTTTCTATTTTAAATTACGTATTAAACTGTAGGTCAATGTTTATAAACAAACTTGCGTGTGAATTTTACAATTTTAAATTAAATTTCTCAACTTTGTTGATTATTATAATTAACGGATTTAAAACTATGCCGCGCATTAATGTTCATTACAATGGTTTTTTCTATTAAAATATAGTTACCTTCATTAGAAATACATTTATTCCATCGAATAGGAAGCTTTTTTATCCCGCCATAATGAATAAAAAAGGCTACTGCTCTGAAAACTAGTTGCGCATGTATTGTTCAACCGCAGCGTTGTCTTGAAATCGTTGCTCTTGTAACGTTTGAGGCGGGGGTGCTCTCGGGGCAGAGTCCCCGGGCGGCTCCCCACCTCCACGTGCTCGTCGGGATGGCCGCGCTACTGCACGGGTCCGTTCTGCTATCGGGCTGTGTTGTACTGGACGAATGGATGGGAATACGAAGGGCGTTGAACAGAAAGACTCTCTTCACAGGATAACTATTTATTCCCCAGCACAGGTAGAGAGAGAGAGGTCTGGCTGCAGGAGGGACGACCTCCCGCAGCCAAGGCCAACGGACGACTCCCCCGACTCCCGCTTCCTGCGCGTCACTACCCAGCCGGTAACGATGCACGCGCAAGAAGCGATCGGTCGGTAAGCAGGTGCAATGGCTCCGCAGGGCCACAAGAGGTGGCGCTGCTAAAATAGCACATTGCACCTGAAGAGAAGTGGTAGATGCCGCTACTATGCGGGGATGATATATCGCCCACGCTACACTCTCCTATCGTTCCTCCCATGCTAATTTTTGCTACTTTTCTTTATCTTTTGTTGCGATAAACAACCTTAGCATCATTTAGCAGCTGGAAATAGTAGTTCACATTTATTGTTTGCCTATTCCAATCACTTTTTCAGCAGACTCTTTAGAAAAGGAATAATTACGCGTTGCGCAACAGAAGATGCTACTTATCGCCTTAATTCTTCAGCGACGGGATCAAGATTTTTTTATGCTTGATAATCAATGTCGTAAAATATTGTATAAATATTCAAATGGTTCAATCACAGTGTGCGAATACAGCAT
This sequence comes from Stenopsyche tienmushanensis, assembly GCA_008973525.1. Classification (NCBI taxonomy): domain Eukaryota; kingdom Metazoa; phylum Arthropoda; class Insecta; order Trichoptera; family Stenopsychidae; genus Stenopsyche; species Stenopsyche tienmushanensis. The sequence continues at coordinate 109,640 of WACJ01000103.1, forward strand.
ATTGATTTTTTTGTTGTTGTAGTACCAAATCATTTTTTTGCAACCGGAACACCTTGAATCCTAGAGAGCACATTCAAAAATCAATGTATTTGCCGATAGTTTAAGATCCAATTGAAAATCATGTTTATGACATTCGAATATGAATATTGAACATCATATGGCGCAGTTCAATGACACAACCGATATGTTCTAGTCACTAGAATCTAGTGACAACATACAATTGTGTATGCTAATAATTTTTTATTGCATACGATTCAATTTTGGAGGCTCGAAACGCTTCGGAACAATATCAATTTTTCCGATGCTGAGTGTGTATTGGTATGCTTAATATGGATTTCAACAGCTTAAAACCTTTTCTCATCTGCGACACACCAAAATTCTTCATTCAATCAAAATATCAGCACATCTAAAGCACAAAGCGGGACCGTAACTAGAGGGTAGTAAAGCAGGCGCCCGTCGCGGGTCAACGCAGTCACGGTCTAAAAAGCGGACCAGTTGGACCCACAGACCTTGTGGCCACTCTGTCCTCTTTTAGGGCTTTTTGCGGTATTTTCCATGATCTGTACGATATATACTTTAGTGCGCGTTAAGTTAAATACTTGCCGCGCTCTTTCTCATGCCCAAATTTTCAGTCAATATGCGATGTACGGAAATTTTGTGGATTTTCTTCACCATTTTTGGGGTGGTTACCCCATTTTTTTTTTTAAACAAATACCGTTACGACTCCGAGCTTAAATAATAGTTTAATTTTACAATAAGTTTACATACGAGAGATGTTTAAAAAGTAAGTGTATTAGATTTTTTTTAAGAAATATATTTGAATACAAATACAGGATATTGTTGATTATTTTTCCACATAATTACCATCCCGTTCAATGCATGTAGTCCCCACTTTAGAACCACTTTCTGCACTTGCTCATTGATTGTAGATTTACAAGCCCACTCCTCTTGCCAGCGTAGCCCTCTTTTTGTTTTGAATGTTCCTTTGGAGTTTTTTTTAGAGTCTCAGATGGGGAATTGGTGTGAACACTGTCTTTTTGACTCAGACATGTAATGAGTCACCTACTTTTTATCTCCAGTCACAATAGAGTTCAAAAAATCCTCACCTTCCAATTGAAATCGCTCAAGAAACTCACAGGCGACACTACAACGCGAGTTTCTGTACTACCGTGTTCCTGCTATGCTCAATTTGTCAGGAGATCTTCTTCTACTATTCAGTATTTGTCTACCCTTAAAAAAAACAAAAAAAAACTACAATCCGTTATGGTCATAGTACACTTACTTTATGAACGTGCCTCGTGCATAAAAACTATTACTAGTTATAATTAACACAAACGTTTCATATTCGGATCGATATTTGACAGTGCAACGTTAGGTTCTTGGTCAAGAACTTTTAATTTTTAATGAATATAAGGGTTGAAAAACTTTGTTCACATGAATATATCGTCAAAAATGAAAGTAGTTTAAGGATAACTCTGTTGGAAATGCGAGGATATTCTTTCTTAACGAAAATCCAGAAAACATCTAATAGAATTGCATACAAGTCAATTGACTTTTTATGCAATTTCTAATGTCTCTAAATTGCAGTCAAATGTTGCAAACCGTAAAGGGTTAATTTTATGCTATTTTTAAAGCTGATAATATAATTTGTAAAATGCATGCGTTAATAATAAATGGTTTTATTTGCTTTTTTATGAACAGATAAAGTAGTCTTTAATTGCGAGTTATATTTTAGTTTCTGGCAATAGATGGCACAGAATTATCATAAACGCTCTCCATTAGTCTATTATAGTGATCTTCTGAATGAAAATCGTGTTCAATCGATATGAATACCGTAATAGATGGTTCAATCATCTCCAAGAAATTTGTCAAATTTCTTTTAAAAAATTCAAATCCAAAACAAACAAACAACATTCTTTGCAAATTTATACGTGGGCTAATTTATTGCAAACTCATGAATAAAAACAATAATTTACTGTAGCGTATAATCAACTACTAGATGTGATTACGCCCACGATACATAGTTTGTATTAATTCGAGAGAATCCGACTTGTGCTTAAATAATTTAGTTAAATTAATTACTACAAAAATACAAATTCATATAACAACAAAATAAATATGACGGAAAATCGTAGATTTACACACAAATCCACTTTTTCTCTCAGGACCGCGCAGCGTAGGTAAAGCTTGTATATCAATAAATGAACCTTAACACAGTCGATAGCACGCAATATATGTTAATCTTCGCACAAACATAAATAAAACAAAATACATATAAGTTTTAGTAACAAAATACATATAATCATCGCCAACGATCTAAGAATAAGGATAAATTCCATTATAATTTTAATGTTGATTTAATCGTACTGTTGATAAATAATTTGCTGACTTTTTATTTTGTATCCTATTAAAAAAAAATCAAATATTGTATTGCTTTATAGAAATACAATTGATTCTATGTGTTGAGAGTATCATAGATAGAGTGTAGGGGTGCCTTTACAGCATGACATTGCCTTCGATGTGCAAATTAATCATCAACGGGTTGAATACTTTCTTATTATATTAATTATGGACTTATTTGTTCATGCAAATTTAATAAAAACGCTCGAGTATAAAGACTATGTTTGTAACAAGGAAGGTTCTTCCTCATTTGACATTTTTTGTTTTTTGTGAAGAACTCATCTAACGTCGTTGACCTTTTCCTGTTTCGTTAAACAATCGGTTCTCGATAGCAAGGCATCACATCAATGACACTTCGTCACTTGCCTTCGATCTTCTATTAAATTCGAAATCATTTTAAATGAACTAATCCATCATTTCCTGTGTAGTAGTTAGAGAAAATCCCTTAAAAGCTCCTTTTGCTCCCTAATTTCGACATCATAGTCCACTTGTTGTTCTACTAATTCTTTATTTCTTTGAGTAGTGAGCTAATTTTAAATCTTTATACTCTTAGATGCTATATTTGCTTGTCCGCCAATTATCTCTCAGGACCGTCGCAGCGTGTATGAAGTTTGTACATATATGAATAAACAATTCCGTAATCGTACAGATTGTAGAAAATGCCGTAAAAAGCCCTAAAAGAGGATAGAGTGGTCATAAGGTTTGTATGCTCAATCGGTCCGCTTTTCGGACCGCTGATATAATGAATGAGTGGCTCGCGATCGAATGCCATATTTGATAATAACGATAACGAAGAAAAGAGGGATTAGTCAACTTAGCATATAGGTCTTGCTGTGTTTGAATTAATATTTCTTCGCCAAGCACAACGATTATTTTTATAACGAATTTGCACACAGTACTAGGAAGTAATGCGAATAGATCTGTCCTTGGTTACATTTTTTATTGTGCGATTCAAGTACTTTTTCCCCTCTTTTTTCACGCAGGTGATAAGTCCAAGGCGTGCTTTTATTTTTTGTGCCATTAAACATGTCTATTGGCATTCGCCAATGGCTAATAACATTTTATGCGAATAAAACGCAGTTAAAATAGTAATTCTAGACGAACTTACATTTTAGATGTCTCGGCACTATCGGCGTTAATAAATGAGATATCATATCTGGTCGTTAAGATAACGAATGGGCCCAATAGTAAGTTTGTGCTATGGACATCTTAAAATGTGGCTTTTAATAAATTAACGAATACATACAGATTTCATTCTTATTTTTCACAAAGTGTTGACAGCACAAAGAAAAAATATTTTAACACATTATGTACGGGACGAATTTCGCGCAGGGCTCTGGCGGGGGCAGTCTATCAAGATGATTATGGCGACACATTTTTATGGAGCATTTCAATGATCCTTTTCTGATAAAATTCCTTTCTGCCGAGACACGGACTGAAACTTGCAAAATTCCCGATTTCCCGACAATTTATTTATTTATGTCACTGCAGGTGAACATTTATATACTAAAATACTTTGATGTGATTCGTAATTATATTACGGAGGAATACATAAAATCTGAAGCCCGTATCTATTATATTTCATATCGATATTTCCATTATTAGAATCGATGTGTAGTAAATACATCACCGGTAGGGAAAGGTTAATATAACAATTTGAAAAACATATATGTACTGTATATGTGTATACATAGATTAGACAGTCAAAACCCATAGGCGTCGCCTAATCACGCCGATTAGTAGTTACGCCACTGTTTCTGAGCGTCCAGAGTAATCAAAGCGAGTCCCCGATAGGAGTGGATCTTGATTTCTGCTGGTCCTCCAACCATGTATTAAATAATACGTTATGTCGATTGTTCGACATTTTATTGATTACCGGCGGCATCTATTTCATTTCGTGCGTGTTCCATCGTTCATCGCAGCTGACTTGTTGGTCGGGACCATTCTTTACGGAACGCGCCGCGATCAATCTCGATTGTGTCCGAATTCCAAAAAAAAAAGTTCGTACACGTTGAGCTTGGAGACAGACAGAGACGGAGAGTGTCTTGCACGTTGAGTTTGGAGAGAAACAAAGACAGAAAGAGTATCTTGCGTACATCGTACGATTATATAGATCGTTAACCCAAATTTATCGACCAATAATGATATCTGAATGACAAGCAAATATAGCATATTATTATGCTTCCCGTACATAATGTGTTTATTAAATAAAAATAATTTAAGCATTTTTTTCATGCATTTGATTGAAGATACGTCAAAGCATTTCAAGGTCAATCTGAACACCATCTGACTTATTATTCAGGTTGTCTGAATAAGTACATTGTACCAGACCCAAGTACAGAGCAATGACTGATTATGTGTGTTTTTCAACCGATTTTTATTTAATCAAGAATTGTCTTATTATGGTTTAATCTTATTTGCTTGTAAAAAAAGCAGAATATTAATATATTTTCTTTGGATAAGGAAAGTGAACCCACAAAACCGGTAAAAGCGCGATAAATAGTCGGCGAAATTTTCGCTTTCAACATTCTGCAGGTCATCAGTTGGAATGGCAACAAAATGTCAGTTGCGAGATTAGATAATGTTAAGAGAATGGCTCAAGTTATTAAAATAGAATTACATAAAAAAGTCTTATTGAAATAAATCCAATAAAAATCATGACAGCATAAAAGTCACAGGATTGCAGATCGCACTCTGAATCAATTAACAACAAAGAACCTTCAACTATACCGTTGATAATTTGAAAGTTGTCATTAAACAAACCAAAGAACCATGTTGCAATGCATTTTGAAGTGTTTGCAGAACTGACTGAACAGTTCTTGCAAAAAATGGTCGCTGTTTGTCTAAATCTTATGTTTCGTGTGTCTTTATGTCTTTCAATAAGAACGCTCAATTTTTAAATGCAAATAAAACAAGCTGTGTGTGAGACATTCGCTCAATTTTTATTGTATTTGAAAGAATATTCTATGGCATTTAATATGATATATAGCGTCGTTCAAATGTCCGCCGTGGCTTTACTCGGTGGCGCGTGTTCGGGAGGTCGCATAAATCTGACTGAATTTGCCGGATCATCAGCGCATGAGAAACTATTACAACATTTGCATTCGCATCCATCGGGTGAAATCATTGTTTTAACAACAATATGATAGTGTAAACTGCGATTGCGTGAATGGCGTGGGTTAATTGGCACTTCTTTAAAAATGGTTACAATGTCAACATTTTATCGATGTTGCTGATGAATCAAAGCAAAAAATAATTTATCCAGCAATGACGCAGTCGAAAATTAATGGAGGCAGTCATGCAGAGCAAAGTTGGACGTATTTCTCTTATGTTAAAAATGGAATATTTAACAATCATGATTGTCATGTTAAAAATATTAGTGCGTATCATATGAACGTTCGGAATTCGTGGTTGAGAAATATAACGCCAACCTTTTGTCAACGAAGGATTAAATCAATCCGCTTTCATAAAATTATACTCCTTTAAACACAATAAAAACCCTTGAATTGCCTCGTTTTGGTTTCGGGACTTTTTATTTCTTAAAAGTACCCCAATTAGCGAAAAATATAAAAATCTTTCGAAAAAGGTGAATAAGAAAGTGGAAGGTGGATCGCCAAACACTCGATTGAAACATAATCAAGTCGCTGTTTTTTTTCCATTGTGAGCAAACGCGGCACCCATCTTGCGCATAGCTTTCTCATGTCGAAATTTTCACTCAATATGTGATGTATAGCATTTTTCTCATAATTTTAATGTGGATTTTCTTCGCCATTTCTGGTGTGGTTATCTTATTTAGTCTACTGTATACCAAATTTTTGTTGTTAAATTATCTTGATAAAAGATGTCCGAAATATGGTGTCGATTTCCATCACATTTTCATCGATTTTTGCAAGGATCAACATGTTGGAGATGGAAATCCCATATAAGCTGATGAGGTCATTGTAATATGTTCCAATGGCACCATATCGAAACCTTTTGAGGTGAATCAGACGGGAGGCTGTCCTCTTGCCAGGGCCGTAACTAGGGTATGATGCGCCCGTGGCAAGAATCAAAATTGCGCCCCCCCCCCCCCCCCACATTTTTGGACGGATATTTTCAATACATTTTTTAAAGGTGGTAAAATAATGTTTAATATTTTGACATTATTTTATTACAACATTGCTACATTAAAAAAGTGCTAATGTTAGTTATAAACAAAATGGCGTCGTTACAAGATATTTATTAGACTTTTTTTTTATTGATATTAAGAATTTGTCGGATTTTTTCTATTGATCTAAAAACATTTATTTTTTTATTTTTATTATGTGCAGGAGCAGAATATACCTATAAAAGTATATAATTAAAAACTAAGTAGTTTTTTTAATTAAACTTTTATATATTCTTGACAAATTTTACCCACAATTTTACAATATTATAGTGAGAAACCACCTAAAACTTCAGCCGGGTCAGTCAAAAACGGCCGTTTTTTAAAAACGCAGTTTCGAGAAAATGTCATTTAACCCATCGATGCACAGTTACTGTCAAATACCGTCATGTGTTAGCAGATAATACTTGCTTATTGCGCCAGAATAAGTTCATGCATACCGTCTTCGCCGACACTTCAAATCTTATCTCACACCGACGAAACTCATCAAAATGAAAACAAACTTAGGTGGCTCAAAAACTCTCAAACTTCTCAAAATAAGATAAATTAATTTTGATAAATAATTTGATTTTTGCGATATACCGACTTGAAGTACATACATATTATAAACATCAAGTACTAAAGTAGTAAAAGTTTTATCGCATTCTACTTCCAATATATTTTACTTTGGTCTGTTTTTATGCGGATCTTTTTTATGCGATTTTGATATTAAGCCATTTTAAAAAATAATGGAACTTATTCCTCATTTTTCTTTAAAGAACAAAGCTTTTTTATGCTAATACGCATAAAAAAGTCTAAAATTGTCGGAAAAATATATTTGGGAAGAAATGACTATCGGCGAAAACGAAGAATTAAATTTACAAAACATGAATACTTTACAGTCCGTGCGTTTCGCGCTAAGCTTCGCTGAAAGTCCGGGCGATTTCGTAAGAAATTCATGAAACTCTACTTCTTTCGTAAAATTGATATAATTCTTAAACCAGCTAATAGATTGAAACGAAATTTTAGTGGTGCCTACAAAAGAGCTTACTGCACAGATATATTTAAACAAAACAGAGGTTTTCAATGTATGGTGCGTGTATCAGCGCGACAAAATGCAAAAAGTAACTTTTTGATTTGAATTATATTAAAAGGCATTTATCAAATGACACCCAAACACACGAACAAAAAATAAAGGCAACATTCAGTTAGTTCATCGTTCTATTTAAAAATTATATTTGAATTGTGTATTTTAACACTGAAAATTGGCAACTAAATTGAAATAAATTAAAATTGTAGCAACAGTACCAGACTTTTAGAGAAAAAGATGATGAATAATATCATCAAAGCTTCAGTTTGAAATGGAAAGAAGATGTGTCCCAATTATTCCGACTGATATGCTATTTGAATTGAAGCGCGTGCAGTTTCCGGTGCGAGCATCAACAGAGTACAGGGAAACACAGGGCATGCGTGCATGCTTCTCACATGGACAGCTGTATGTGGGCTGCTCACGCCCAAATCATTTATTACCAGACGCTACGCACCATACAGATTTTTTTAAGCATCCAAGAGCACTTCATTAGCACGACATGAACGCGATCTTTAGGACGAGAAAAAAGATAGGAAGCCTCCTATTCGACAAAAAGAAAAAAGTGAAAAACGAAAATCAGGGGGTTTACGAGATCGAATGCGCAGCCTGCATCATGTCGTACATTGAACAAACCAATAGATAGATCGCCCACAAGGTGAGAGGATATCAGAAAGCAGTTTTGCAATTGGATTACAAATCAGCAATAACCGAATATGTTACGAAGAACGATCATCACATCAATTTTGCGGCACATAAACTATAGCAACAGTCAAAAACGTCAGAATCAAAATTACAAGAGATCAAAAAACGAAAAAACTCTGCAATCAACAGACGATATGACGGCACTAGCATTCCTAGATTTTGGCTACCAATTTTACCGAAAATTAAAGCACCAATGACCAGCTAAAAGATCTGAAAGTGTAAACAATCTCCGACGAAGGATGCTCACAAGGAGCACAGAAGTCAGGCATTTATTTTGATAATTAACGAGCACCATTCTTATCGCTGACCATTTTTTTTATTCCCCCTTTCTACTTCTTCAAAAGTAAACTGACAGATTTGCACAGCAACTCATTCCTTTTATTTTCGCAACACAATAATAGGCAAAAATAATTAAGCAACAGCAAGCAGATGCTATGCATGTTGGACATAAGAAATTGAACATTTTTTTTATTGATTTTTTTTATTAATTTGGACGTATGTATTATGTTTTAATGCACCTGTATCTTGAGTCATATAAAAGCAATTCAAACAGAATACTCGCGCGCTAGTGCAACCATCACGACGAGCGCGTGGGAGCGGGGCGCCGCCCGGGGGCTCTGCCCCGAGAGCGCCCCCGCTCCGACGCTTTACATCAAGAGAATCCAACTTTGGTGAATAGATGCACCATTATTTTCCAGCACGATAACGCGCGACCTCTGTTAACGAAATTGAAAAAAATTGCATTGAGAAAAAAACCGCAATAAATTGTAAGAACATCTAATATTGACATAATTTACATTTACTTACTTATTAGTGTTTCTCGTGTATTTTTCGTTTGGACGAAAATGAGGCAGGGGCGCACTGGTCGAGGGGCGCACTGGCCGAGGGGCGTAGGTGGTGTTGGTGCTGATGAAGCAATATAAGGAGATGATACAACGAGCGCCGAAACACTTTTTTTCGGGTATCCAAAAATGACTAATCGGGTCGACACTTAAAATTCTTACGAGCTTCATCGGGAACACTGATTATCCATAAAATTGGATCACCGTTAAAGTGGAGATAAAGCATCGCTAATCAATTATTATATCATGTTGCTTTGAATTAATGACATCGATGGTGTTATCTATCTCGAGCCAATTATGAGTAATGAAGCAAGTATGTACATATTATCTCCAAACGAAGAATCGGGAACCCCATGAGAGATATCGAAAATGACTCATTGCGAATCTTATGTCAATTTACGTGTTAATGCATTTAGAGTAAAATGGTCAAGTAAAATAAAAATCACGTACAACTCTCTCAATCAGGTCGGTATCCTGCGTTTTGCGCCCCAATCCCTGTTGCGCCCGTGGCAGGCGCCTGCTTTGCCACGCTCTAGTTACGACCCTGCCTCTTGCCACTGCTTTATAATATTGCATTAAAGATTTTCGGTCCCTCAGAAACGAGATCTAAGATCCAGAGGTCATGGACATGTACGACGAAGTGCCAATTACCAAATTCGTCCACTTTGATAAACATGTAAATATAGGCACCACACTTCTTAAAATCTTGGAGATTTATCGGCATTCAACCACTGTCCAGATCTTATATGCGGTGTTATTAGGTCGTCCCGGATGACTGGACGTCCCAGTTCCTCACGGGACACGGACAATTTACGGCTTCTCTACACAATTTCAGGATTTTCCAATTCTCGGAGTGCCGATCGATCGCGAGGCGCTATTTCGATGTGTCAGCGGTCCAATATGTGGACCGGTTGGACACGGAAACCTTATGGTCACTCCCTCCCGACATTCGGGTATTCAGACCTTTTTGCAATTTAGGGCAAAATGCATTCCTAGACCCTCTTATGACCTCGATAGGGTTGTAGAGCCCTTCCGACCAGCGGGCTCACACCTTCCTGGTTGGGGAATAAGTTCGTAGCGTTTTTATCAAAAACTTTTATACAAACGAAAATCAATAGTTTCAATGATAAATTAATTAATTATGTATTCACCGCTGCTGTTTGCTGCATTCTTCTTCCACTCGATCAATTTGTCGATGCCGTTCTGATAAAAATCGCCCGGTTTGGTATCGAAGAATTTGTTGAGCCTTTGTCTTCATTGTTGAAGGTGACGCCTCTCATATGGTTCGACAGGGAGCTGAAAAGTTGATAATCTGTCGATGCAAGGTCTGTAGAATACGGCGGATGCTGAAGGACCTCCCATTCGAACTCTTGCAGTGCTCCTCGTTGACCGTGGCATTCCTTTCGAACATTTGCACCAATGCGACATGCCCTCCCAGTCCCACCAAACGCAGATCATGGTCTTCTTTGGATGGAGGTCTTGATTTGGCGTGTCTCCTGGAGCCACCCATTCCTTTCTTTGCTTCATGTTTATGCATAGGCACCATTTCTCATCTCAGATTCGGTACAAAAAGCGCTGTTTATCACCGCGTGTTGCTCGATGGCGGGCGAAATGTTGAGAAGCAATTTGAAGGCATTTTTCTTTGTTGTTTTTAGAGATTAGCAACACAGATTTATAGAACAGAAAGAGCTCTATCGAATGAATATTATACACTTTATCAATAAGCAAAAAAAAGTTGTAAAACAAAATAATATAAAAACGCTACGAACTTATTCCCCAATCAAATATATATATTCTGTTTTGCACCCTAGCGTGCACTTTTGTTGTGCGGGCTGGCATGGCAACACACCTCCAAACGTCTTTTGATAGTTCGTGCGGCACCCATTTATCCAGGTTTTCAATCTCTCTCATTGAAGTGAGATGATGAAAAATAGACGCTTCATTAATGCCTAACTCACATGTGGATTATCTTCTACTGTGGCTTTTAAATCTTGATCGCTTTGGATTTTGGGTTTTTCTCAAGGCTCATTCTCGACATTCATATTACAAAAAATCAAGAAGCAAACGAATCAACAAATTCATAAATCTTCTTCTTTATCGTACACGCTTTAATTGGAATAATATAGGAAAACGTTACATCGTGAAGGCGAACACTTAATATTCGGAAGTGAATGACTTTCGCTACGAGATTCCGAGTTATTTCACTTTCGGTTGCATGGCGAAAGTACAACCTTGTAATCGTTTACGAGTTATACCGGTTCAAATGCAGGATGCTTTTCGAGCAATTATTCCTCGAAACGACGCTCTTCAACCGGCACAATTATCGTCAACGTCGAAGATTATAACAGGATCGCTATCGGACGTTGATCTCGATACTCGAATTGAATCGTTTAGCACCCACGTTTGAGGCATCACCTCTATGTCAATGCCGGATCGAATCTCACGAAAACTTTGTCAGATCGTGAAAGCGATCGCGTTGTTTGGAAAAATACATCCCAAACTTTCACTTGCGTATTCAACGCGTCTCTTGTGATGATGAAACGTCGGCCACACGTCCATGACCGGATGGCATCTTCGACGAAATTTCATAATTCTCATTGAACCGTGTAATATTTATTAACACATGCTTGCTAAACGCGTGTAATAGATACGCCCAAAGCGTCATTTGGGACAAAATTCCATTATTCACACGAAAAACGATCATTAAAACCATACCATTCACGGTACGGGACCTTCAGGATAGGAGTATTTTAAAAGCGCTCATTTGAAGAAGGCCAAATCTCGCTTGAACTACACTTCATTTTCTGAATAGTCTTTTAACCTTTTAACTGCCATAGCGTAATGAGCGAGCCGTGCGCTCCACGCCAGCGAATTTAGAGATATTAGAAATTGCATAAAAATGAGTTTGACTTGCATATTTTATTGCCGAAAGGTGACTTATGTGTCCTAGCATATGTATGTATACCACACGCCATCCTACGGGATCATTTACAGCTTTTGAGTGATTCTTGATTAGGGTTGCCACAACTCATAATGATTATATTTTTTCATCAATTTTTCTGCTATTATTATATACACGCCATTCAAATTAATTGTTTATTTAGGGTTGTCTCAATTTATATATACAAATATTATTATTTTTGATATATTTTTAGATCATTTGAAAAATATTTTTTGAACCAATACACTTTATTTACATTGTTTTAAAAATTCAATTGTGTGTGATAAATATTATTATTGGCACATTACACTGTATACACACATATTTTGTATCCGTTCTCTTTTTTGAAGAAGAACAGACAATAAAAACAAAACTTCTTCTCAAATACGTTGATGAAGTTCCAGGTTTTGTTCCAATCGAAAAGGGTTTAGTACCAATAAAATGAGCATTGACTCCTAACCGTGATGGTAGACTCGTGGATGTTATTTTCGCAGCTATCGGTATTTTATGTTTTTCAAATAATTGACCTATCACTGAATAAGCAAATTTAGATAATGACATCTGCTTTCCGGTTTTCAGCATATACAGTGCATGTGCATTGAACATTGTATGCATTAAGAGCTTCTTATACCATCTCATGGTTTTTCTGATGCTTTTTACGGAGCTCCTCTATCTACACTTCCCATATTTTTACTATAATCAATAGCTACAGTAGGTTTTAGTACGGGCTCGCCGGTTTTGTAATTTGATTTTCCAGTTTCTACAAATTCAGGAGTGTGAATTGTCGACAACATGGTAACTTCCCTTTTGTCTTTCCATGCTAGAGCCATGAAATGAACACGAATCCCCTTTCTTCATTTTTTTTTAATGCTGGCATTTCGAGACGATTTCTCTTCACAATTCCGACTGCGTTGGTTTTGCTTTCTTGCAATTTCTGGAATAGTTTTGGAGTCGCAAACCAGTTATCAAAATATAATGTATGACCGGTGCCTAAATATGGGGTAATGAGAGACATTACGACTTTAGCTCCAACTCCTATATCAGAATTATCAGTAAATTCTGTGGTTGATCCTGTATGTATGATTATATCTAACACATACCCTGTTTTACAGTGGCAGATTACAAATAATTTTATACCAAAACGACTGACTTTTGACGGTATATATTGTTTAAAAACCAGGCGTCCTTTAAATAATAATAGACTTTCGTCGATGCAAATTTTCCTATAAGGATAATATGCACTAGCAATTTTTTTTTAAATACGTTTAAAATGGGATTTATTTTATCCAAACTTCTAAAACTAAACTAAATATGTTCTTCATTGTTGTAACAATGTAACATGCGAAGTAATAATTGAAATCTATTTCGAGGCATAGTTTCTGAATATATTGGTGAATATAATAATGGATCAGTTGACCAGTGATGGTCTATTGAATTTCTTGAATTTAATGGGAATAACAAACACAGACCCAAAAAACTTATATTTCATCCTTATTGGAATCAATCCACGATTTTAGGCGATTACTCAAAAATGGTAATTTAGAAGTTACATAATGATATTGACGGTTAGTCTCTGTAACTATTATGTTTACCATTTCGTCGTCCACAAAATATTTAAAAAAAAACCCAATTCGCTTTCATTTTCATCACTGATATTTATTTTAATACCTGACGAAGTGTCATCAAATGGATGGATTATAGGACTAAAATCCCGCTCTTCCCAAATAAAAACGCCTGCACCTGTTAGTTCTTGAAAGATTGTTACATTATCCTCCCCATCTAAAGAAAATATGACCTCCTCAAAAAGTAATTCACTAAAACTTTCATTATCAGAGTATTCACCTTCGTCCGAAAAAGCTTTGAATCCATTTTTATGGAATAATATTTTACACGACAAAAAAATATTATCAAGAAACAATTCACATCACAAAATCACGAAATAGTCTCAAGACAAAATCATGAAAAAGTTTCAGCACAAACTTAAAAACGATAATTTTTATAAATCACGGGAAAAAAATGAGAATTTTATATAAAAAATCGCGACAAGACGAGTATAAAACGATTCCTGTCAGAAGACAATTTATGAAGGATTGATGTTTTAGGAGATAAATGGTATTCCCCGGTATTGTGATATTATCAGTCATATAAACAGATAAGGCAAATTTAAGTGACGATGCTCTCCCGTTCCCAAATATGTACATACTTCTCACAATATAATCAGTTACGTAGCAAAGATCATTCAGTAGGCAGCCCTGATGACCTCTGTTAAATTCATTTAAAAATGAAACGGAAATACCGAGTTTTTTAAAAATGTGAAGGCATTTTTGGATTCATCAATATGTGTTCTTAGCATAGTAAAGTTTAAGTGTTAAAAAATATGTGTTTTTCTGTGATGAAACGTAGTTGCGCACCGGCGCGTCGTTGGCGTACGGGGCACGAACACGTCTGACGCACCGGCGCGTCGTTGGCATTTAACAGGTTAAATGTAGAAATAAGTCAGCGATTGCATGCAATTAACATATTTTGTAATTTTAAGCATAAAAAGTTATTTTTACAAGCATATCACGGATATAGCGAGCGATTTCGTTATAAAATTCCCGATTTCCCGACAAATTATTTATTTCCATCGCCGCAGATGAATACTTGTATACTATAATACTTTGATGTGATTCATAATTATATTACGGAGGAATACATAAATTCTGAAGCCCGTATCTATTATATTTCATGTCGATATTCCCATTATTAGAGTCGATGTGTAGTAAATACATCACCGGTAGGGAAAGGTTAATAAACAATGTATACATAGATTGGACAGCTACTGCCCCTAGGCGTCGCCTAAGCTCACCAATTAGTAGTTACGCCACTGTTTCCGAGCGACCAGATTTCTGCTGGTGAGGTGTACGATTTCTGTTAAATAAAATTTTCAATCCCGAAATTTTCGGGATTACGTTTTTTACTAATCTCGGGGTTCTTAATCACCCAAAACTGTCCAGGATCCCGGGATATCGAAATCTCTAATTTTTGACCCATTGTCTTTTGCATTTATTGCTAGGAAGACTTGGATTTGTCTCAAATCAAATCTCGTTGAAAGTCGTCATCCACTGTGTTAATTAGAATCAGTTCCCAGATCCGTAACAAGGGCGTGGCAAAGCCAAAGAGTTGCGCATGGTTTTTATTTTACTAAACCATTCTATTTTACATGAACCATCACTGATTGACCATGTCCGTTTTTACAATATATACTAAGTTGTCTAATCCCTCTTTTCTTCATTATCGTTATCCGATCGCGAGCTGCTCATTCGTCATATCAGCGGTCTGAAAAGCGGACCGATTGAGCATACAAACCTTATGGACACTCCGTCCTCTTTTAGGGCCTTTTGCGGCATTTTCTATGATCTGTAGGATCACGGAAGCAACGTAGCGTCTAGATACTTTCTATCGTAATCGTCATGGTGCATTATTACAATACTTTTTACTGTCAAATCGTCAAAATACAAACGAAATAATTAAAAATGCATATGAAAATAAGAATTTTATGCTCGTAATTTATATTTATATCTGTCTTTTTTCAGATGTGGAAATGGCTGAAATATCAGCTGGCATTCTTGGCTGTTCTTTGGACGGTGACATCGTCCGCCTCCATCGATGTAGGCGACACCGATATAGACGTCGACAAAACAGTTCAAACCGTCCAAGATATCCTGGAAGCGAACCCTCTGCTTCCGCGTCTCTCCCAAGATGAAATCCTCGCCCTGCTGAACAACATAACCACCGAAGACAAGCTGAAGAACGACATAGATCGCCGACCGCTGAAGAACCGGAACAAAGATCAACAAGAAGGAGAAAAGATCATGGTCGTGCTGCCTTACCATCCGACGGAACACGTGGACATAAGCGAACTGTACACGAAGAGACCAATAACGAAGATAGTCTCGTCGAATCCACCGAGGGACCGCGAAGAGCTGACCACGACGTCGAGCGCCGATAAAAAGAACAAGAAGAAGAAGCCCACGACGCCCGCAAAGAGCGAAGAGACGAAAGATCTGCTGCTCGACGAAAATTTCTTGGCGGCGCTGAACGAGCAAAGAAATTCGATCCCGAATGACAAACTGGTCAACTTCAATCACAACTTCTTCACCGATCAGCAACCGGTGGAGACGTCTCAGATTGCATTGCCTGATGTTTCGGCATACGAAACGTTCAAGCCCATACCGATTGCGAAGCAATCGGACGATCAAGTCCCGGATTACGTCCGGAACATTTTGAAGTCGCTGGGATTCCAAGGCGTCAAAGACAACAGGCCAGAAAATCGACCAGCTGTACAAGACAAGCGGGAACAATCCCCAAAGTTTGAATTCATCGACCCGGAAACATTCCCAGCCGAAATGACGAGCCTCTTGACCGATCTCGGATTGACCAAGAACAATGGCAAATTTGCCGACACTCCACGGGTGACTTCCAGCTCCTCCAAAGGGCGCAAAATCACCGATTCGATGAAAGAGAGCTTGCACACGAGCGCGTCCAACGAGCATCTGGCGATTGGACCCGATCCTCTGAGCGTGGATGAAGCCATCTCCGTCGACGATGCGATAAGCAACGACCTGAGGAAGCGTCAACAGTCCGACAACGTTACTTCGACCACCGAAGCGCCCACCACCAGCACTACGACCACCGAAGAAAGCAGTCCAGCACCGAATCTGAGCGATCTGGAGGACTCATTCGGAGCCAGCCCCGCCGACGACGATCCATCCGAGGCGGTTCTTCCGCCGCCGAGAAGAAACGGCTTCTATTACATGGTCGATTGGAACTCTTTCCTGGAAGTCGGCGACGGAGACACCAAAGTCAACATAAGATTCGATCCGAAGCTGGGTGACCCGCAAAGGTTCATAGCAGTGAATGTTCCGTAATTTTCTTTGAACGCGAAGAAAATACTGTAACATTGCCCAGACTGAAAATATTAAAATAATTGGCGTATTTACGCTGAAGATATCTTACTGTAGTGAAGTGGTAACAAATGACTTTAAATGGCATCGAAGAATGCTTGCCATAAAATTATCAGTGTGATGCTCAGTGGCGGACTTGGCATTTGAGACGCTCTTGGCGTAACTTAATTTTGAGACCTGGACCCATTTGGGTTTTCAGCTTGGGACAAATTTTGCTATTCGGCCCTCGATATGCGCGATTTCCTATTGCGATTTATTACGCGGCATCTGGCCATACAATTTAATACTGCAATTTCAACATGCATCAGATAAATCCGCCATTGGAGATCATATCTGACAAAATCAAAGTTCATCCACAGACTATTTAATGACTAGGATAGGATTAAGTTTTGTAAATATGTAATTTATTGTTTTAATGCACACACAATCAAATTAACATACAATATCACAACAATTAGGAATGTTCGATGATATTGCCGATGTATCTCTTTTTTGAGATGTTGAAATTAAAGAGCTATTATCATTTTTGAAAAACAACAAAAAAACACGTGACATTGAAGCAAATGCGCTCAAAAAACTATTCAACTTATGCAGGAACAACAATGTGAATGCAGCCGTCTTCAGAATGGACCTTTGCTTCGTCGAAATGGAGATTGTTTGAAATAATTAAGCACATAAGATGGAAGCTCAGGGTTGTTCAAAGATCAAAGATGACCTCCCGTGGAGGTTTTGACTTCATCGACACTCGATTAAGTTGTATCGATAGTTTTGTGTGCAGATACGATGTTGACACAATATCGGTCTGTCGCGAATTTCTAATATTGCTCAAACGCTATATTATACGCTTGATTTCTTTATTTTAATAAAAATGTATTTTTTGACAAAAAAAAGTCTGCCGAACGAACAAAATTTGTAAACAACAGCTCATACTTTTATGAATAAACTATTTTTTTCCTTCATTCGTTACTGTTTCATGCGGACCAAATTCTATCGATAAGATCGACGTTAATTTTAAATGCTTATTATAAAGGTTCAAGCCTATTAATACTTTACAGTCCGGGTGTTCCTAGAAATAAATTTATATCACGCATTAACCCTATCGGGCCGAAAATCGTGAGACAGAGACAGGTGTCTTGTGTCCCATCACACACTTGTACATCGATGGAAAAGTCTTGCCGTAAAGGCACCCCTACATGTTTAAACATTCTCAATATATATATATATATATTTTTTAGTAGAAACTCGTAAATATTCAACAAAGCTATTAAGCTCTTTCAACAAAGATAAGACGACTTTCGTTCGTGTTGTCTTGAGAGCAGGCGTTTGTTTTGATAAATAAGATACTCGCATCATTCTTATCATTGATGAATTTTGTTATTCCCTTTTGATTGTTCTGGAGTAGTGTCATTAGCCGAATATCACCACTCCTTTGCAAAATCTACTACTTCAGAAGTACATAAACTGGCAGGTTTGCACGGTAACTCTGTTCTTTTATTTTCGCAACACATTAATAGGCAAAAATAGCTGAATAACAGAAAGCAGATACTATGCAAGTTGTACTTTAAGAAATATTCCAAAGAAAATAACGAATATTGTGTGCTATCAACAGTGTTAAGGTTCATTTATTGAGCTTATTTCATTGTCAAAAACCTTTTCTCCTTAAAAGCTCCTATCCCTATCAATCCCTAGAAATTATGGAGGAATCCTATGGAGATTGACCTGATTGAAGGGCATTAAAAAGACGTATGCTCTTATCGTAGATAAATATTGTTTAAAATTTAAGTATACATAAACATACAAGAGTCACGAATTTATGCTGCCATAAATTTACATGAAAGCCTCGCCTTGTAATAAAGATATTTTTCATAAAATAAATTATGTTTTTCATGTTGATGATTGGGAAAAAAAAACATAGAAATAAAAAAGATTTTTTGTAAATTCTTTTATTTGTATTATAAACTTATTTTCTAGCAAATTTTAGAATATTTTATTCTTTCACAATGAGCATTCTATATCAATAATACTGTTAAACATATGTTATTCTCTACTATAATATAAATAATTAATTGAATCACAATTAGAATATAATATTATAATTTGTAGGATAACAACGCTTAAAAATTATAGTATTATTAAATAAATACGGCCAATCTTTCTATAGCATCGAAACGCAGAATACCGACCCGATCGAAAGTTGCACATTGTTTTTATTTTACTCGACCATTCTACTCTACATGAACCAACACTGATTGACTCTGTCCGTTTTTATAATTTATACTAAGCTATCTAATCCCTCTTTTCTTCGTTATCGTTATATTCAAGTATGACATCCGATCGCGAACCGCTCATTCCTCATATCAGCGGTCCGAAAAGCGGACCCATTGAACATACAAACCTTTTGGCCACTGCGTCCTCTTTATTATTTAAACCATACATTATAATATTATTTAACATATAGCATTTGTAATAGTATTAGTTAGCTTTAAAAAATAAATTGGATTTCCGGGGGTTTTCGGTTAGGCGTTAAGTTAGATAAAATGAAACTCGAGAGTTTTTTTTAATATACTCGTATATATTTTGGTAACGCTTAATACTAACTACTAACGGCCACTGATTTGCTGAACTATGAACATTTTTCTTAATAATTAATAAAGTATTCATATTATGAAACTAAAATTTGTATCCAAAATATGCTATTATATTTGTGGAAGTTGGAAGTGGAAATATGATGATTTGGATTATTCTTGTCTTCTATTTATCCGTGTCCTTCCTTCCCAGCATTAGCCCGGATAATCGAGAGTCTACTGTATTTTATTTCGAATGTAATAATTTTATTGATTTATATGTTACTAAACTTACCTGTTATAGTTTGTTATTTTTATGCGTTGCATTTCTAATAAGAATTTGCGAAATTTGGTCCGCTATTTAAATGATTAAATTTCTGCTAAATATAAAAATGTCAATTTACAAACAACGTCGAAAAAAATAGAAGACTTAATTAGTTTTAATTTAAGTTAAATATTGTATTAAAAAATATATTTATATTGGAAAATAATATGGGAGTCATGATTATGAGGAAAATTTTTGATAATGGCAACCCTGAGTGCGTGACCGGTTTTGGTTGGTGGTGGTTGACAGTTGCGGCGATGCCGGCCGGCGGGGTTCGCGGATCGAGGATTGCAGGCCGACGTCGCCCGTGACAATCAGTCGACATGGCGGAAGCTACCGCGCAGCGCGTCGCCCTCATCACTGGCATTACGGGACAGGTATAAATACTGGACGTTAGCGTCCCGAAAACAAATCCATTTTCCTACACTTCAATTGTTATCAGTTAAGCACTTATCAAATGGACATATTTGCCAACCGCTCAATTTACACGTCGATATGTGACTTTTCTTTTAATTGTCGAATTTATAATATTTAAAAATGAAACTCAATACAATTGATTTCTTACATGATTAATATTTTATTACCTGAAAACTTCCACCGGCTCATAATAAACCATATCAATTTGCATACTTTTCCAGGCGTTCATGTATTTTTAAATGAGTTCCACTTAATTACAATGGACCATTAGAATATTTAGTACTAAATTGATTGCTTATTTTGAAAATAATCTAGTTATCGTATATATATATTTGTGAGACCAAAGAATATTTGCATATTTTAAGATCTTATGTTTGAGCCCTGTTTGTGTCCAAATACAGTGACGGAAACCTCTCAATAAAGTGGTCCTAAATACACCCAATCCTCTTTTTGTAAAAATGTATATCTATATATATATATATATATATATATAAATTAATGTCTGTCAGAGGTCCGTATGTTCTGTATACGTTCCTATACCATTCATCCGATTGCGGTGAATCTTTGGGGATTTGTTGTGTATACCGCCATGAACGTTTTCGAATTAGTACAAGCATTGTGTAAGCAATTTGAATATAAATGTACATATGGATATATTTTTATATTGTTTATGAACATAAACCGTACGTATCTTATGGAACTTTTTTAAATATACATATGAATCTAATGTATAAAAATCAATGTTTGTTTGTTCGTATTTAATGCGCTGCCATACCGTTTATCCGATTGTGATAAATCGTTGTCAACTTATTGTTTACACTTGCGGGAATAACATAGGCATAGTGAAAATATTTTTTGTCATGCGAGACGTGGCATTGCAACGCATGCCGTATAATCACTAGTAATGAATAAATTTGATTTAATCGAGCATAAGAATTTCATATTTTGAGTTTAAGCGATTGAACCTATGTACCATTTTTATATGGACGCCTTCTATTTTTTTGCGCGTTGATCTTTGGAACGCATCCTAAAAAAGGATTGGATACATCCAAGTACACTCGAATTGATGATCGTTATACAAACGCTATATCCGCTGAGTGCGTACGTATGAATCTTCCCCAGATCAATAGTAAAAATGTAATTTTGTGAACTCATCCACGGCTATCTACATGCTTCAATCTGATTCATCCGCAAGTCCACTGTCGAAACATTTCTATTAATCGAGCAGGACTTTGGAAGTAATTGCTTGTCCGTATCACAAGTTCTCCATTGGCGCAAGTCATTCAAGGAGGTCGCCGATGAAACGTCGCAGTGGACGTCCATCAATCCCCCGAATCAATGAAAATGTGATGCGTGGGTCTGATTGTTTGAATTGAAAACCGTTTATCACATTGTAAACGAAGATTTGAACACAAAGACGCATGAAAAATTCATCACGATAGCGCACTAAGTGACGGTGCTTTCGTTTTCAATGATTTTTTTTTGTTTCCGCATATATCCAACCCCCGACATAACCTTTTCACCTTCAGGCTAATTTTAAATCCGTTACTCTTTGAGTCATCAACTTCATGATGTTATTTTTATAGGATGGATCATATTTGGCTGAATATCTTCTCGACAAGGGATATGAAGTCCATGGAATCATTCGAAGATCCAGTTCGTTCAACACGGGTCGCATACAACATCTATACGCGGACCCGGCGAGTCACAGACAGGGTCGAATGCGTCTTCACTACGGCGACATGACCGACGGCGGATGCCTCATATCCATAATATGTCAGGTATGTTTGGGTATTTAAACGCGTGTTTGTCTCCAGTGATGCGTTATTTAATAGATGTGAATTTATAGGTTCGGCCGACCGAGGTATATAACTTGGCAGCTCAGAGCCACGTCAAGGTTTCGTTTGAATTGAGCGAATACACGGCGCAAGTGGACGGCCTCGGAACTCTGCGGCTCTTGGAGGCCATCCGGAGCGCAGGCGCGCCGTATGCCAAATTTTATCAAGCGTCCACTTCGGAATTGTACGGAAGTGCACCGGCTCCGCAAACTGAAAGTACACCGTTTTATCCTCGATCTCCATATGGTATTGTAATATTTTATAAATTTGTATATTTCATTAGTTTGATGATATTGATATTATTTTTCATTATTGAAAGCCTGCGCTAAAATGTTTGGATATTGGATCGTGGTAAATTATCGAGAAGCCTACGGAATGTTTGCTTCTAATGGAATATTATTCAATCATGAATCTCCTAGACGCGGAGAGAGTTTCGTCACACGAAAGATTACTCGGGGCGTAGCGAAACTTAGTTTAGGCTTGATGGAATGTTTGGAACTCGGAAATCTTGACAGTAGACGAGATTGGGGACACGCTAAAGATTACGTCGAGGTTATTTTTATTATTTAAAATTGTTTGTTCGCTTAATATTGTACAAATTTATTTATTATTTTTTAAATAATAGGCAATGTGGTTAATGCTGCAACAGCAAAGCCCCGGTGATTATGTGGTTGCTACTGGAGAAACGCGTTCAGTTCGGGAATTCGTAGAAGCGGCTTTCAAGCATGTAGGCATGACTATAGTATGGCAAGGACAAGGCGATAATGAAATCGGAATCGAAGCCAGCAGTGGAAAAACGCTCGTCAAAGTTAATCCTAAATATTATAGACCCACCGAAGTCGTAAGTATCCTAATTTTGAATCCAAATATATGCAATCGAGATTGAATTTTAATCATGATTTATATTCCGGTAGGATTTGCTACACGGCGATGCAACTAAAGCTAAAAACGAACTCGGTTGGACGCCGAAGGTCACATTTGACGAGCTAGTCAAAGATATGATGGACTCTGATATTGAATTGATGAAGAAAAATCCTCAAGCATAACAGTATTTTTCATGCAACAATTCGATACGAATGTATAATTGCACAAATCAAAATATACATACATGTTTAGTATTTATTCAAATTGCTTCTTTTCTTCATCGCGACTGTATGAAATGCTGAAATATTACAGTAACTTAGTCTTGTCACTCCATACAATGAAAGTTATATCTTTCGTGTTGATGAACACATGAACAATTGCTTTATTCGAGACGATAGCAGTCGACAGGTCTGCTCCTCCTTCTCCGAAGTATTATTTGCATGTTTATTTATATCCCGTATGTTGTAATCGGCATGGGTGAAAATGTATTCTTTTGTAATGAATTTTATGAATATATGATGGCTGTGGACACATAAGAACTATTCCATTTTGACGCAAGATAATAAGACCACCAAAGAGCGTTGTAATACGTTACAATTTACATATATATTTGAATATTTTTATAAAGGTGTATGATGTAAATATAATAAAAAGGATATGATTTAATCATGTTGTTTTATTGTACTTGTTGTTAATTATAAAAATATAATTTTAAAACTTACCGACGATAAAACTTAGAGCAATAAATAACATATTTTAATAAAATAACAAACAGCAGAAAAACATAAAGATCAATTTAAAAAGCACGATGCGGTGCGCTAAAATTATTTTCTGTCTTGCGTTGCTCAATCCAATCTTTTTTATTCGACAATCGACCTTAGAATTTGTCTTAATAATCTGAACATGAATCAAAGATAGCGCAAATTCGAAAATATGAATGGTTAATAAAAAAAACAAGGAACGTGTACATAAATTAACTAACTTTACAATTGGGTGTGTGAATAAGTTCCTGCCGTTTCATCATCAGATGGCGGTATACCAAAGAAAAAAATTTCTACCTTAGGATTTAAGTTCTTGGTACAAACATTCAATGCGGTACTAAAAATGGGCTATTAAACCCCTCCCCCCCCCCCGCGCTATGGAAAATGGCTAAGATTATTCTAATCCCCAAGCCCGGCAAGGATATACATGACGCCAAATCATACAGACACATCAGCTTACTCCCAATAATTTCCAAAATATTTGCAAATTGAGAAAAACAACCTAATACACAGGATCTTTAATAGAATCCACAAGGACAACAGACACCACGATAACTGTCACCTTCGCGGACGACAGCTCTTCTAACCTCACATAACGACCCCGCAACAGCATCTCAACTGTTACAACATGACCTCAACAATACACAAAAATGGCTCAAGGAATGGTGCATAAAGTAAATCTACGCGCGTCACTGTCACTATTAGACTAGAGACATGTCCTCCTGTTTCACTAAATGCCACAAGTAGACGAAAATTGGAGTTGTCCTTAGAAAACAAAACACTTTTACACAAAAACATATTAAAATCAATCTGGACATACGGAATACAGCTTGGGGTACCGTATCGACCTCCAATATTGACATTCTCCAACGCTTTCAGTCCAAAGTGCTGCGTAATATAGGCGACGTTCCATGGTACAAACGAGAATTAAGCATACCAAGAGTAAGACAAGAGATTGAAAACTATAGCCAGAAGTACAAACAAAGATTGAACACACACCCAACCGCCTTGTTGAAGAGCTAATCAGCCAAGCCTCCGGGACGCGTAGGCTGAAAAGATGTATAGT
The DNA here is from genome assembly GCA_008973525.1 of Stenopsyche tienmushanensis. Classification (NCBI taxonomy): domain Eukaryota; kingdom Metazoa; phylum Arthropoda; class Insecta; order Trichoptera; family Stenopsychidae; genus Stenopsyche; species Stenopsyche tienmushanensis. The sequence continues at coordinate 134,519 of WACJ01000103.1, forward strand.
CCATGACCTGGACAGAAGATCAGTGTGCATCATTCCGATAAAATGTGTTTGCGAGGAATTTTACTGCACTATTTTATTCAAAATAAATCTACAGCTGAATCCTTGTGGAGACCTATGGTGATCATGATCATGAATGTGAATGATGTTTTCTACATCGTATTGTGACTGGCGATGAAAAGTGGATATATTACGATAATCACAAATGTTATGGGTTAAGCCCGGCCAAGCAGTAGCATCGACGCCAAAGCGGAATATCCATGGATCCAAGCTCATGCTCTGTATTTGATTTCAGCTGCTCCAACCCAACCAAATCACCACAGGAGATCTCTACCGAAAGCAATTAATGCGTTTGAGCGGAGCATTGAAAGAAAAGCAGCCACAAAAAGGTGATTTTGCAACGTGACAATGCTAGGCTGTATGTCGCATCAGCAGCCAAACCAACGTGGAAATGATGAAATTGGAAGTTTTACCCCACCCGCTGTATTCCCCCGACATTGCTCCTTCTGATTACAACTTATTCCGATCGATGACTCATGTCCTGGCTGACTTGTGCCCGATCCACACTATGGTGACGTTAACGGTTCGATCTTACTCTCGGTCTCGGTCTCGGCTCGATCAAATATTCTCATATAAGAAACGGAATTGGAACGATCTGATAGTGTGAATACTCTGATTGTTTCTTGTGTAAGAATATTCGATTGGACCGGAGGATAGCAAATAAATTAAATAGTTAGTTAGGCGAACTGCAGTGTATTTCGCAGCCCAGAAAAACGGCGAGAACTTATTCACACATGCATATAATAAACATAACTTTAATTGTACATTAGAATTAAACATGACAATGAAGTAAAAAATATTTGTACTATTTGAGGTTGGATTGTATGCGTTATGTACATATAGACCTCGCATAACACGCTTTTATACAAAAACAGTGAACGATGGAAATATTTTGGTCCCTCGTCACAAAATACGTAACGATTTATACGCTAAACGGAGACGATTACGGAATTTTTAAAGGCTAAATCCTAAAATACTCGATACGTGTTCTCCGATAATGAGGACTCACAGCACGATTTTCGTGTAAAAATAATATATACACGACCGTGCTATACGAGGCTCGATTGTATTTCAACCATAGATCACTAGTCATATTTTCGTCACTAGTTTGCTTATTTAGAAAGGCACCGAGCTGGACGGGCACGTGTATGCATGATCGGGAACATGCATACGTGCGTTCCGAATCTGTGAGACTAATGATTAGTGATCCGGGGTTAAATAAAGCTATAATTGCATTGCGGTAAATATAGTCTTCTATATAATTTCAATGACATTTAGGAAAAAGGAAATGAAAATATTATTAACAATATTATATCTCATCTTTGGTGAATTTCAAGTATATATAATAACAAAATTTTTATGTGCCTAATGATTGATTAGACAAAATTCAAAACTCATAGTAAATTATATAAATATACCTTTTAATAATGTGAATTGATGGAAGTCAAATATTTTAATACAATTTCCAGTAATATGGATTGTCAAGGCGTAGCTCTTTATTGCAAGTTTACTACTTACTATTTATTACTTAAAGATGGCTTTTCGTGACTAAAACAGAGTTATATATACATCACTGAATTTTGAGATTTTGTTCACGCATTAGTCTTTTATAAATATGGTAATGGGTTGTTAATATATCTGGGTCAGTTTGGCTCATTAAATCGACCATTAAAGAACACATAGGTGCTTATTAATATCCATATTTACTCATAAAATCCTTATTTAAAATCTTTCGATACATTTACTAAAATAAACAAATAAATTATTGTCATCATTGGGTATTAAAGAGGCCCTGCCTATTCTTGACTGCTGTGTGATTATGATGACGAATTCAAAAATGCTTAAAGCTTTCGACTGCATTGGATAAATAGTACTTCGACAGGGGGAGATATATAAATAACTGGGATAATGGTATGCCGGTGAAAAACGATCAAGTGATATCAAACGCGGTAGATCATTTCGAATATAATAAATTAGATTTCAAATCCAAACTTTGTTTGAAAATTCCTGATAAAATGGTCTCTGACGTTACATGAGGAGACGGTAAGTACGAGAGTATTTTCTTATCGTTTGGGCAAGACACCGTAAAAACTTTTTGATGTTCTCCTTTTTGCATCTTCTTATTGATTTTATCCTCCAATATGCATACGCCTCCGTTGACTTCTATAAGTTCTACAAAGACAAATTTTACAATAACGTCAAATCAATTTAGAAATATATCTATATAAATTGACGGATATAACATACTTTTCATTTCGGCAGGAGGCGGATTTATCTTTGGCGTTATGTACACCGTCCATCCAGATAGGAAATTTTGCGTCGATTTAATTGCCGTCTTTAATTCAAACATATATTTCGCTTCGGCATCTGGATCTTTTAAGAGGTAATCGAACGGATCTGAAATAATCAAATAATTACTCATCAATTATAAATATATTCAAATTCCGAGCATCCAAGCATATAAAAATAGTCTTACTTAAAAAGCGTCCACATTGCGCGCTCTTAGTTAACCACGTTGTGGAGACAATCGGGATGCCTTGTGATACAGCTAGCAGCGATTTAAATGTCCGCTTAATCTGTTTCGCTATAAGCACGTTGCCATCGGATTCGACGATTTTTCCACCTAATAAATGTTTAATTATTTTATAATAACATGCATCAAGGCTTAAAATAAACTTAAAAGTAGGCTAAAAAGATATATAAATAGATATTTGTATATTAAAAACTAGTTAATAATAGAATATAAACATATATAAGTTTATAAGGGGTGAAAAAATGAGTCTCGCTTGTGACCATATGTGGTGTGAGCTCTTACGAGTTACGAATTGGGGCCTCTATGATCAAATATAGATCGTAGACAGCTTCGGGGACAGTTTTATCCCCAATAACGTTTACAAAAAGCCCTAAACAAAGAGGGAACAGTCACACGGTTTGTGTGTCCAACCAGTCCGCTTTTCAGATCACTGACACGGTGAAAGGGCTCCTCACAATCGGATGTAATCCATAAACGGATCTCTGCATGGACACTGTGAAGTTTAAACCGTCCATGTCTCATAAGGTACTGAGACGTCTCAGGCAATGGAGTGGAAAAATCGTGAGAAGTGATCCTTTGGGGTTATCTTAAATCACAGGTCTTTGGGAGGGTCCCACCATGTACCTCCGTGCCCGCACTGAGACCAGTTTACACCGGTCATCGGAGACACGCTTGCAATAAAAACGTACATACCAGGCAAAGAAGTCAACGAATCTGAAGGGCTGCTGCAAGTATTTGCAGGGAATAAGGGGCTTTGGACAGTTAACTATCAGTTTTAAAAGGAGCTAGTTTAATCCCGAAATTAAAAGTCTATTATTAAGTCCAGATGTCAGATAGTTGTCTATAAGATTCTACATTTAACAACAATTGAAGAAGTTGACTTCGGAATTATTCTCTGTAGAATCGTCCTTCTGCAAATTTGGTGCCAAAACTATCGCAAAACTTCTTGAATGCGCTGTATGCGCGGGATCCAGCCACCAGATCTGCATGTCCTGAAGCAGAACCTCTGACACAACGCAGGAGAATTTCCCGATCGGCCTCCATGTCCGAACATGACCATAGTACATGATCTGCCATCATGCCCGTATATGTGCAAGGACACTCCGAGAGACTGCCTATACTAAACCGAAGGAGAGATGCCTCGAATCGCCCGTGTCACTTGAGTAACTGGGAAGCCCAATAATATAGAATATGGAACCACCCAGCGACACGACAAAAATGCCTACCATTAGTATAAACCGCAAATGTCGACATAATGAAAATTTGACCGAGCAAAGTCGGCGGGCATTTGAACGCCATAAAACCGAGCGTTCTTATGCAAAGACACTACATATTTTTAAGCAATAAATGCGTATTTAAAAGGATAAATAAAACATACCTAATTCGTTCACGGTATTATCGAACTTGCTCGACTCCATTTGTGTAAACATCACATTGTAAGGCGTGGGCATGGAACGATTGCAAACGCGAGAATTTCGCACGCTGCCGATCGTTTCATTGACGGCTCGCGATCGTTTATTTTCAGAGTCGTAATTCAGGTTCTCTCCGGCGCGCTTTCGGCTTCTTTTTTTATTGCCGCCCTCCGAAGCATCGTCTTTGGACGAGGACGTGTTGTGATTCATGTCATTTTTGGAAACGCTTTCTTCGCATTTCGCATTCGAATCGTGCACTTTATCTTTCGGCTTTGGTTTCTCGTTGCTCTTTTTAGATCTCGAATTCGTTTTTTTGCTCTCCGCATTCTTACTAGTCTTTTCTTTCGATTTTGAATTTGATTTTGCGCACTTCGACGACGAAGTCGCCTTTTCTTCTGGCTTGTTCGACGTCTGTAAACTTTTTTCATTGACGTCTTCAATCTCCTTGTGATTTAGGAAATTTTCAAATTTACTAGGAACTGTTTTTTTTCTCGTGCTGGTCCTTCTTTTATCGCCTGTTTTTCTATTTTTGTTTGGCATTTTTCTTTTAAAAACTATGGGCGAATTGCTCGCCTCCGATTCTTCGTTTGAATCGATAATAATCGGAGATTCGGGAATGATTGTGGGCTTTGAGCATTTGACAAATTGCTCAATTTGCTGACTATTAGGCAACTCTATATCAAAAATGCTGATTTTAGTATCTTTCTTGGCCGGCGATTCGCTACTTTCAGACGTATCACTGTTATAAATGGAATCGTTTATAACTACTTTCATTGGCATTACTACACTTTTAATCGTCGCACCTTCTGATCCAGTAAGAAGAGCAATTTGCTGCGTCAAATTAATAGAATCCGTCTCATCATTTTCAGGCTGTGTCATAATCAACGTTTTCTGTTTTTGGACGTTTTTCATATTCCGATATTCTTCTTGAGAATTGGGAATAAAATCATCGTCTAAATCTATCATCATCTGTTCAATATCGTTAATAACGTTGATTAGCTTATTAGACGGTAAATTGCCGTTATCTTTAAGCCCGTTCGATAAATCATTAGACTTTTCTTGCGATAAAGCCAGATCTGCGAGTAAATCTTGCGTACAATTGTAGTGATTGGGCGGTGTCGTTTCCAACGAGCTATCGTTGGAAGAAACGTCGGATGTTTTTATATTGTTTTTTAACGACGATTGAGCGCTCGTCTTAGATTTTGATGGAATATTTTTTTTCATCGGCGTGACGAAGCAATGATCATCTTTCGGTGCGCTGCTTTTGGTGCTTTTATTGGATTTGTGATCGATGCTCGGCGATAGAAAAATGGGTTTCTGCGTGAGCGTCAGATCGTCGACCATTTCCTGCGTATTGTCGTAGAACAGATCGTCGTCCAGCATGGTGTCCTGATTAAAAATGCTCGTTTCAAAGACCGTGGCTAATTTTTGAGTCAAATTAACGTCCGACGAATCGTGATCGTTAATAGGATCGCACTTTTTAATGGAGTTTGCATATTCGGTCTTGGATAAATTATTCTTTACGCCCGTTTTACCGATGTTTTCTTTATTTTCCCTGTGAATTTCCTTCTCTTTATCGGCGCCTTCGAAAACCAAGCCAAAGACTTTGTTTTTCTGACCGCTGCGCCATGATCGTAAAGAATTATCGAATATTCTCGGCGGAGGTAATAACGTTGGAGGCATTTTGTGATTATTTAATATTTTTTTGATCACAATAGGTTTTTCGATAAGTCCTTGCGTTTTTTCCTCGACTATTTGAGCTGCGTCACGTTTATCACTTTCTTTTTCACATTTAATATCGGCTATAGCGATATCTTTAATCGGATCAGATTTATTTTTTAAGTATTTCAAATCAATATCAAACACTTGAGTCGGCGGAAGATCATCAATATCTTCATTTGAAACGGCTTTTTTATCAGAATTCAAAATTGCAGTACACTCGCCGGAGCTTTTGTTTATTAAAACACGTTTCTGACTGTCAAATACAAGAGTTTCATTCGATTCTGTTCCTAGTTTTATACCAATCTTTCCATTCTCGAGACCATTAATAGATTTAAGCTTATCAAGATCATCAGAATTAATTAATTCTGTATCTGCATCAAAAATATCCGCGTTTTCATGCTTAACGTTCTCAACTGCACGTTTTTCAGTTTTAATTATATCTAAATTATCTTCAATATCGGTCGAACTATCATCGTCAGATAAAAACGTGGATTTAAATCGTTTAGTTTTGATTTTATTCTTTTTGTCTATCGCATGTTTAGAATTTACAGAGTCATTGTTTTTATTTTGCTTTAAATTAGATGGTTCTGAATATTTTTCCGTGTCAAAATCGTCTAACAAATTCTGAGATTCTTGTATCACATAAGGATCTTCAGTAAAAGCTTCAAAAATAATTTCTTCCGAATCGCTGTTTTCTTCCAGCGTATTTTTCTCATTATTTATAAATACATCCGGCTGAGTAATAGCATCGTGAATATCATAAGCTTGAGTTTCCATATCGTGAATATTAGTCGTATTCAGGATATCATTAGCCGAGACCGGTCTAAATTGATCGTTCACAATGGTATTCCTAAATAAGCTCGCCTTTAAAAAAAAATAAACAGAATTAGCTTTAACGGAACTTTAAAAAAGTCAATTTTTTAATGAATATTTAAAATAATACCTTTTTAATATGAAATTTTATATTGACATCTTTAATCATCAATTCGTCTGCATCCTTAATTGAATGATGAACAAAAGGCGAAAGAATTTCCTAAAAATACAAACGACTATTAAATATAATCGTCGAAATAAATACATAAAGATAACTAAATAAAAATCATGGAATAATAAATACTTACCGAATTCAATTTTAATTTTTGAGACAGGTTTAAATTTGTAACAGATATGGCAGTAGATGAAGCACAAATCATAGCTTGTAGATTTGAAGCTATCTGAAAAATATACAAACACATAAGATTATCAAAGCTCATAGCTCAAAATTAGAAAGCAAAAGATCGTTGGTTCAAATTCGTACTCATGTGTGACGCTTTACTCAAAGACGAAACTAAAGCGTCATTCTTATATCACCGAAAACAATCGATCAAAAAACGGGATCCAAAAGCGAGCATACAATATTTTTACTATGGTTATATTATTCCCGCAGGTGTAAACAATATATTGACAAAATTTTATCGCAATCGGATGAACGGTATAGAAGCGCATTAAATACAGACAAACAAACATTGATTTTTATATACAGTGAAACCTCGATTTTACGTTTTCCAAGGGACCCTGAAAAAAAACGGTAATTGCGGGAAACGGTGAATGCGGGAAAGCTTCAAATAATAATAGTTTGACGGGACTATAAAAAATAAACGGTCCATCCGGGAAAACGTATTATGCGGGAACGGTTTATCGAGGTTCCACTGTATTAGATTGCTGAAATCCGGAGAAACAATCACTGGACAGAATGAAAAATGAATTTAAAAAAGAGTCCCAGTTCTTCACAGAGCACGAGTGGTTTAAGGCTTCGCTTTTCAGCTTTAGACTTTCCCCGATTTCGGAGTGTCCGTGTGTAGATCCGGTCATGAACACAGACCACGTTCTGTGGACATATCCGGACATGGCGTCCAATTGCGAGGCGCTCGTTCGAAGTGTCAGCGGTTTGAAAAGCGGACCGGTTGGACACTCCCTCTTCTTTTGGGACATTTAGAGCTTTTTGTGTAAGTTATGGGGAGAAATGCATTTTTGAAATGCCTACCATATCTGCTAGTTCATGCACTTTCAATCGACGGTGTGTACGGCCTCGTTTAAACTCTGTCTATCATAGTATTTTTTTTAAAACAACCACCGCCATCTATTAGTGCTTAGAATGTTAACATAGAACTGAAAGACTTTTATTTAATGATATACAATGTCTTGCTTTTGGGTCATTATTGCAATTATCCAGGAAAATGACGGCGAGACAATATCATATCATAAGAATGACACCAACATTATAAATTTAACAGTTTTATTATAATACATAAAAGAAAACTATTTCTTACTTCTTTGTCTATGCCATCTTTGATATTGCACAAATATATATTCAAAGGTTGAGTTTTTGAACAGCTTATCTGAAAAGTAACAGGCAATAAAAATAATGAAACACAATGAAGATATATTTAATCGACAAATTGTTAATATATTTACCAAATCATGATTAGCTTCTCTTTGGAATTTTGTCGTTGCATATATATAATAGACACCCTCGTCGACATTAAATTTTTTATAGTTCACTTCAAGTTCATACATCTGAAAAACCGATTTAATCAATGTTGTTAAAGAATACGTATTTTCACATATATCTTGATTACATTGATTAAATGTCTTATCATAATATAATAAATGTCGTACGAACATGATATATTTAAATATCTTTCTAGCAATAACAGTACACACATGTGTCAATATTGTAAATGTCATCCGTCAACAAAATATAGCAAATTACATTTTTAAAAATATAAAAATAGAATACGTTTAAATACACAATTCAAATATAATTTTTATATAGAACGATGAATTGATGAATGTTGTTTTGTTCGTATGTTTACGTGCCATTTAATCAATGTATAAGCCAAAATTGCATTTTATAACGCTGATACCACGCACAGCATATTGAAAAACACTGTTATATTGACGAAGTGTTGATAAATTTAAAAAAGCAAAATAATTAAGAATATATTTTTTAAATCTTTATTTTTGAAATGTGAAAAAAAACGGTTGCACCATAAGACTTTAACGATAAAATACATAGGTTGAATATATTGCAATATGTCAATTTCGAATTATTTTTATATAGTCTATAGAAAGCCTCTGATTTATTATCCATGTTGACGTATTTACGTTTTGACAGCTTGAATTCGGCAATCCTATCCCACACGCGCCATTCCTGCAATGTTTTTAAACGGACTAAAGATGTTTATTGTCGTCCCGGTTTTATTCAATATTAATCGTTTTTAAAATATGATAAAAACAATTTATTTATATTGAATTTTTTATTCATGCAGAGAATGAAAAATCTATTTGATTTTGCGCATTTTTTCAAAAGATTTTATTTTTGTTTTCTCTTTTAATTCAAAAAATAATTGCAAAAGAATAAAAACTAATTTTTAATGAATATCATACAAGATTATATTTTTTAATGAATAATTATATTTTAATTGCGCGATATAAAGTATAAAAATGCAAAGATTTCATTGAAATTTTAAAAAAATTGACAGAGCAACATTTTTTCCTCTCATGAATTTTATATGCTTATTTAGCAAAATTGTCGCATAATTCTGTATTAAAATAAATTGAGGAAAAAAAATAAATAAAAGACGTTTTTAAAACAAAATAATACCGAAAAAAGCTTTTATGCTTTTATTTTGTTTGAAAAATAGTTATTGCCAAATGACGATTTGATTGTGTATGTTTGAATTTTTTCTTATACGATTCGTCAATGGATAAGTTTGCTTAATTTTGCGACAGCGAATGTTTTCGTTCTCGCAATGATATATTTTGTTCGATCGGACGGTGTCAGCCTAAGTGTCTAGTTTCGAGTTATAGGTTAGGTAAAGTGTCATGAAGCGGGGGGGAGACGCGGAGGAGTCCGGCGGATCGTCGGGCTCCTCGTCTGCGTCAGGATCTGGCTCGGGGTCGGCATCGAGCGGCGGTTCCGGTTCCGACGAGGAAGAAGCCACCGTGCTGGGTGCTTCGTTCCGGCTGCCTCGAGAGCTGTGCGAAGATCCCGACGTCTTTCGGGAGTTCTTGTCGGCGAGGACGTGGGAGTCGCTCAGCGAAGCGGAATGTCGTCACCTGCGCCGTTTTCTACCCGACTTCCCAGAAAACGACGCAGAAGAGAAGGAGGTGACGCTGCGACGACTCTTCGCCAGGGACAATTTCCGCTTTTCATCGCCTTTGGTGCAGTTTCAGAAGCGCTTGGCCGCTGGCGAGTTTCGCACGTCGGGGGCTCGACTGCGGAAGAAAGCAGCGCGCGCACGAATTCGTCGTGCTCGGCTTGCGCGCGCTCGTGCTTGGCGGCGGAGTCTGCGCCCCGTTCTATTGGCGCGCGAACGCTTGCTCGCGCTCGCCGATGCGCTTCCCCCGGGAGCTAGACCACCTCCACCTCCTCCGGATCCCAAACCAGCTGCCCGTCTCCGTCTACGGGCTACCAGAAGGTTCAGAGCGGTATGTTCCGATTGAATTCAAATTGAATAAAACCAATATTTTTCCAATCCAAAACATTCGAGATTAAATTACAAGTCATTGAACTCTGAGTAAATATCATATGCAATGTTTTCATTTCTGTTCTTACTTAACCCTTAGCGTACAAATACGTTCATTCTCCATAGTGCTTTATTTTTACGCTATTAATTTTAAATAGAATATTATTATTTATTCAAATCCCGGGATTTCTCGGGACTCTTCTTTTTTTTATTTTCTCTTCAATGTACAGATTTTATTAAAATAAATATTTGCATGTGTTACGTATGTGTAAGTTAAAAGAACTATATTGTTCTATCTTTCTGAATTATCATTTTCGGAGTCACTTCCTTCGGTGTTTTGTTCATCTTCATTGGAATAATCTAAATCTTCTATTTCAATGTATTCTGTTTCTGTTTGATACGTTTTTTAGTATAATGTTTCAATTACAACTAGATGTATAGCATGATTTATTCAAAGTTCATTGACGATGGGACTTTCACGCCCAAATCACACTAGCAGTCGTTATTGCTAATATTTCATGTTCAAAAACAATTCAAAATTCACTCAACCGACTTTCAACAATTTTACCAATTTCAAAAGAATCACATTTTCCCGAAATGTAAACAAGTCCTAGATTAAATATTTTGTTTTTAGAATGTACAATAATATTAAATATCTTCCGTTTTTTATGCTCGTCCACTCATCCATTGTCAGCCTAAGGCGAGCATTCACTTCTTTTAAGCCTTTTATATTGGAAATTACTTCACTTATTTTTTCTTCGTAAAATTTTGAGATCAATCTCATTACGTCCAATCATCCGTGAAAAACAATCCAGTGCAACTAACCGGCAACGATTTCTGAAAGCGTTTTACAACTGACAAGCAGACTACAACTGATCCGAATTTACACATCCATCAGCTTCCTCATTTTAAGATATATCATTTTTAAATTTCATATTGTAGGAACTTTCTGCAATTCACAAAGAAGTCTGCGGAGAGAGTGGAGGTATATCGGAAGAAGATGAACTCTCGGAAGGACCGTTGCCACCCATTCCGAAGCAACACAGACGTTATCTAAGTCAATTACAGGTATAAAACGATCTTTTAACGTTCCATTTGTCATATAACGAGTTAATTTTCCTTTTACCTTTTAAAGAATGCCGAAGGAACCGTATTTTCGACGCTCGGACAAGGGCATCATATTTTGAACGGATCCACTATCTTCAGTGAAGAATGGAAACAGAAAGCGTTGTCAATACATCGCCGTCGTCGTGAATTGCAATTGGTATTTAAAACAAATTTTGTTTGTACGCGTGAAATAATAACATTTTGGAATATGACGATACTGTTTAATTTTAGAATCATTCAGAGCTCGATACAACCGGCATCACTTTGAATTCCATAAAGAGCCGCACGGGCGACGTTTTCATAAAAGATGAACCCATTTTTAGCAGTGGAAACGTGTCGCAAAACTTTAAAATGCAACGCACTAGATATCGATCGTCGGGGACTATGAGAGCGCCGCCGTCTTTGAGCGATTCCGCATCAGACGATGATCCAAATCGTTTGAATCCATCGATTGCAATGAATCCGAATTCGTCGTCTGCAACCCAACCCATCCTAGTTCCTTTGTCTAATGCTCCTTTGCCTCCGTCCAGTCCTTTGAACAATGAAAACGCGTCGCAAGAAAGTCCAGGTTATTGAGAAAATATAGCTGATGTTAATTTTAATTTTATCTGTATTAAATGAATAAGTATCCTATTGAGTATATTTAATTTAAGGAGCAGACGAAGAAATTGGATTGCAGCTGGTTCAGGCAACGCACGCATGCTTTTTATCGGTCATTCGAGATTTAGTGTGTAGTACTCCTCGGCATTGTTTACCGTTGCCGCAATTGGAAGCGCGTTTGAGGAATTGGAGACAAAATCCAATTGCGCCTCTCAACCACTGGTATTCTAGTCAGTATCCAATATAAAAATATTATAGAACGTATTTACTTACGTAGACCAAATTCTAAATATGTACTCATTTTTAGGCGTGGAAGATTGGGTTAAAGCGTTACCATCTGCAGTCTCATTTTTAACCGGTGAAAGTTCATCACAACCGGAAGACTTTGTGCCATATTTACAATATAAACCAGCCACCCAGGTTATTATTATATTTTCGTCTTCGTCTGTTTATTTTCTATAGATGATATTAAATATTACTATTTTTTATAGGTGTATCAATGGATAGGGGCGGGACGTGATTCCGATTCGTTGTTATTGCCTCTGTGTGGACATTGGTTGTCGCATAGACAATCCGTTAAGTCGCCTGCACCTGCGACTGCTTCTGCTCCTGTTCCCGTATCAAGCCCAGTTCTTCCAGTTGAAACAATAGAGGGATTGACAACACAGCCGAGCTCAAAGTAGAAATAAAAATGCTTATAAGTTTGGATTGCTATTAATTTACACATGTTGATAAACATTTTTATTATGTTTAGATGGAATAGCCGTTGGCAAGTCTCTCCGGAAGAGTTGGAAATTTTTCGAACGCAGGAAGCGCTTCGTTTTCGGCGACCACATCGAGCATTTACTTATCGTTTACCTCGAGGCAATGTTGTAGTAGGCCCGTTAAAGGTATTAAGGCTATTTGAATTTTTTTTTTTATATGGTTGGTATACTTTATAAATATTAGGTGTGTGAATAAGTTCGTGTAAACCAAGTAAACCATATTTGCGGGGAATTTTATTGTACTACACAGCTGAAGCGCATAGAATCCTTGCCGAGACCTATGGTGATCATGCTCTGCATACAAAAAGAATAGTCCTGGGGTGGACGTCCCTGTTTCCGCATCCCCCAGATGCTTTGGCGTCCAAAATGCACCAATCAGACGTTTTGACGAGGATTCCTTATCGTGGTAATCCTCGGGGCTAGGTCCGTCAACTGTCCAGGGTTTAAGTAGCCCTGGTTCCACAAATTGACCACAGCCGCATTAAAAGCTCTGTGTCCTTAGATAAAATAGATCCCAAATGTTTTTGGTCTGCGAAATACTGTAGTTCGACGCAAGCACGATGATTTTATATTTTTAATTTAATTGCCTTCCGCCGAGTGTTAGCCCTCCATGCAACAACATCATTTCTACACAGTAATATCCATGGATCCAAGCCCGTGCTTTGTATTTGATGAGATCAACTGGGCGTAGTGTGTTATGTGATGTTTCAATCCAATCAAATCATCACAGGAGATCTCTACTGAAAGCAATTAATGTGTTTGAGCCGAGGATTGAAGTTAAAGCGGCCACAATATGCCCAAACACATAACAAGGTGATTTTGCAGAATGATAACGCTAGGCCGCATGTTGCATTAGCGGTCAAAACCTATCTGGATGTTTCTTATTTATTACTTTTTTAAAATAAAGTATTTATCTTATACGAAAAACGGCAATAACTTATTCACACACCCGATTATAAACGTCTGTATAAACAATACTGCCATCGACTTGTTTCCTATAGAAATTTTAATCCATAATGAACATTAATTATTTAGGGTGTATATGGAAGCGATGAAATGGGTGGAGGAACTGGACGCGGAGCAAGGGGTCACACTTTGTTGACGGCGACTAGACCTCGCCATGTAACACTTCTGGCACTGGTTAGAGATGCCGTTGCTTGTCTTCCTGGTGGTGAGGGTACTCGAGCTCATATTACAGCCCTTTTAAGGTATAAACAATAGATTTAATATAAATTTATAAGCCTGTGAATCTTTTAATATTTGATTCTCAAGTACCCAAGTGTTTTAATATTAATTTTGATTGCTGTTTTCTTAAATTTTATTCATTAGTGACGTTTCGCGATACGTCCATAAAAATATGGTAGCTCATTTGGGTGTATATTCAAGTTTACATACGCAATGCTAAATAAAGACTGATAACCCTTGCAACTAAGTAATCATATATTAATTTTTATGTATTCAATTTTAATTATAGACGGTCACAGTATTTAGTGCCAGATGCAGGCGAGCAGGCACTTCAAGCGGCAGTAAGCGGTGCTCTGGATCGAATGCATGGGACGTCTGATCCTTGCGTTCATTATTTGCCTGCGCGTAAATTATGGATCTATCAACACGGAAATAGGTCACAAGTCAATTATAATGCGTATAAAATAATCCGTTGTATTTATTACGTTTATTACTAAATTGCAATGAAAAATTGCAGGACTGAGGAAGAATTTGAAAGGCTACACGCGGAAACGCAAGTATTAAGCAAAAACAAAGCTGTAGCAAGTGTTCAACAGAAGAGAAATATTACGCTTCCTAAATTAAAGCCCTCTCGTCCTGTGAAACCTGTCAAATCGGCTACATCGGATGCAATAAGCGGAAGTGCTATCGTCGAGGAAGAAGTTGATAATGAAGATATTAATATTGACGTTGAAGGCCCTGATGTTCCTTCTCTTCCGCTGGCTGTGCAAACACCGCCGCCTCTCACATTGACCGTCCCTTCGGTTCCTCCTCCAATGAACACCGAAAAGGTTTTTCTTTTATATGAGCTCAATAAAATTACAAAACCGAATTTTTAATTTGATCTTATTTCTATTTATACAGATAAATATGGCAGTATCAGTTATGTCAGGAACGTCGTTATTACAACCTAGAGCGCCTGTCTTCACATCGACGGTATGTTTGTAAGAAAAATCTAGATTGACTACCGTTTTGTATACATCGTTTTAAAATCACTTTTGTATACATCCAGATGCTTAAACGCGGCGGAGGCACTGTGCAAGTGGGCACTTCTAGAAGTGTAGTTCGTGTACTTTCATCCACGTCAACGGCAGGAAAATCGCTTATCAGCCCTCGCGCATTACAAACATCAACGCCGCCTCCAGGTAAATGTTTGAAATTCATTACAGAAATTGATTTTAATGTTCATAAAAACATGCAATAAAATTTATTTTCAATGTAAAGATACCACGCCGAGACCTGTTACATCACAAGCAAAATTAGTTGTTCAAAGACAAGCTGGTCAAACTACAGGTATGTGTTATTTAATATATTTTAAATAGGTATTTTGAAATTTCTATTGTAAACCGAGCTTAAGGGACGTTGGTACAGTTGGTGGTGGTGAAGAATGTCATCGCTCGCGCACTGACATATGTGGCTCTCCCCACTCCCATACTTTATCAAACTTTAAAAAATATGTTTATGTTCAATAAAGATCGCCTAGTCAAAATACTAAATATCAACATTCTATATTTAATACTTTTTGCATAAAAAAATGTTTAAAAAATTTGATAATTTTAGGCCCAACAAGATAGAAACGTCTCTTTGTGTTAAATTGGTTTTTAAAAAAAAATCAATCAAATTTTATTTTGCCAATCTTTAACTACATAAAAGTTCACAATTTTTTCAATATCTATAATATCTAGTTTTAGTGTTTACCCATTCAAGTATTGAAATATTAACATATATTTTCAGGTGCTCTAACTCCTGTACAACAAAAACGTTTACTAGAATCATTGATGAGGCATCAGAGACAGCACGGACAACCAATGACACATGATCAACTTTTACATACCATTCATTCGACTCAAGTTTGTTGCGCTATAAATTTGTATTGCATTTAAACATTGATTTGTCTAAAAACTTACATTCACACATTTTTGTACAGAAAATGTCATCGTCGCCAATTGTCACTCCATCGCCAGTACCGGTATCTGTCACAAAATCAGCTACATCGACGAATCAAACCCTGCAACTAGCAGGACAAACAGTTCAACTACCGTCTGGTCAAACTGTACAATTGACGGGACAAGCGGTACAACTCACTAGTCAAACAGTGCAATTAACAGGTCAAACGGTTCAGCTCGGAGGACAGACTGTTCAAATAGGAGGGCAGACAGTACAATTAGGAGGACAGTCCGTTCAGTTAGTAGGGCAGACGCGACCCGCGTCCGATTCTGCTGCTCGACCTCCAGCACAACGGCCGCAAACACCACTAGTAGCTAAAATTCTAACAAGTGCCCAAGTAATGATTTTTTTTGATACGTTTCATTTTTTACAACACAGTATTTTGTATTAAATTTGTATTATTATATTTAAGCTTCGAAGCAGCGGTAACATCGGAGTCGGAACGCCTACCGGTGGATTACGATTATCGGGACTGAGTCTCGCTCAATTACAGGGTAAACCACTTTTGTTACAGACCAATGCACCTAGTAAATCTTCCGGTATCATCTTACAGGTATACTTTGAGTTAATTCTGTATATTTTATGTTTTAAACATGTGAAACATCATTTATTTTGATGCTATTTTAGGCTGCTGGTAATCTCGGAAATTCTACAACAGTCGCAGTCGCCGGTAATGTAGATCAAAGACCTACTGTTCCCCGACCGAATCCCCCGACGACGCAGCACACGTTGTTGCTTAGTAATTTAGGTAATAGACGTTTGTTTTTGTGTTCGTCTTTTCCGTATCATCTGTAATAATTAATATTTTGTCAGGAGGGCAAGTAGTACGCGTAGCAGGATCTGGAGCGTTATTAGGATCGACTTTAAGACTGCAATCTCCTTCGGCACCCGTTCAGGTATTGTTTTAAACAAGGTAATTTTAATTGAAGCGTTAAACGTTTTTCTATTGCTATTTTATTCTCCAGGGAAGCAGTGGAGTTTTATTGGGTGGTCATGCCTTAAAATTACAGACTGCGCCAATACGTTTACATCAGGTATGTGTATTTTGACGCGTATTTCATAATTCTCGATTGGATGTGAAATTAATTGTGTTATAATATGCTTAGAGCGTCGCTGGGAATGCCGGTGCTGGTCGAGTGCTTTTAACGAGTGGAACGCGTCTTCATAGTGTTAAGTTATTGCCCGTCCATCATTCTATCGCGAGAGGTAAGAACGGTTACATTTGTGTGATTTTGTAAATTGGAGATTTTTGTTAAATGTGTTATCGTATTCAGGCGGCGGCGTTAGCGGTCGTCAAGTCTATGCTCGGATCGTTAGTCCCGCAACTGCAAACGTCGGCGGTACTAATGCAGCGGGTCCGTCAGGATTGGTCGTCGGCTTGAGACCTACGACGCCTATATCGACGTCATCGCCTGTTGTATCATCCGCAAATACATTGCCACCGAGTCGATGACTAGACATTGGACGGTTCGCAATCATTCGAGATAATATCGAGGAATCATATTGGTTAGACTTTATTGTCCGGAATCTGATGAAGTATATTACTTGATGTATTATTGAGTTGTACGTTTTTAGGAGCGTTAGTTTGTGTATTTTTAAAAGTATCTAATTCCAAAAATTTTGATCTGAAAGAGACTCTGTAATCTCGTATTAATTGTATATATATATGGATGAGCGTGTATAAACAGATAATATACTTTATTTCATATTTATCTTAAATTTAATCAACATGTTGCACGAGTATGAGTTAATAGTGTGTAAATATAAATTTGTGATTGTTGTAAATAATTGTTAATTTAAATCTATTGTATTAAAATGAATTATTGATATATTTGCATCTTTTATTTCAATTCGAATAGTTATTTACATACAATTAAAAATTATACAGTCAATAATCGGGATCTGGGTATTGATTTCTATATACATTCATCATGGGACTGTAAATAAAATCTAATTGAAAGCTTGACAATTTTGCAACAATCTTGTCTTGTCAACGAATATTTTAAAGAACGCCAATAATATTTCTTAGAGATCATTGAAATTGTTTGTAAAGAGCATATTTTTTTGAAACGTGACGAAATGTATCCAAGGATTATTGCTGCCGAACAGCAGCCGAATATTTTTATCGGCGACGAGGATTTTTAATATCTGTCACTTCTATCGAAATATGTATAAATTATTACATTGTGTGTTTTTATGCGAAATATAATATACTTTGCATACCGGAGAAAAATCTTAAAAAATACACCTAACGATAATGATATAAATATGATGAAGTTAATGGGATGATATACACACGTAATAAAAAAACAATGTCAATTATTTTCGTCAATGGATAAAATTGCCTATATTAATCATAGGAATGTTGTAATGATAGTTTTAAAAAAATCGTAACAATAATGGAATATATGTTTTCATTATAATTTAGTCGTGAATTTTTACAGTCTTTGTGATAAGCTTTACAAAACAATCATTTTTGATTATTGTTACATTCTAAGTTACATCAAGAATGAAAATCTCATTTTTCATTACTGATGCAATATTTGATTTTATGACTATGTTACGAGATTCCGATATTCTAAAAAATTCATACATAAGTCTATGCATGAACATTTTAAAAATAAGGCACTTGAGCAAGACATGGCTAATAAATAAAATGAATGCAAAATGTCCCACATAACATAAAATTAATTTTAAATCGATTACTATCGATATATTTAATATCACAAAAGGGCTTTTGATGGTAACGAATTTAACACCAACGTAAATTACATAAAGAATACGGCCTTAGCATCGTAGGGCGATTGCTCTTTAGGGCAATAGGGACATTTTACTCTGAAAATGAAATTTTACCATTACTATATTATTGATAGATAATAGACAAAAATAAAAGTTTCAATAATAACCTGTTCCGCTGGGTAAGTCTATATAGCGCATCGTGCGATATTACATGACCGCAGGTGAGACGCATGGGCGGATTTTGCTCAGTGCACTGTTCGCGTAAAATCGGACACGAGAAGATCGAGTGATAACCGGCCACCATTTCCACCTAAAAAATGCAAACCTTTAGATTAACCACCGAACAAATTCATGCAAAATCAAAAGCAAAGAAATATAATTACGGGGAATTCGTCTATGGATGACATAAGTCGATTGTTTTGATTTAAAAACATTTTTTCATGGAGATCCAATCTCGATGCGATGACATTGCATCCGGTGTTAATAACGCTTCCCAAAATACTAAAAGAAAATCTAGTTGATTATAACATAATAACAACGTCATAAGACCGATTCAATATATATTACCTGTGCGCAGGGAACATCATTATTTTCGATGCGCCTTTTAAAAACGATTCCAACGCATCGTACCAAAGAATTTCGTTATTTAAAGCGGTGTAAGTCGGAGGCAATGTTCTATTCTCGTAAACCAACAAACACATTGTGCTTTGAAGCTCTGAAAACGTTCAAAGCGATTTGTAAAAATGCGTAAGAAAACGAAGATTTAATTGATATTTTCGTGATAATTAGATAAGACCTTTTTGATGCTCGTCAGCAAATCGAGGGAAATGTTTCTGAGCGTAATATATGGCGGCGGCGTCGCCTTCCTCTTGGAACAATATTCTAAATGCAAGTCTGAAAATTTAATTACCGATAGTAAACCATTGGAAGATGAAATATTTGATTAATGACGGTAAAAATATTAATACCTGTGCAATTTAAAAGCTAACTCTGAATAGTCAGACACGTTAGAATATTTATAAACCCAAGATAAAGCAGGTGACGGATTTTTTTCTTCCAGTTGCTTAGCGACACGTTGTAATTCTTTGATTTGTTTTCCACGCTCCGGATCGTGTATGTTTGATTCCTATTTTAGATTAAAAAAAGATCAATTATTAACAAAACGATATATTTTAATAAAATGAATTTTGATCGTCATAATAAATACATTTAAGAAAAAGTTTGCTATGTCCAATAATCCTTCCCGGTAAAAATGCAATAATATTGATTCTTCAATCAAGAGACGATTCTCTGGCGAGTTAAAATCTTCATTCATCGGTACAGCAGGCGTTATGTCAGTTTTGTATTGGCGGTCAATCACCTTCCCAAATCGAGACAGAAGGACGTGTATATTTCTATGATCTAAAATTACAACACACAATTAATACTATTGGTAATATTTTAATAAACCGATTCCAAAAGTCTCCACTTGGGGGTAGTTTTAGGGAGTAGTTTATTATGAGCTACTTCAGCAAGGTGAAACGATCAATTCAACAAAATATTGTTTCCAACTAGACAATCTGAAGGATGCGATTGCCAGAAAATGGCCAGAATTAGCGAACAGACTCGACGTTGTTTTTCATCACGATAACGCCAGGCCTCATGTGTCTTTGCTCGTCAGAAATAAATTATTATCATTTGACTGGGATGTTTTACCTCATCCTCCATACTCTCCGGACATTGCCCCTTCAGATTATTATTTATTTCTTTCATTGAAAAATTCTTTACGTGTTAAAAATTTTAATTCAAAAAATGTACCTTGATCAATATTTTGCCAACGAACCTGAGAAATTTTGGCAAGAAGGCATTATGAGGTTTCCGGAGAGATGGATAAAGGCAATAGAACAGAATGGATCATATATATTATAATAAATTTTGATGTAATACAAATTATTGTTAATTTTTTCTTAATATGAAAACGAAAGAAACTTATAGGACACCCTAATACTTTAAATGCGTTTTTTTTTGATATCATGTTCTTCGAACTAATGTTTTAACAATAGTTGAAAAATAACATTTTCTAGTAAACGTCTGTAGAACTTTTTGATTAACCCCTAAAGTAGTACTATCGGAGGGTCTACGATCCCCCTCCACTATTCAGAAAGAACACTTTTATACGTTTACTTTTTCCAATTATCATTTCCTTCTAAAGCAGGAGCAGATGAATCGATTTCTTTTGTATTGTTTATGTAAGTAGTCTTGTATGCTATCAACAGTGTTTATTTACAACTGACTCTGCCTCGAATTGAAGATTGTCTTACTCGAATTGAAGGCTGATATGGCGTCAACGACTTAATTGATTTTAAATTTGCTCACTCCTCAAAAGGTTAATAAACATTTCTTTTTATTTTAATCTTCGGGGAGGAAAGTCCGCGGGGGTGGACGGTATCCCAACGGAGTTCTTGAAATAGGGAGGGACGCCCTCTGCTTATGAGGTTAAATGGCCTCGTTCAGGCAAAGGCATCAATATGGCAGAGCGAGGTCATGCCTTCTGAGTGGAGGACGGTCGTAATATGCCCCATCCATAAGAAAGGCAATGTGCTACTGTGCTCCAACTACAGGGGCATATCCCTTCTAAATATAACAAATTATTTATAAGAACTCTCATCGGACGGCTGTCTGCCATCGTGGAGGAACTTCTCGTAGAATACCAATGTGGCTTCAGACCCGGCAGGTCTACTGTGGATGAATTATTTGCAGTCAAAATGTTTTCACAAAAAATGTGGGAATACGGTGTCGATCTCCACCACATATTTGTAGACATACGACAAGCATCAATCGGGAAAAACTTTGGAGGACCATGTTGGAGATGGGAATCTCGGGTAAACTGGTGAGACTGTCGGTCAGTGTTATATGTTCCAACAGCGCCCTGTTGGAACCTTGCGAGGTGATGATGGGAGTTAGACAGGGGGACGCCCTCTCGCTGATTCTCTTTAATATTGCGTTGGAAGCAATTATGAAGGAGGCTGGCAGATTTGGACACACACATCCATGGAACGAAGATATAATGTATCTTGCCTTTGTGGACGACATCGACATCATGCCGAAATCGAGGTCGGAAGCTTTGGCGGAGCTTACGTCTATCAACGGGGCTGCCACTACCTTCGGTATGACAATCAATTATGACAAAACAAAATAAAAATTTAGCAATTTTATACCCGATTTTTAGTCGGAATTTTTTCAAAAAAAACGTTAAAATTAACGTTAAAAAAACTTCTACAGGCGTTCAAAAAATGTATTGATATAATTTCAATTATTTTCTCTCTTTGTTCTGCATGCAAAATTGCAGCCTGTAGCTG
Organism: Stenopsyche tienmushanensis; assembly: GCA_008973525.1. Taxonomy (NCBI): domain Eukaryota; kingdom Metazoa; phylum Arthropoda; class Insecta; order Trichoptera; family Stenopsychidae; genus Stenopsyche; species Stenopsyche tienmushanensis. Next base: position 156,473 of record WACJ01000103.1, read on the forward strand.
TTTTGTATTTCCAAAATAAATTCGAGAAAACGATCCTCGATTTTGATCGTATAGCCGTCGAGTCATAAAAATAGTAGTATGAAAATGTTACACGTCACATACGTTATCACATTTGTAAAAATGTGCATAGGTTGCAAAAACATTTTTACTAGATAATATTACATTAAAAAAAATCAAATTAACAATGCCGATATCAGCGCAATGGGAACAAAGCCATCGAAGCGTAAAGACGAATCAAAATATTCATTTGACAGAAAAATTTTAGAGAGTCAAATAAATTCACTGTGACAGATGGAGAGGTTATTATAATTACAGATTTAAATATTTCAATATGGTATCAAATTAATATTAAATCCGCATGAGGTAGCTTCCATATGCTTATATAAATATATCCATTTATAACAATGAATAAACCATCGAAGCAATTGAATTTAACATCGAACAAATCTATTCAAATGTCAAAATTAGAAAGGCGATATTAATGAAAATTTTTATTGAATTTTAGCACCAGCCTTCTAATATAATAACATATTGATGTGCAATTGAATTTTATTCATGATTTCATGCATGAATCTAATAGGTGTGCATCGGTATTGTTAAACATATTGGAATCTTATATGAATGTATTTATATAGTTATAGCGCTTATTAGTAACGTTATTGATGAAATTATGTATGGTGACACTGGTAAAAGGTCAGAATGAATTTATTAAGCTGTGAATAATTTTCGCCTGTGGTATTGAAGCATTATAACAATTGATTGCTTAATATGAAATTTATTCATCGAATAGGTCAAAGTGGCTTTGGGCGATAATTTAAAGTTTAGATTAGAAATGATATACGACCTGAAGCAATCTGCTTGAGCATATCCTTACACTGCTTCAGTAAATCCTTGACTGCTGTAGTCTGAGCGGCTGTCAGATTTTCATCTAGAGCTGAAAAAGGCGAGGAATAAAAACGGTGACGTCTATTTCATCCAATTATTCCAGTTGGAATACTTCGTTTCGGGTAAGAAAAAACGACTGATTGATATTAGGTTATGAGTTGAAAATTTGTAGATGTTGTAATTGAGAGTTACCGGCGATTTCGAGCGCAAGGAGTCTCGCTCGTGATGCCTGTGCGGCAGCCGCGCGTTTTCGTCGCTCTCCAGCATCTCGCAGCCTGTCTAATGTTACCTCCAGCGCCTGTTGCACGTCAGTACCGTCTCTACCTTCCGCCATCGCGCAGTCCTTTGAATACCATTCCCGCCACAGATGTCTTAATCGTTCTAATTATGGCCATATATTATAAACCCAAAACGTTCATTTACATACCATTATTATTCATAAATTTGATTAGCATTACATTTTCCGAGAGTAATAGAGGTATATTATTATACAATAAATAAAAATAGCTTTATTTTAAATATGCAAAATTATTTTAAAATAAATTGAAACAACTCATTGTGTTCATCTTAATATAACTAAAATATTTTATATGAAATGCTAAAATTAAAAAAAAATACGTCAAAGGACTAAAAACATAATTTAATCTATTTTTTATTTTATATAAAGTCCTTGCAATATATTATTTATTAAATTTGTATTATTTCATTATTGCAATTTAGACTGATTTAAGCCATCAATTGCCTGTCATTTAATAGATTGGCAGCATTGGAGAAACTGTCTGTTTAAGTAAAACCATTTTTTAACCTACATAAATATTTTTATTTAATAAAAATATTCTCAAGCGAAATGATCCAACCCTATTGCAAATTATTTTTCTACTTATAATTGGTAATGAGCGGCTTAAGTACTTAATTAAATTGAGACTTGTAAAAACGCTTTTGAGTTGAATACAAAATATATTTTGATTGTTATTGAGAGTTTGTTTCTAAACCAAAATGGTCATCAAATAATAAAAAGATCAATAACATTTAACAGGTTCTATCCATCATGGTTGGGTTTTTATCCTGCTGGTAGGTAGGCTAGAATGGACGTCAAAAGACCCACTGCTATATAATAACTTCAAATGTATTAAAATTCATCACATTATTGAAATAAGCATCACATTATAAACTCTTTATATAGTCTATATTTATTGATAAAATATAAAAGATGACATTAGAAGAATTACAATCTTATTCATATACTTAAAATATGTTCACTTATATATATCATGTTTAATGAAAATGTTGAAATTTGAATGGTCTCGCATTAAAAAAATATACATATATTTTATCATATAATAATGTAAATTTTTAATTAATTGTATTTGTACTCTTTTTGCATAGTATTCTACAAACAAACTTATAATATATCCTCATTCGGTGAATGGTACCAAGTCGCACATTTTTTGCATTAAGTACAATCATTAATAGACCAATAAAAAATGATGTCCATCAAGCAATAACATTTTTATTTTAAATGTATCATAGAAATTTACCAAACGTTAGCATTAGGATACATACAATTTAATGCTTTCATTTGAAACATGGATTATTCATCAATTTCATTTGAATCCGTATATTTTATCAGCTCTTCCATGGGCAACGTTGAAAGAAAGTTCTTATATTCCACTAAATATTCCCGTTTCAACTGTTTGAGTTTCTTTTTGTACGCCTTTCTTTCACTGGAAGGTAATTCATTCCAGGCATCGTTTAATTCTTCTTCGGACGAAAACTTCATTCTCTTTTTCTTCATTTCTTTTTTGAACAACATTATTGGTTCCCTGAAGCAAAGCAAACACAAAAGAAATACTTGGATTACATATCATTGATAACTAATTATAACTTAAACAGCACAAAAAATATATACTATTGGGTGTGTGAATAAGTTCTCACCGTTTTTTGTGAAAATAAATCCTTTATTTAAAAAAAAAAACAATAAAAAGGCAAGTCAACTAAAGTATTGCCCAACGCCAACCACTACTTTTGTCCGTCTTTCTGGCAGCATTTGAATTCCACGTTGAAAAAAACGACACATCTCTTGATGCTATCCAAGAATCGACCCATTTTTTGGTATCTTCACAAGAAGTGAAGTCTTGCTCAGCCAGATCATGAGTTTCTCAGCTTCAAGTCATAAGGTACCCAAGATCCTTCATTTTGTATCATTCCCAGACCAGAGCATGATCACCATAGGCCTCCACAAGGATTCTATGTGTTTCAGCTGCAGATTTCTTTTGAATAAAGTAGTGCAATAAAATTCCCCAGAAATACGGTTTAAACTTTAGTGGAATTACGCACACTGATTTTAAAACTAGGTACTTCGATATAGATGCATCACCACTTAAACTATACGCACACAATTATACCGCCATCTGATGATGAAACGGCAGGAATTTATTCACACACCCAATATTTAAAGGATTAAATAAAAGACTATAAATTTTAATTATAAGAAATCTGGTTGGAAAAACAGGACATGAAATGAAAAATACATACTCGGGTGGATGTGCTGGTTCTAAAGCACTATAGTCAATTGTATCATTTTCTTTCTTCTTTTTTGAACGTTTGCTACTAAAATATAAAAAGATTTAATCAACAAAACAAACAAAACATTGGTATAATATTATTTATGAGGATAATTTAATATTTCTTTCAAACATCATAATAAAATAGTTTATAATTTTTCAATACCTGGATAAATCTTCCGATAACTTCATTTTCTTGGGAGCTACTGATGTTTCATCTTCTGTTGGTATTCTGTATTGAAAAATGATTTCAATTTAAGTTTGGCACCTCTCATTTTGTTTTTTAAAATACGCAATTATCAAGTATGATAAAATTTATTTTTACCTTGAAATATCAATATTGCTTAGTGAAAATTCATCGTCGCCGTCGGTCATATCTGTTGAAATGTTTGCATTTTTTTTTCTTTTATTTTTTGATTTTTTAACCAGAGACTCATCATTTTGTGGTCTGAAATAAGCAAAAACAATAATTTTATTATCATGGTTTATTGCTTCAGGTCACGTCATCATTTCACCAGAACAACATGCGCCAACGTGGTGCATCCGTACAATATGTTATTCCCGCGAGTGTACACAGTAAGTTGACAAAGTTTTATCGCAATCGGATGAACGGTATGGAAGCGCATTAAATACGAACAAACAGACATTTATTTTTATATATCAAAAGATTAATAAATTTGTACGGCTTTGTATTTTTTTACCTTGTATTTTTCGTACTATCAGAAAGAACCGATACATCTTCTCGTGCAATTTTCAAGTCATGCGAAGACGCATCTATGCTATCAAGAGCGTTTTTAATCTCATCAGTTCTGTTATGGAGAATAAAAAAAATAAGTAATCAATTTTAATAATAAAAATATATTCAATATTATATTAAAAAATGCTCATACGATTCCTCCGAGCCGAATTTATGTGAGTTTGATATATTCATGGATTTTTCTTCTTCTATTTTCATAGTGCTTCCATTTCTGAAAGATAGCAAACAATTACCTAATCTGTAGACATTTAACGACAAACTTTCTCTTTGTTTAAACAAATAACAGTTTTTATAAAACATTTAATTTACCCATTATTCATTTCAGATTTTAAATACATATTATATTCCTCTATGTACTTTTCCTGTTCTTTTTGTAATTCTGCAGCAAGTGCCTCGCGCACATCTGCGCCAGCTTGTTTCCATAAAATGGATAATTCTTTCTTTTGATCCTAATTTTATAAAAAAGTAAATATTTACAACTATGCATAGATTTTCTATTTTAAATTGTATGTGTATATTTCACTTACGTTTTTTGATAAATTTTCAATTATGCCCGATGATAATGTTTTTTTACAAAATAGGTAAAAAATAGATGCTGGTGGTTTCTTTGGAGCTTTTTTCTTTTTTATGGGCGATGCTTTGGCAGTTGCAGTATCAACACGGCTCTTCAATAAAAAATAATACACTCCATTTAATAAAATATATACAACAGATGATGAATGAGAAAATCTTAACTCTTTCGCGACGGGTGATTTGATAATTTAATTTGCAATGGATATCAGACTATCGCATGGTTGAAAATGCTTTGATTTCTATGAAAAGATATCACTGAGGATTTAATGAATCGAATGATTGGGTGTGTGAATAAGTTCCTGCCGTTTCATTAAAAGATGGCAGTATAATTAGTGAATTGATGCTCCTCGGGGAGGCTGCAGTGTTGTACAGTGGTGATGAGACCGTGCGCAGATCGGGAGTGGGCTTTATCCTGGACAAAAGGACCCTGTCGTCCGTGCTGAATTTTCACTGCCCTCTTATGACGCCAAAATAGTTTTAGGGGATTTTAATGTGAAAGTTAGCAGGAAAATTTTCTTCAGGCCAACAATCGGAACCCATAGTCTTCACGAGATGTGCAATGACAATGAGGAGATTCATGTGTTGATGGATGGAAGGCATAGAAGTGGTGTGGTGAATGTCAGAACAATGCGAGGGGCGGTTTGTGACTCTGACCATTGTCTTATTAGAACTAACTAGCCTTTAGGGCAAACTTCAGTCATTTGAAACGGCAAAAATAAAAAAAAAAGGTTATGAAGGATCGTGTAGTGCGCATGGTCTTCGAAAAACACATGTTGGAGACTTTAAAGATGGGGGTTTCGTGTGAGAGCAGACCAAATAGCGGTGAGGTCGATGTCGAATTTATGTAGGCGATTAACCCCTATACGAGTACTAGCGCAGACCCTGTGTTCCCCCTCCACTTTTCAGAAAGAGCACTTTTGTACATTGAAGCTCGGAGACAGACAGAGACAGAGAGAACTTAGCGCAGTTCGGGAGACTGAGATGGAGAGCTTCCCCGCATACATCGCACGATTGTATAGATCTTTAGCCCAAATTTATCGAATAATAATGATTTCGATTTCAAGTGTGTTATTTGTTTATGCAAAGAAATTACCAAATATTTTGTGTTATCAACAGTGTTTGTTTATTTAATTTTATTTTTTTAATCGGTGTAAAGCGATTATGGCATCAACAACTTCATCGATTTAAATTTTGCTCACTACTCAAAAGGTTAACACTGTAATACGCGAGACTGCAGAGGCCTACGTCGGAATCGGAGGAGGAAAAAAGACCGAGGGATGGTTCAACGGGAGCTGCAGGTTTTGCGGTCGAGGAGAGAAAGTGCCTGAGGATTTCATGGCTTCGCTCTTTCATGGGTGTGAGCAGGGATGCATACATCCGTGCGAGGAGGGAGACCAAACAAGTTGTCAGATCAGATCAGTGATAATAGAAAATTCTATAAGCAAATTAAAAATATATGTCATGGTGACTCGACTGGTTCGATATCGTCGGAAGACCTCGGCTATGATGGGCTGATCAGGTCAATAAAGATGTCGCATGTCTGGGCCTGGGAAACAGGAATGAGGAGGCCCAGGACAGACGAAAATGGCAGCAAGCGTTGTCAGTGGCTGGGGCTCTTATAGGGCTGAAGGAGCCACCCTAAGTAAGTAAATAAGTTCCTGCCGTTTCATTATAAGATGGCAGTATAATTGCGTGCGTATAGTTAAAATGGGAACTGGGACTATGGAAGATATCTAATACACGACAGGGTGATTTTGCAGCATGACAATGCTAGGCCGCATGTCGCATCAGCAGTCGAAACCTACTTGCAAATGTTGAAATGGGAAATTTAAACCCACGTGCCATGTTTTCCCAACATCACTCCTTTTAATTACCACTTTACTTCTTATGAAGATACCAAAAAATGGTTTGACTGCTAGAAAGATGGGCCAAAGTAATGGTTAGTGATGGGCGAGAACTTATTCACACACCCAATAAATTTAAGAAAGTATTATGTGATAAGCTATTCTACACATTTTCTCTAAATAATTTTGAAAAATATCCGCTAATTTTATAGTTTATAGCATTTTAATGAACGTAATCATTTTCTTGCATTTTGAACCCGTTGCGTAAGTGTTAACTATAGGAATTTTTTGTAAAAAAAAACCTTTATAGTTTTCTTTTCTTCGTTAGCTCTTTGGATCCATTCTAATTTTTCACTTTCGTCTAATTCTTCCCACTTCTGTTCGTAAATATCTACTTGTTCCTTTGAAGGTTTGGCGTTATCATCGGACAGCTTTATATGTTCGCTCAAGTATAATGTGAATCCTGTCACATGTGTATTGGCATTTTTCATTTGTCTCAGCTGCTTGCTCGATGCTTCCGAAGGATTTTTTAATCTAAAAAATGAAAGTTTTGTTAAAAAATACCTATTATCGAAATGAAAAATGTGAAAATAAAAATTGTGTTATTTAACTTGTCAGTTTAGTATTAATCGGAAACGCATCTTAGGAATGGTAGTCAAAAGTGAAGCCAATAACTGAAAAAAATGAACATGCTGCAAAATGTACATTATGATATTTCAGTTTTAAAAATTTAAATTTAGATGAATTAATAAACGACATTTTTTTAGCATTTATCAATGCTGAAAACATCCAACTTTTTTTTTTTTTGGAAACAATTAAAATACTGTAGAGATAAAATGATATTTTATCGGCGGCCTTTTAATATTGTGTAAATATTCTAATTTAATCTTTTAATCATAAAAATTATACATACAAAAATACTCTTTTTTTCCTTTCGTATTCTTCTTTGAGAAGATTTGAGGCTTGTATATATTTTTGTTTTTCTTCTGCAGGTAGCTCTTTGAATAAGTTATTGAATATTTTGGTAATTTCACCCTAAAATGAACACATAAAATTCGGAAATATAACACATTATCCATTACGAATAGCGATATATGATTTTAAACACGTTTTTAAATTTAAAAAAATTAGCAATTGATTGTTACCAAAGATTTTCCAGGATGTTGCTTTCTTAAATATGATTTTTCTTTGATGAAAATGTTTAATGGAGTCAATGGACGCTTTGGTTTATCAGGATGTTGATTCTGAAAAGACATACGATGCTAAAATCCTAGATATATTTTCTTATAGACAAATTGGCAATTCATGACTCCTACATAGAAGCAGAAATGAAAAATAGCACATCAACGAATGAATCATCAATAATTAGCATTTTCGTCACCCTGTGCATGAATCGGTGAAATTCGACACTCAGAAGGAATAGCGTTGCGATACTTTAACGCAGCAGATAAATACGATACGCAACAGATTCATAACATTGGCCCATTGCTCTGTCATTGACGAAGCTAAAGAAAACAATGTAAAGATAAGCAAATGCAAACAGACAAGGGTACAAATGTAAATATTTAGATGGATCTCGAAAGATGATATTTAAACAGTTGACATCTGATATTATACAGGTGCGTTCAAATAGTAATGCGTCCATTTTTATCCAGGTGCGATTTTAAACCGCAGCGAGTTGAATCTTCAACGGATAGCGGAAACTCTAAACATGATGAAAACAACCGTTCATCCAATCACATTGTAGCCGAAGATTTGAACACAAAGACGTATGGAAACTTTGTCACGATAACATGCCTAGCCACACATTGATATTTTTTTTTGTTTCCTTGCTTAAAAAGAGTCCTGAAAGAGAAACTCTTTCAGTAAAGATAAGACGACATTCGTTCATGTTGTCTTGAGAGCAGGCGTTTGTTTTGATAATTAAGATACTCGCATCATTCTTATCATTGACCAATTTGGTATTCCCCCTTGACTGTTATGGAGTGGTGTCATTAGCTGAATATCACCACTCCTTAGCAAAAAATACTCCATCAGAAGTAAACTGGCAAAATGCACGGTAACCCTGCCCTTTTATTTTCGCAACGCCATGCAAGGTGAACATTAACCTTTTCGTTAGTGAGCAAATTTAAAATCGATGAAGTCGTTGTTGTCATAATCGCTTTACACCGATTACTTTCTGTCAGCTCTTAATCAGCGTAAGACAATCTTCAATTCGAGGCAGAGTCAATTGTAAATGAACACTACATACATACAAGAGCACTTCCTTTCTTTACATAAACAATGCACAAAAAATCGATTCATTTGCTCTTCCTTTAGAAGGAAATGATAATTGGACAAAGACTCATTCATCACACAGCGAAGAACGGCAGGCAGTTAAAAAAAAAAAAACATCGTCGATAGCACACAATATCGGTCATTTTTTTGCATAAACAAATAACACACTTTAAATCGAAATCATTATAAGTCGATAAATTTGGGCTTAACGATCTATACAATCATGCGATGCATATGAAGAAGCTCTCCGTCTCAGTCTCCCGAACTGCGCTAAGTTCTCTCTGTCTCTGTCCGCCTCGGAGTTTCAATGCACAAGAGTGCTCTTTCTGAATAGTGAAGGTCAAAACGGATATTTCCGATAGTACTCCCATACAGGTTAAGAAATATTCCGAAGAAATGAATGAATATTGTGTGCTATCAACAGTGTTAAGGTTAATTTATTGAGCTTATTTCATTATCATGCTTGTTACATGCTACGGCTGAGCTGACAGAAAAGTGTATTTACATTAGAGCATAGCATGTCTGCTCTCCGATTCGAAAGGGTTAAATATGTAATTTTTTTAATGAATTTGGACGTATTATTTTTTGAACGCACCCTGTAGAAATACGTTAATAAAGCTGAATAACGACATTCTACTAGATTTGGTGGAGACAAATCCAGGTCTTTCCATTGATAGATTAGCTAATTAACCGGATGACTCTAATAGATTGTGTTGTTTTTTTTCTCTTCTTATTGCTATAAAACTGATATAAAAAATGGCACGCGTTTTTGGCATAAAACTATTTATAAACAGTTTAAGAATTGGATTAATTACAGATTTCTTCGCATAATAATTGGTCCACGGACGAGTCAACCAGATACGAGCATCTCCCAGCACTTCGTCAAGTAAACGGTATTTCCGCACTCTCTGTAAAATCAATTCCCAAGTATGCTGGCATTCAGTCGCTGTATATTTTCCAAATGCAATCTGAAAATCATCATAGATAATTAAAAACGCTAAATAATAATAAGATATTAAATGCATCAATTAAATATAAGAATACCTCTGCCCAAGGAAGTTTGGATTCTCTAAGTTTGTATGATAGACGATCATCCGATGGAATATGCTCCGAAATAGAATCTAAGAGTTTTTTAATATCTTCTTTAGGCCAAGTGATTTCATCTGGATATAAAATATGCACGATTAGAAAACGTCCATAATATTACTGTTCATTCTTGCAAAAAAATTCATAGACATGATTAGAAAAATACCTTTATTTTCAGGATAAGCGACATTATTTTTTTTCTTTCCTGACATAGTAAAATCTGAAACAAAATATATTCTTATATAATTTGCAAATTTATGTCCTTCCTGATACATTTGAATGTGAATACACTTTGAAAAATGACTATCTCTTAAATTTTGCACTCCAATGTCGAGTTCGACATTGGTTTTGTTTTAGCGGGTCTAATATCGAGTAATACTAGACCAATTTTTATACCTCTCTTTGTGGTTTTTTATATTATATTTTGCACATTTATCCAAAGATGCACTCGTAAATCAATACCTCGTTTCCAACTTTGCGTTTTTGTGCTCATGAGTAGAATTATCTCACATTTATATAATAATTTTTAAATATCCATAACTGATGCTGCTGGATATCACATTTTTACCGATAATTTTTATACAAATTTGATACTAGTTAAGGGATTATTTGATAATGAATGTTATATTACCGGTGCAACGTCCATATCTTAATTTCTATAACTGGGCAATGGAATTACCTTCCAGAAAGATCGCTTAGAAAGAAAGGGAGCATTAATTCGAGTATAAAAAGACAGGTCGCCATTGCTACTGTCTATTGTTATATAAACCTAAGAACACTAAGATCAGACGTCAAACTTAAACTGTTTTTTATTGCAAAAAAATAGTTTAGTTTATGAAAGAAAAAAAAACAAACTAAAACATGATAAAATCGCAATTTTGGCATGGAGCTGGTGAAACAAAAAGATCTGGAGTGCAAAGGGTACTTACTAACTAATTCTCCTTCTTTCTGCATATTTATTTAAACCTAAACACTTTTTTTAATAAATATTATTAGCTTTATTTATTCCCCACAAGAATAGATACATGTGAATATATAACATTTACGATCATATATTCACATACAAGAAACACTCGTAAGTGAATATTTAAATCTTAATAGCCCGAAAAAATGAAGAGTGCCCGTGTCCACAACGTTCAATCTCCCGCCCAAAATATATTTCCACTGTCAATTTATTGTCAAGATATTTTTGTTTATCACAAAATATTCAAATAGTATAAGTGGATCAGTTTTGGTACGCTACACACTAAGAACACTCTGGAAAATTGTACAATTTTAATGCCAAATATTTTAGGTTATGTCAGGCGATTGATAACCCAATTATAAACTAAATAATCATAACAAACCAAAATAAATTGGCAAAATGATTAAACTCAATTTAGATCCATGCGAAACCCTAAAAGGACTAACCTTTGTTTTTAAACGAAGCGGAGCACTCAATTACATTTATTATGCTCGCATCAACACGCCGAGTTCCTCCCTGCGTATTCTTGCCAGTGTTAAAAATCGAAAAAAAATCGCATCCGATTATTATTTATTATCTCATTAAAATATTTGTTCATTGCGAAAAGAATTTTGATACAGTCACGAAGTATTAAATAAAATATTACATGATGTATATCATTTTTATTAACATATTTCGATATGTCATCATATTAAAATATATATATATATGACGCCGCATGATTCCTTTTATTTTTTTGGAATTCTTCCCCATCCTTTTTATAAACTTCCGATATGACAATTTGTAATTATGCTGACGGCGCAATATTAAATTTTTGAGCTGGTAACACTGTTTAAAAATTGCGCCCGTCAATTTATAAACGTTTACAATTATTCGGTGAATATCATTATTGTGCGACGCAGGTATACAATTTAACGTGCATAATGTATATTTTCGTGAATAAAATTAGATAAAGAAACTACTGTAGACTACCCAATTTCAATCAATGGCAGTTTTTCAATGATATAAAATATTTCTTCGCCTTGACATTTATCCCAATTTTATTTTCATTTAGGATTTATATTGTTAAACAGAGAGAATTTTTCCTAAGTTCTTCAATTAAGAATATATTTTAAATAAAAAACAATAATAATATATTATAAAAGTTTATTGCATTAAAATTATGGTACAATTAAATTATAAAATGAGGTATATAAAAAAGAGCCACATCTATTTACATTCCTTTTTCGTGTATTGGGAAATTGATTTGATCCATAAGATCGTCTATTCTCGCTTGTAAAGTATCTATAATATCGGCCGATATGAACAGGTGGGTTTCATCCAATTCTTGTAGAATGAATTTTCTTCCGAGCGCCAACGTTTCATCCAAATGTAGTAAAAATTGCCTCATTGCTTGGTCGCTGTAAAATAATAAAAAGTTAATTTATAGCCGTTATCAATGCTATATATATATTTGTGTGATTTTTAATGTTTTTATTTTATTTTATAGATATGTCTAAAAGAAAAGGTGTCAGTGTCGACGAAAAACGAACTCGCTTATTAGATTTATTCTATGAAAAAAAGGAGTTCTTTCAATTAAAAGTATGTCTTGCTATTTCAAATTGTTGATATTTTAATATAAATATTATGGCGACCGAAAAGTAATCAAATTTTTTTTTGCCGGTGAAACACATTTATTTATTTAAGAAATCTTAAATACTAACTAATAAAATACTTTATAAAGTAGGTACTATTTATCGTTTATACATCAGGTCGGATATTTAATAAGACTACCCTCGTATAATAAGACGCCCCTTTAACTAAGGATTATTGCTTGTATGGATCATATCAAATGTATTTTATTTTTATTTAGGAATTGGAAAAAATTGCACCCAAAGAAAAGGGTATAATTTCGCAGTCAGTAAAGGATGTTTTGCAGAGTTTAGTCGACGATGGATTGGTGGACTCGGACAAAATTGGCACTTCGGTATATTTTTGGGCGTTTCCTAGGTATAAAATTGATAACTTGAAATAACCGCATCTCTTGCATTTTGTGCATGTGAAATTGATACATTTATTGTTTCAGTAAGGCAAAATGTGAAAAACAAGCCAAGTTGGAGCTCATCGTCTCAAATTTAGAGAGCAACAAAATTAAACTTGAAATTTCAAAGGAGAAATTATCGAATGAAATGGTTTTAAATCCAAGATTTACGCATATATACATATTGATCCATTAGACCACGTGTTATCCATGTAATAAACCATAACTTAGCATCTTAGAAGTCCAAAGACAGACCAATGAACACGATACTCCCATTATCGTTAGAGCGATAACGGGGTCAATTTTTTTGTCTCAGGTCGACGACCAGGTTGACACTATTTTTAGTTAATTGGTGACGCTTGGTTTGATGGATCTTGTATATGCATTTTTATCATCGTTTAAATGCGATTCTTATATAATAAAAAAAACAATTTTTAGATGGGACGAGAAGATCTCGAAGAGCGGAGTATGGCCGTGAAAAAACTAAATGAAATAAAATCCAAACGTGACGCGTTGCGTAAAAAATTGGAACGTTTTTCAGGATGCACTGCAAAACAGATGGAAGCGTTGGACGAAGTGACTTACGTAATTTTAAATTCAATTTTCGGATTTTATTTCATATTGATCTTATTAAATAATCTTTAATTAAATTTTCTTGCAGAAAACTAAAGAAGCAATCAATCGATGGACAGAAAACGTATTTGCAGTAAAAAAATGGTGCTCAACGAAAACATCTTTAGATGAAAATTCTTTAAATAAACAATTAGGAATACCGGAGGATTTGGATTACATTGATATGTAGAAAACTATGCCACATTAAGATGATAATAATAAAATGTTACATACAATATAAAATTCTTTATTTTTACCTCATTATTCTAGGGCTGCGATAGTAAACTGGTTACATGGCGAGAAGAAATGTTTTTAATGGGAAATGCTAAGCCATAAATAAAAGTGTTGATTTGACTTTAATCTTAATTTTAAGTTGCGTTATTATATCTTTAGCAATATGACATTTAGTCGATAGTAAAGAGAATCGTAAATATTTACAATACATAACCTCTAAATTTACAGTTGAAATAAACTGAGCAGCTTATAGAAGGATTTACGTGATTATTGATATTTATAATTTTAATGAATACTCACCACTCTACAAGAACTCCTTTCATAACGTTCACCATGTTGGCAGTTTTAAATTATAAAACTGGAGAACATCAGAATACACATTTAATATCTGTCATAACAGCATTAAAAATGTTGCCATATGTAAAAAATCAACTGCTTGTTATTTTGGCAATAAGCTTTTATTTAGATTTTTTAATCATATCTAGATCTAAGCAAATAGATAGAGACCTAGGATAAATGAAATGCGTTATCAGCGGTCAAGGCTCTCGTATATATACCGTAAATAAAATTTTATTAACAATAAATATTGGAAAATAAAATATAATATAAAATCTTAAAAAAATGTTTATTAGTTCTTTATATTTATACGATAAATATGTTTCAAAATATGATATAATTTTAAAGAGTCGAATTGATTATTTATTCAAGTTATAAGATTTCACTGATGGTCATAATAAAATCTCTTATGTTATGTGTCAGTTAAATTTGGTTGTTGTGTACTGTGACAGTTAATATTCTTGAGCGTTTATTTTAATCTTAAGTAAAATGGTGTATTTACATTTTCCATCAGAGTTGACGGAGGAAGAACAGATGTTGCAAGCTAAATATCAAAAGTTAAAAAAGAAAAAGAAAGCAGTGGTAGCATTAAAAGCTCCGAAAGTAGAAGAAAAAACACCAGTGAGAGGTGGCGGCGCACAAGCGCAGGCTCGCGATGCGCGTGAACATGCAAGAAAACTACTTAAATCTGGAGCTATACGCGCCATTGCCACTCCTCCGCCTAAACATAATCAGCTTTCATTCAAGCGTCCTCGTGCAGGTACCATTATATTCCAATTATTGAAAACTTAACTCTGTTTCTGTCTCCGATTCGCAATCTTCACAATCAACGTGCGTATCTTGTATGTTAAATATTAAATTGGTTTTTATTTAACAGGAAGAGAAAGGAAACTCAGTGGACCCGGTTCTTTAGATAAAGTTGGAGCATCATATCAACCATTTAGTTCTGTACAAGATCCTCCTGATGATAAATCTCCACCCCGAGTCAATAGTCTATATGATTCTTTTGTCGTAGCTAGGGACAAGTAAGTTTAAAATCGCTTGATCGATGATCAACTCATATGGAGCATTTTTATGAATTTAAAGTTGTGTATTTGGACTAATTATTTAAAATTCATGTGAATTTCATGTCGGAAAATTTCTAATTAAATCTTTAGAACATCTTAAATAATTAATCTGATTATGAAAACAAAATATCACATAAACAATAACGAAATTTGATGTTTTTATGCATTGTTTAAATTCATTTTTATAGAGAAGAAAGAGTTGAACCGCAAAAACCAAAAAGTGCAGGAAATACAGTTTTTGTTATGGGACATAAAATATCCGAAGAATATTTAAGAAAACATCTCGGACAACATGGAACAATTGTGAATGTTTCTATGGAAGTTGAAAAACACAGGTGAAAATATAAATTATGAAAATAATTTGAATACAATTTTCCGGACTATTTTTGAAATGAGTTTTATTTTATAGGGGATTCGTAACGTTTGAAAAACCCGAATCGGCTCAAAAGGCCATATCGGAATTGAACGGAATCAAAGTTTCCGGTATACAATTGGAGGTATTAATATATATTTAATTATTTACGGAAACAATTTATAATATAAATAAATAGTTTATTTAATTCATGATTTGCATTTTTTTAGGTTTCAATGGCTCGACGGCAACCGCAAATGGAACGTATCAATGAAGCATCTTCATCGTCGGCTTGGAGCAGCCTTGCAACGTCTCAATCTCAGAAAGGACCTCACAGAGACGGGAGGACAATGGTCTCATATGATGATTTATTTGCGTCTTAAAATTGATATCTTATTACACTATGAATTATTATCTGTAAGTCAATGAATAAATTGTATAATTGTTTTCCTACTACTTTCCGAGTCATTAACCCTTTGATTTATTATCATTCACACAAATCTGCTTTTCTCTCAATACGGCGCAGCGAACAATAATAAATAAACAATATACGTATGTGTCTTCAGTTTTAGTTGAATCTTGAAATCGATAAATTTGGGTCGATCGTTTCAATTGAATTTTGTGGCTTTCTATTACTTATTATGATTTAAGAAGTCCACCAACGATCTAAGAAGATCCAATGCCTGATGGTTTTCAACTGGATGCGGACAAATTCCATTATACACTTTGATCTGTTTTTTGAGATGAAATCAATGTGATAGAATGTAGCAAGAATCGCACAATAAAGTTTATAATTCACACAAGTAAAAGCGCAACACATATTTATCTTAGAATTGCTTTATTAAAGTCATCCTTCTGTGTTGAAACCATATTTTTTAAAATCGGTGTTTGAATTTTGCAACAATTTAAGCATTAATTTTTAACGCAATTCGTGATATGGAGACATGCAATTCTTTGCCAAAGTAATGATTTCAGCTGACAATGTCGAAGTTTTTATTATTTCGTCATCTTTAACACATTCGGGTCAAACTGCTTTCCAACAAGAACTTACAGTGTGCGGAGTTATATGAGATACCGCACATTCAACATCATTTTTACAGTCCAAAATTGAAAACTTTTTCCAAATTTTAGGTACAGTTAATGACTCATTTTCCAGTTTATCCAGTGCTAGCGAATATGTGACATGCATTGCAATGCCATAAGCGCTTAATAATTACTTGAAAAGAAATGCAGTACGTGGTTTATTGCTTCAGGTCACATGTAAACTTGATTTCACCAGACCAACATGCGCCAATGTGGTGCATCTATACAATATTTTTATTATGCCTAGGTTATTCCCGCAATTGTAAACAGTAAATTGACAAAGTTTTATCGTAATCGGATGTACGGTATGGAAGCGCGTTAAATACAAACAAACAAACATTGATGTTTATATATTAGACTATGCCTATGTTACTCGCGCAATCCTTAGCAATAAGTGGACAAAGTTTTATCGCGATCTGATGAACGGTATGGCAGCGCATTACATACGAACAAACAGAGATTAATTTTTATATATTAGATAATATGTTGAAAGCTTTTTTATGCGAATACGCATTAAAAAATTTTGGTTTCTTGAAAAAAAACCCATTTTTTTCCTTGGGTTTGTCATTAAGTTTCATTTTTTAAGAGTAGAAAATTATAGTATCGCGGTTTTAACAAAATAGGATTATTAAAATATATATTCACATGGAAAAAGTTATAATCATTATTTGACGTGCTATGACCAACGCAATAAATTTTTGATTACGAGGGTAGGTACTGAAAACTGAATGTGTCGTACTTATTTTATTGTGGCTTGAAATGTTTTGTTTTTCTCCTAACACATCTTTTCGGTATATATGACTTTTTTGATTTATATTTTTTAGGAATACTCAGGTCATTTTAAAAATTCTAAAGCCGATAAATGGTTATTTCTGGAAAATCTTTTTTTAATCTTAATCAACCAACAAAATAATAAATATAATACAGTAGATTTGTGATAATCGGACGGACGTTTTATACAGCGGTATCGGATTGTCCAATTTGTCGGACTATAGAGCCCCCGACGCCTTGTAGTTCGGATTTTTTTTGAAATGAGTACTTGTGATCCGATAAAATATGAAAATGGTGAGACATACACAGACAACATATATGGTCCATGATGATTTTTAAAGCGTTTTAACTATCCCTTGTTAGCTAAAAACTATTATTTTTTGTTCTTTCCTATTTCTTCTCCTATTTCTTTCCTAAGTAAACCATTTATATAATATACAGCTTCCTTGTCTTTTGGATGTTTAACTTTCTTGAATTTTTACCTCTTACCCGACCCACAATCAATGGTGGAGACGCACTTTTAAATGTTCTCGCAGTTCTTTTTTGTATCATAAACTGTGCATCGTCCTTCGCCGTACTAGCTTGCCAATTTTCAAAAAGATAAACGAAGCTTTACCGTATACCGTGACGGACTAGACTGGGATCGGATTACCACAGGACTGCTGTAGTATAATTTAAAAAAATATTTATGTTAACCAGCTTATTTACAATTCAAGTGACGATAAAACGGATGAAGATGAAGATGATCCAATGGAAGGAGCATTAATTATGCCTTCAATTCCTCATTCTAGTAAACTTATATCCGTTAAAATAATCAATTTTTTATTTTAAATTTTCAATAATAGATAAAACGATGCATATATTTCAATAGGTCCTCATATTTTTGATTTAACCACAAGTATAAATAGACAACAAATCGTTTCTATTCCTCAAGAAGACGAAACCAATTTATATTTTTTAATTCACAGCAAGAAAATGTCATTACATGTAAGTTTTTATTTGTTCACGTCGACACGTTATTATGAATACATGAATTTTTGCACGCCAAATGTTTTATTTTCAGACTATCATTAGCACCTGGATAGAGAATTACAAATCGAATAAAAGCCGTTCAATCATTGCGATATTGCAATATTTCATTGAAATATCCGGCGCCAAAGGAATACTATCCGAGGACATCGAAATATCCGATCACGAAAACATTGTGCAAATCATATTAGAAGATTTCGAGACGGTCTGTATGTTTAAATTCAATTTCATTGCGTAATATTTGTATGAACGCTCGTATATTTTTTAGGGAATCGGAAAATATCCCCTGATAAGAAAAGGCAAAGCGTGGAAAAACATATACGTGCGCTTCTGTGAATTCATTCAGACCTGGATACGATCATGCGGATCGATCCTGTTTGATAGCTTTTTAATGCATAACGTATTGAATATTTTAACGCGTATTTCCGACTCGTCCGTTAAAGCGTATCGCCACACTTGGACTCTCGCAGGTTTGTGGCGTTTATCGATGGGTTTGGATGAATCGAGCCGTTTTAAATCGTTATTGCGTTCTTTTCAAGCGATGAAATTGATAACCGGCCTGATGAGCGTCGAAATTGAACAGGACGCACGCATTCAATATCATTCGATGCTATTCCACGATAATATCTTGATGGACCGAAATACTCGAACGTCGTATGATCATTTCGAATCTTTTACGACTGAAATACGAAAATTTGAAGAAAATAAACTCAATATAATGAGTATGCTAAATCATTTGTTCGATAACGTCGTCGAGCTAAGATATTGGTTAGTAAATTTAATCGTAATCTATTTCAAAATATTCTGTCGACGAATTATCGCGTTATAAAATAATTATACAACATTTACAGCGATACAATACCAGAAGTTCGAGAATTAGTATTGGGAGAATTGGGCGTTTGGATTAAAATGAATCCGAGCACTTATCTACAAGAAAATTATATTGAATTGGTTTATAATATGCTACACGATAAAGTATGTCTTGATTTTTTCTCTCAAACTTATATGTCTTAACCATAATATTTAAATCAATCTTACGTTATTTTAGAGCAATAAAGTCCGACTTAAATGTATTCAACTTTTGAAGCCACTTTATAAAGCTCAAAAAATTAAGAAAGAATGGAATTACTTTGTAAAGCTTAAAGAGCGCATTTTATATATGTCTCTAGACAAAGATTACGCAGTATCAGAGAATGCAATAAAAGTTTTTATAATCATTTATCAGTAAGTCAATATTTTATAGTTTGTATTTATTTATTATTTTAGTTAAATGTTGCATTATTCTATGATTGCAGGAAATACAACGATATCGTATGTAACGAGGATTGTGAGCATATTTTTAAGCTCGTTTTTTCTCGTCACAGAAATATTGCCATGGTAAATTATCATTTAACGATTAAAACAAATTTGCCAATTGATCGGGGCATATTTTTGTATCGATATTTTATTTTAAGGCCGCAGGAGATTTCCTCAATCTTTTTAGTGCTGAATTAAGACGGAACGATATAAGAATTATGGAAAACGCAGTCAGTCTTCGCCTTCAAAATACTATACGCATCAAAGATCTGATCACATTTTTAACGGAGAGCGCAGTACGACTTATATTTAATTGTTTAAACTTTACGACTTATATAAAAATAACATTACATTACTGATATATATTTTCAGTTGCTGACGCACAGTGCGTATTTAGTTGATGCGCTTATTGAATCGAATCCAATTTTGACCGATTGGCAAACCATGACAGATTTACTGCTACAAAATGATAACGCAGCGGAGGAACTAACTGATCATGAGACGTTATACCTTATAGATATTATGTATTGTTGTATCCGGCAAGCTGCTACTGGAGAATCGCCCACAGGTCGAATTGTTGACCGCAGAAGAGTATCTTTAAAAAATAATAATAAAAGAGTAATCTGAACATCTATAAATTTTACATTATATTAATTTAATTTAGTATTAATATTCAATTATATTTTTAGAGATCATTATTTAAACGAAAAATAACTGAACATTTTATTCCAACTTTGCCACTATTGTTAGATAAATATGAAGGTAATTTTGAATATTTAGCTTATTTTTTGGCTCTTCCACGATACTTCGATCTCAATGTATACATAACATCCAAACAGAAAAGTGTGAGTATATATATATTTTGTGGATTTTGTAAAAGTATTGTATTACATAACGATTGTTTATTCGATTTTAAACATTCAAGCAGTCAATTTTCAGTTTTATATTGGTAATCCCATTGAAAATGTTTATAATTATATAATTATATATACGACTCAAGTTTGTAAATATAATTTGATGTTTTTTTAACAGCAATTATCATCTTTTTTGAGCACACTAATAGAGGCTATAAAAAATATTAACGACGATAAAATATTGGAAAGCTGCGGTAAAACTCTTAATTTTGTGTGCATCGAGATGCTGGCGGCTTTTCCTCATCATAAAATAGGAACTGCCGTTTCGAAAATTTGTTTTAACCAGTACGCGATTACATTCAACGACTGGCTGAGTCTTGTAAATACGGTATACATGTTTAATTTTAATATAAAAATTGTATTTATAAAAATTCACTATTAACACGTCTCAGGCGGTTGATGTTTGCGTACAATCACAATCCAAGCAAACGGTGGTATCGAGCGAAAACGTTATTAAGCGTTAGAATATAGTTTGAACCTTTGTAAAAATATTGATGTACAATAACCATGTAAAAAATTACGTTTCATCCCGCTGAATACCACCAATCATCCCGCTCAAGATGTGTTAATATATTTTACTTCTTTAAACTGAAAATAAAAATTAATTAGCTGAAAAATTATATAAGTTTTTATTCAATAAAATTAATATGGGTTGATTTTTGCAGAAATGTGTCCCCGACAATAAAACAATGGTTGCTCTTACGACGTCTTTGGAAAAAATATTCATTATGGTCAAATATTTTGATTTTAATCAGATAAATATTTCACATAATATATTTCATGATTTGAATTTGTGCAAAGAACGGACTGATTTTCCTAATAAAGTAAGACTTATTAGGAAAAAAAATAATGTTTATGCATTTAAAGCTTGTAGCAATTGGTAAAGTTTGTGTTATTGACCAAAAATTGCATTTCAGGCAAAAATATATTTACTTAAAATCTGTTTTTGTAACATCATTTGGAGCTTAATCGACGCAGAGAATAATCTTTATGTTGAAAATGCCATTGAATTATTGAAAAATCATTCGCATGCATTTGTAGAACAATGTAAAAGCATAATCAAAGGCAAATATGCTACGGATATGAAAAACGAGGTGAAATATAAACGTTTTCGGCGATGTAATTTAAGCTCTTGTTTATTATTATTGTTGCTATTTAATAAAAATATATTTTTATTGCAGTCATTCTTGACGATGTGCGATTTGTTGATATTTTTTTCTGAAAAACTATATTCGGCACATCATAAAGACGATGTAAAATGGAAATCATTAGTATACAAGCCCGATGCGGAGATGTGTGAACTTTTAAATAGATTTATTCAACATTCCGTTTTCAAAGAACATATTGGTAAAATTTATATGTATTTTATTGAAGCTTTGACGGAAACTGATTGGCATATCGTTCGAAATCTCTCCGTTTTTTAGCACTTGATAAGAATATATTTTTTTATTTAGTTTTACGACTCAATATAGTATTATTAAAAAAGGGTTTTGTTGAATCGTAAGACAAAATCAAGATGGAACTTCTGATTGCCAACGTTCTTGGAAGATAGAGCACATAGAACACGATGCATGCGAGTCCTCCAGATTTCCACCCGTTAAAATAAATTAAATACAATAGGCTTAAGCATTTTTTCCTTATAGATTCCCCTGATTACGAGAACAAAAACGAAATTGTCAATAGAAAACGATATTTGGCTGCTTATTGCAAGCTTATAATATATAATATTTTGCCCATAAAGCAAGCTGCCGACATGCTCAAGCATTATGTGACCGTACGTATTTATATCTTCGTTATTCATTATTTGTACTGCAAGTTTTCATTTAAATGCTTGTTTTTTCAGCATAATTATGATTTTGGAGATATGATTAAGTTTACAATTGGCAAAATGCTAGAAATCAATAGAGTAAACTGTGCTTTGGTGTTCCTTAAATGTCTTCAAAATTTATATACGGAGATGCTTACTCTGTGCAATGGAAAATCCGCTTGCGAAATCAAGAAATTGAAAGATTTTAACGATCTGAAGGTTACATAAATAATACGTTATTTTATCTATTATATTATACTTATTTAAAAAAATATATTTATACAGATGTTAGCAAAATATTTCGGCTGTTCGTTCGGTTCATATCCCCTTAAAAATCAAAAGGCTATGAGGGCACTACATCGTGCTGGATTATATTTTAGCTTTATAGAAGACAGATCGTGTGAATTGGCTACGCCAAATCTATTATTTCTCGAGATAATTACAGAATTTTCCAAGAAATTACTCAATAGTGATAAAATTAAAATGTAAGTTAATAGCGCCTAAACTTATTGTTTGGATTTATTGAAAACTGAGTAAAATTTTGGTTGTATTGAATATTTATGCAAAGTATGATAATAAAGGGAATGTTTCAGTCATTCGATCATTTTGGATGAAGAGATTTCGTTGCTTATGGATTCCAACTTGGTATTTTTATATAAAAAGTCGCTCGTGAAGAATTTGTTTGATAATCCTTCATCATTATGAAATTAATATGGTAAGATCTTCGTTATATTTTTCCTTATTTCAGTATTATCATTTGTATTTTTATAAACATGTTGTTTTAGATCGACGAAGCTTAAAAAGGGCATTGTGAAATTAACACCTATATGAAGATTTATACATCGCCAGAAGAAGATTTTAGCGTTTTTGTTATAATTCTTACTATAATACAGTTGTCCTGTGAAAGTTGTTCGGGCCACTTTTTTGTTTATACATATATTGATCAAATCTTATTAAAGGAATAGATATCTAACTGGTTAATAAATAAAAAAAAACACAGATGAACTGAAAATATTTCCATTGCTTCAAGAAATATTGAGTATTTCCTGAAAAATCAATGTCAGGGGATTGTGTATTAAAATGAAAAATACGCTTTTAATAGAAAAATTAAGCTTTTTTTTTAATAATATTCTACTTATACTCAAATATACTAGCTGGTACCCGGCGCGTTGCTGCCACAGAAGTAATAATTCTAAAAATATAGTTTATATAAATATGAAAAACCATACAAATATTAATTTTTATATACAAGATCTACTGTGAGCTAATTATACTATACTTATATTATTTGAAAAGGTACAAACAATAAGTTGGCAAAATTTTATCGCAATCGAATGAACGGTATGGCAGCGCATAAAATACGAACAAACAAATTTTTATTTTTGTATATTAGACTATGCCTATGTTACTCGAACAATCTTTAGCAATGAGTGGATAAAGTTTTATCGCAATCTGATGAACGGTATG
Organism: Stenopsyche tienmushanensis; assembly: GCA_008973525.1. NCBI lineage: Eukaryota > Metazoa > Arthropoda > Insecta > Trichoptera > Stenopsychidae > Stenopsyche > Stenopsyche tienmushanensis. The sequence continues at coordinate 180,411 of WACJ01000103.1, forward strand.
GCAGCGCATTACATACGAACAAACAGAGATTCATTTTTTCATATTAGATTGGCCTATTTGATGCATGAATATTTTTTTTTTGACAAATACTAAGAATCTATTATGTCAATAAATGTATCAATATTTATAAAAGAAGGAATTTTACCAATTATTTGAAGCAGCGAATGATCTTGAGAAAGCAAGAGCTCGTGTGCAGATCACGATTTATGATGTAATTTATTCAGACCTCTGCCAATGTATACCTGTCCATGGTTGAAATTGTACTACAGTCTACTAAAACAAAATGGTTTACGTCATTTGAAAATACGTCAAGCGCAGGGATGGCAAATCAGGCGCCCGCCACGGGCGCAACTAGGCTTGGGGCGCAAAATGTAGAATACAGACCAACAGTTTTTATTTTTCTTAACCATTCTACTTTACATTAATCAACATTGATTGAATCTGTCCGTTTTTATAATATATACTAAGTCGTCTAATCCCTTTTTTCTTCGTTATCGCTTAAACATTGGGTCGACTCAGCCGCCATAAGCTCGCAATAAATAAAGACAACAATAATTTTGACCGATTGTAAAATTTAAACAGCCCACCCTATCAGTCTTCGGATAAATTAGTTTTGTTATGAGAGTTTGTAGTCGTTCTGTAGACATGTTCTGGTATTGCGTCCGATCGCGAGGCGTTCATTCGTCATATCAGCGGTTCGAAAAGCGGACCGGTTGGACACAGATCTTGTGGACCCATGTTTCATACTGAATTGATGCAAAATTCAGCCTTATTGCTGTGAAACATCGCCGAAAACTCCATTGAAACATCGTCACGACGCTGTTTTTGTTTCATTGTGAGCAAACGCGGCACCCACCTTGCGCACAGCTTTCTCGTGTCCAAATTTTCAGTCAATATATGATGTACAGCATTTTACTATAGCACACAGCATAGCTTACCATGTCTGCTAGCTCGCGCATTTACAGTCGATGGTCATCCAATACCATTTTGTGGATTTTCGTTACCATTTCTGGGGCGGTTACCTCATTTGGTCGACTACTGCGCTGTTCATCTTGGCAGCTCGTACGGCCTCGTTTAACCTCTCCTTCACCATGATGTATTTACTACGACTCGACTCTAATAATGGGAATATCGATATGAAATATAATAGATACGGGGCTCAGAATTTCATATGGTGTACCAAATACATATCATGGTAGCGCGCGGGTGTTTTTTTTTTTAAACAACCACCGCTATTTATACGTTAGGTCGGATACTTTATAAGTTAGATACTCGCCACAGGTGCTTCATATCCTCGTTACGGCTCTGAAAAATTTATGTTTAGTACGATATTTTTCTTTTACCTGTGCTGCAGAAAATGTTTCTGCACTATATACATATCTGCAAAAACCAGATGGTGGGTCTGTGATTCAGGAAAAGGATGTTCTTTTAAAGGTATCCTGTATACTGGAAAAGATGGAGTTAGATGTTTAGGTATGGGTCCGATCGCGAGGCGCTCATTCGTTATATCAGTGGTTCGAAAAGCGGACCGATTGGACACAGACCTTGTGGCCACTCCGTCCTCTTTTAGGGCTTTTTGCAGCATTTTTTATGATTTTTACGATCACGGAAGATCCCTCAGAGGCTAACTTGCATAGGTGGCTCGCGTCAAATGAGACCGATAACGATATTTATCTATCTTACTGATTTAAGCTGCCATCTTAGATAGTTTTTTTAGTTTTAAATTTAAGTTTTTAGTAAAAAATTGGAGGAAGGGGAGGTGCAAATTATATACTTGCCACGAGCGCATCATACCCTCGTTACAGCTCTGGGTAATGTTATTTTATAACAAGCACAATGGAGGTATTGACTGGGAGGTATTGATGCTTGGGGAGTATATATACAAACGGCAGTGTAATGCTCGGTGCACACAAGGTAATTATATACCAGCCAGACCATTTTCATTGACGAGAGGTAATAGAAGCAACCATTGATAGAAAGGTTAAAGTTCTGTGCGTGTGCGATTTCGGGGAATACCAATAACGCGTGCGATTTTGGGGAATCCCAATACTATCGTGTACTACTGCAACAGCGATAATCGAAACAAAAAGCTAATCAAATCGTTCGATTCGACTTCTTTACTATAATAAATCGAATGACTTCCGTCTTGCATAATAATTTCAAATAAAAAGACTATTACAAATATGATTAATGAAACATGCTAAATATTGGCACATAAGACATGGTGTTATCGATATGAGAACACTTTAATTACATGGTAACCTGATTAAACAAGAGTCCGTGCCCATGGAAACTAGCGTTCATACGAGACCATTCCACTACGCCAATGCACCACTCATTCCTGGACGATCCTCCTTCGGATATTTAAGGATATTCATGCCCTGAATCGATTCAATTTTTCATTTTGCGATGCCAGCTCACAGCTCACGGATCTCATAGGAATAAGGTAAGTCCCTTTGTTTCTTTATTTTGGAATGGGACAGTGTCACTTTCAAAGTACTGTCATGGTGTTTCTAGCAAATATTGATGAGTCGATTTTAACGACTTTATGCAAAAATATTACTTCAAAAGACATAAATAATGCAAATTACTACAAATACTATATAGTACAATATTTATCTACAATATGCCAAAGCGAAATTATTTGACTATTTACTATCAATGACGATAATTATTAATATACAAATTATAATTTCAGCAAGATCGTTTATAGTGTGGTATATTTATTCAGGCCAAAAGTGATAAATAGATTTAGGTCAATGGGTAAAAAAAGGAGGGGAGGATCTATAACATGAAAGCGGTGTCATTTTGAGGTAATCATTAAAATATATCAATTAAATACAGATATAACGAGTCTAATCTATTCCCTTTTAATGGTGTTTTTAATCTATTATCTTGAAGATAATCATTGTGTTTGCACTAAGTATAAAATATCTAGGGAAATTTGTATTCAAATATAAATAGATTGTTATATCCCGGCTTAAATCTCATCTTAACGGTGCTTTGCTCTTTATTATTATGCCCGTTTTTAATTCATAAGTTCCATATGTTTATTTTTGTCATTTCCGTAGCAATAAAGTGCGTTGATATATTCCAGAAAATGTCTTTGTACGCTTCAATTGATACAGTTAACGGCAATCAAAAAGATGTAGTCAATTGAGATGGGATGTAAATTGTGTAGGAGTGGAAAAGAGGTCCCAGCTGATGGATCCGTACTCGATAGAGTCATCAGTCAGTCTTCAAACGAGGACCAATGCTTGCTTTACAAATTAGCCAATTACAAAAAAGGTAAACAAATATCTTGTTCGTAAACGTGACGCAATTTTTAGAACGAATTTGTTATAATTTAAAGGCGGTGAGTTGATAGACGCTTACAATATCGGAGGTCAAGCCGAAGTAGAAAAGCTCATAAGAGAACAGTTCGGAGTCCTTATGTATGCCGAAGGCAAAGGGCAGATCATAAACAGAGCTGAATATCTTCGATGGAAGTTCAGAGATCAAAAACATGTACGTTAACGTTTAATAAATAAAAATATAATATTTTATATCGTCTATTTTATAATTATTTGGAAACAGGTGGTGATTCCGATAGAGGCATCTCTTTCGCGCTACGATCCGTTGGCTCGTTGGCATGATCACGCGGCTTGCTGGCAAATGCGACACCGCGGAGCACTCGGGGAATCACTTCTGCATGTTCTTATTATTTGCGATACTAAATTGCATACTCGTCTTGCGCGTACGTTACTGAAATGCTTTCCCAGATTAGCTCTGGACGTCGTCGAAGGAGAAGAATATCTAGGTAAAAATATATCGTGAATTTAAACATACGACAATAAGATTCTATTATAAATTTGATTATTTCAGGTGCAAGTTCTTTACATTTGGCTATTGCGTATAGTAATAATGAGCTTGTTCAAGATCTAGTAGAAGCTGGCGCCGATGTTAGTCAGCGTGCAATAGGTGGAATATTTTATAATTACAAAACATGCTGTTTAATATTAATATTTATATGAATTTAATAATTTTTATTGTTTTATTGTAGGAAGTTTTTTTCTTCCTCGTGATCAGCAAAGACCTTCTCCGGCTCGGCACACGGACTACGAAGGCTTAGCATATTTGGGCGAGTATCCGTTGGCTTGGGCCGCTTGCTGCGCAAATGAATCTGTGTATAATTTGCTTATTGATTCTGGAGCCGATCCAGATCTTCAAGATTCATTCGGAAATATGATTTTGCATATGGTTGTGGTTTGTGATAAATTGGTGCGTTATTCATTTGAATGTTTTAAGCATATTATTAATACTTATTAAGCGATTTAAATTTTTTAATAAATATTTTAAAGGACATGTTTGGATATGCTCTGCGTCATCCAAGGTTGCCCGCTAGTAATGGTAAAATAAACGACGAAGGATTGACCCCGCTGACTCTGGCATGCAAACTTGGTCGCGCTGAGGTGTTCCGAGAGATGTTGGAGCTTTCCGCTAGGGAATTCTGGCGATACTCGAATATAACGTGCTCGGCCTATCCACTTAATGCATTAGATACGCTTTTACCAGATGGAAGAACAAGTAGGATAAAGCATTTCTTACGCACGATCTAACATGTAGGTCTTTACATAATTTATAATGGTTTTATTTGTAAATATTATAGATTGGAATTCAGCTTTATTCATTATACTCAATGGAACCAAAGAAGAGCATTTAGATATGCTTGACGGTGGAATAATACAAAGATTGCTCGAGGAAAAATGGAAAACATTCGCTAGAGTATGAACATTTTGCATATGTATTTTATCATAATGTCAATATTTATTAATCCTAGATCACTAATCCAGTCATCCTGTGCTTCTGATAGGGACAAAATATGCAAATTTTGTCGTTTATTTGACTGCCATTGAGAAGTATTTAGCGTAACGTAAGTAAACGTAAGCGTAATTGCACTGATATCTCTTCTCAAAGTCATAGAATTAAATCGCTCACGCAACCACGGTTCAGGATGTTATAAAATATACATTGTGGCCATCTATTTATCTTGCGACTGTAACTTATGACTGCACATCTGGTCAATCGTATCAATAGCACTTTTGGTACTGTTCTAGTATTATTTTGCGCTCTTTGGAATTGGCGTTAATATCTGGCTTAGGTTTATACGAGATCAGAAGAATCTAAACAAAAAATTGAGGGCCGATATTGCTACGTATTGTAATAACAATAATTCATTTATAAGGAGGTTGTAGTTATTGTATATAAGAAAGCGGCACAGACGTAAACTAGTTGTCCATGGTTATATTTCTGTTGGTTTCATAAAAAGGTTCACAAAGTTGTTTGTCCATTTTCCCAAATATAGCATGGCGTTATAAAGGTATCTAGAGTTAGAATTTTTACTTATGATGGCGTTTAGAGCCCTATGAGAGAGCCCCGGCCACTGACAATGCTTGTCGCCATTTTCGTCTCTCCTAGGCTTCCTCTCTCCAAATGCCCAGGCCCAGACGTGCGATCTTTTTCAATTTGATTTGAATCTGTGAGATTAACGATTAGTGATCTAGGATCAACAACGAATCGATTATTTCTATTTTAACGAGAATGCATTTTTTTTCAGAATCAATTTTTGAAGAGATTACTTATTCTTTTCATACATTTAGTATTCTTGTCGTTGGCGGTATATCTGCGACCATTAGAGAGAACCACTCCTTTATTAGGTTCGCCCGAGGATGCGAGAGACGCTGCTCGTTATGTATGTGAAATCGGAACACTGGCAGGAGTTCTTAGCTATGTACTTCTGCAACAGGGCGATGAAATTAAAAATCAAGGTTTAGCGGCATTTTTAAAGCAATTGGTGAGCGTTTATTATAATATAAGTGATTTATATATTTTTATTACATCAACAGTACTAAATTAAAGTAAAAAAATACATTTCTTATCATTTTAGACGCATGCTCCAGCCAAAGCAATATTTCTTGTCTCCAATTTACTTATATTAGCATGTATTCCGTACAGACTCATGGGGGATAAGAGCTCTGAAGAAGCAATTTTAGTATTTGCCGTCCCCGGATCTTGGTTTTTATTGATGTTCTTTGCCGGGTGATTGAAACACTTTATAAATATTTAATAAGTATGTATTTTATTTGCCGTCAGATTCAATAAATTTAATGTTTATTACAGTGCCGTTCGACTAACTGGACCCTTCGTCACTATGATATATAGCATGATTACTGGCGATATGTTAACTTTTGGCATTATATACACCATCGTCCTCTTTGGATTCTCCCAATCGTTTTTCTTTCTCTATAAAGGTAGTTTATGCAGCTTGTGTTTTTATTTAATTAATATGAAAAATTTATATGATATAAAACCATTTCTATTAAAGGATTCCCTGGAGTAAAAAGTTCCCTATTCAACAGTTACCCTAGCACTTGGATGGCATTATTTCAAATTACCTTAGGAGATTATAGTGTTAGTTACATTGTTGATGATTAATAAGTATATATTTTCAAACGAAAGCAAATACACTGATGTTTTTTTATGATTTCAGTATACTGATCTTAGTTTTACAACGTATCCAAATCTTAGTAAATCAGTTTTTGCTCTGTTTATGGTATTTGTACCAATTTTACTATTGAACATGTTGATAGCTATGATGGGAAACACATATGCACACGTTATTGAACAGTCGGAAAAGGAATGGATGAAACAGGTGTTTACGTTAAACTATCTCATGATATTTTTCTTCGCTTCCATAACTATAACTTATATTTTCTGTACAATGTAGTGGGCAAAAATTGTTGTCACTTTGGAACGGGCTGTAGCACAATCTGATGCTCATCAATATTTACAAGAATATTCTATTGGATTGGGGCCATCAGACGATCCTCGATATGAACAACGTGGCGTCATGGTAATAAAATCAAAGTCAAAAACGCGAGCCAAACAACGCAAAGGAGCCGTGGCCAATTGGAAGGTATTATTATACATGTTTTTAATAATTTGAGTTACTTATGCTACTTTTTATAATCTTACGATTACAATTTTAGAGGGTAGGTAAAGTAACAATAACCGAATTGAGAAAAAGAGGCATGACCGGTGAAGACTTGCGAAGAATAATGTGGGGAAGGGCATCGATATCAACGCCAACAAAAATTCCTAAAAAGTGAATAAAACATTATACATATAGAAAAATATTTGCATTATTATATATTCATAATGTTGTCGATTATTTCAGGCAACCAATTGATCCACTTCTTCAGGCCGATGCCCATAATGTTGCCGGTGGTGTTGGTGAAGTGCTAACTTCTGCTTTGGACGTCATGGCTTTTACGCACGATCTAGATATAGCCAATACAAACGGACTTAATTTACAAAGCAACGCTATTAAAGTACCACCGCCAGTCGTTCAAAATAATCCAATAAATACAAACACTGCCCTAAATAAACCTAAGACTAATGAACTAACCGTGCCGACACCAGGAGTAGGAATATTCAATCAGACAAAACCCATAATTGATACAGGTGATATTTTAAAATCCTAATAACAGTATGTATGGTTTATAATTCATTAATAATTTACAACCTATCCCAATGGCATTGTATTACAATTTCAGGAGGGAGTTTGATGGGAATGCTAAATCAAATCTCGGATTCGCAATTACCTACTGATATGAAAGTGCCTATGAATTCAAATATTGGAATGTCACCAACATCAGTATCTCAACAACATGCAATGCCAAACCAACAACCACCGTTTAATGTTTCTGGCAATTTACCCTCGGCTCAAAATCAAACGATGGTTCCACCTTTGATTAAAATTTATAGTGATCCATTAAGGGAAATTGTGCATCTATCAGATTCAAAAGATTCTTCTGAACACGAGGGTAAAATTAAATCGCTAGCCGTCGAAGCTGCAAATCTGTATCACGTAGAAGAAGTGAAACCAATAGCAAAGGTTTTGAATGCACTCAATATTAATATTGGTTGTGTGAATAAGTTCTTGCCGTTTCCAACTAAACCATCACAGGAGATCTCTACCGAATGTGGAATTCAAATGCTGCCAGAAAAATAGTGGCTAGCGATGGGCAATACTTATATTGACTTGTTTTTTTATTACCTCTTTAAAATATGGGATTTATTTTCACTAAAACGGCAGGAACTTATTCAAACATCCAATATAATAATTTGAATGAATAACATATTTTTTATAATCATAGAAAACTCCGATACTTAAGTTTATTTGAATAAATTATTATAGCCTAAATCACGAACTTCTACTGGTGGTATTAATATGACTGGATGCTTAACTAATTTGTTTGGCGTTGAAAGCGGCTCCGGACCAAAAGTAGATTGGGGAGCAGGTGAAAAACGCCAAAAAAAATTAACCGGGTTGGAACCGAGTGATAGCGATGGTGTTGGAGGTTTATTATATTAATATTTTACAATTGGACATGAATATACAAAGGAAAATATTTATTGATGTAATGGATATTTTTTGCAGAGGTACCACTTTTAGGCAAGTCGGCAAGAATGAGGCGCGCACGTTCAGCTACTAAACGCAATCAAGAGATTCAACAAACGCATCCAAATCAAAAGCCAATGTCGGGCTTATCACGTAGAAGCGTTCATTTATTATTGGCCGGCGATACCAGTTCATCAGATGTCGGCGGCGATATGAACGGAATTGATAACGAAGGATTTGGGAGAAATCCAGAAGAATCGTGCGGCTTGGAATACGCCAATGAAAGAATAGAGCAAATTCAACAGTCCATGAAAAGGTATTATAATTTATTTGATTTAACGATAATAATATAAATATGAATCCTATTAAAATTATAATCTGTGGCAATAAAGAAGCATGACGACACCCGAGCCTGATGATGCATCGGACGTTAAACCCGGATTATCCCTTAAAGATATGAGGCCTCTCAATATAGAACAAGCTATGGATAGCAAAATAAATAGCGGAATGTATAGTGCAAGCACTATGGACACAATTGCAGAAAAAGCGGTCATATTTAAAGGTATGCTATCGTTATAAATTAAAAGTGCATTTAAATTATTTAATTGGTAGTTTAAATAGATATTTTTTGCTATTTTTCAGGCGAAGGTAGTGGCATTGAAGTTCAAAGCGGGAACAATGAACATTTTGTTCAGTTCGAAAAAGGCACAAAACACAATACTGAAAGAAAAAGGACTGAAAAAAGAAAAACTAGACCGCGACCCAAAACGGCCCGGTCAAACAGGTATTTAATCAAAGTATTTTAAATTCGTTTGTTAAGCAGAAATTCATGTAATATATAACCGAGGAAAAAAAATTATTATTTTCATGTTAAGTTCTATTTTTTCATGCTGAACAATGAAATTTCTTAATGTAATAAAAATGTGTTATAATATTAGGGGGACCCGAAAATATTCGCCAATTTTGAGACCTTATATTTGAGCTCAGTTTGTTATATTTGTTTTAACAGTCCGCAGATGAAATATTGATGCCAGAAATTTAAATCACGCAATTAAAGCTCATGGGATGAACTGAGAACGGAGCGATCTTTGAATTTTGATAACGATGTATTAAAATCCTTAATCAAATCAGAGCCACGGCAAACAATTGAGTAGTTATCACTAAGACTGGTATTCTATTGGGACCATTTAAAATTCATCAGCAAAATGAATAGGATGGGTGTTATGTGGTAGGATAGTTGTTATGGGGTAGGATGTTTGTTATGGGGTAGGATGGGTGTTATGAGTAGGATGGGAACCACACACCTTGATTGAACACAACAAAAACGAAACACGTTCCTAGGTTTCTTGATAACGCAATAAAATAGTCCCTTTTTAAATAGCATGGTAATTGGTGATGATGAAATGAAATGGCTCATTTACGATAAAATACGATTAAAAAAATCAATGACTCGAAAAAACTCCTCAATTCCAGCCTCTAAGCCTTGATTGACTATAAAACTAGGAATTAAATTGGGAAATGTTACTACATTATTTTTATTCACCTGACCTCGCCCCGGCGGATTTCCATCTTTTCATATCTATCGGAGCACACCCTGAGCTAAGAACGATACAAAAATTCATCTGGTTGAAGGACTGCCAAAGCTACGAGGAAATGTTTTGAATAATGAAAGGTCTCCCTAATATTTAAGGCACAATTTAATATTTTCATTAAGTATTGATGAAACAATTTTTATGCATTAGGGTCGCTCCAATGATTATAGCCGAAGACACTAGAAAAAAATCAAAACGAGGTCAATCAGCGCATCCTACGAAAAATGGCAAACCGAAATTGAAGACGGAGCCGACGTCTCCTCCGGATCCTTTAGAAAACTGGTCAACGGCAGGTTTAGCTTCGATGAATTCGCTTTTATCCTGGGATCACGAGTCTGATGATTATTGAAAAATACTAGTAACAATCAAAATACATTGCTATCTTCCATTGTTTTATTATGGCAGTTATTTATATTAGGATTATATTTTATGACTTTGAAGAGTTTAAGAATGCATCGGTTGTAAGTCACATTGTTTGTATCAATTTTCTTTAACTGCGCAAAATCCTTTATTTAATGTTAACGGATACAACTGCGTAGTGGTTACAAATCTGATTTTAATCATAAGAAAATATGATATATATTTAGATAATTAGTTATTTTATGAATATGAATTTTGTCTCGAAATATTGAAAAGTGTTAAATAAATAACAATTAACGGGATCGTTTAACGCGTTTGACTAATATTAACACACGTCTATAGATAACTAGTTATTCATAGATGTGAAAATGGATAATCTTCCAATATGAAATATCGGAAGAGGAAGAAAATGCTTCTATTTATTACGGCGCGATTGTGGAATAATTTATGATTTATCATTTTTATGTACAGAAAGATTCATTTAATACATCAATTAGTATATATTGACTGTTTTTATATTTTTTAAATACATTTAAATATATGCATTCATATTAAAACTCCGCAAGCAATAGAAATTTATAGTAATGTGTTATATCGTTAATTAATCTTATCGGAATAACATTTGTAATAATGTAAACATTCTCTTTGATTTGCTGCCCAATCTGTATAATTTCATTCTATAATATTCATTTTAATCAATTCTATAGCGATTAGTAATTTTCTATTGTTAACACATCTTAGGCGGCTAATATTTACCATTGAAACTCGATAAATAAATACACGTTGAAAAAATTAAAAAATCCCGAATTGTAACACATTAAAAAACGTATTAAACCAACAAAATATGTACTTTATTTAGCATTAGAATATAGTTTGGACCTTTGTAAAAAAAATGACGTACAATAATCATATAAAAATGCCGAATACAACTAATTTTTTCCGCTGTATAGTCTTTGAAATGGGTAAAAACCCGCGTGAGCGTTCCGCTCAAGTATACAATTTTAAAAACCGGATTGAGAAAATAAAAAGATACCACCTTGTGTTCCAAATTCAAAGTAAACGCCCTTTGAAAAGCATCATAAACGTTTTTTATATACAAACTTTATTTGAACGCCATTCGTTTCGAATTAAAATCGATGTAAGATTTTATAATCTCAATTTAAGTACGTTCTATTAAACTTAGTTGTAAAAGCGTTTGAATCTTTTGAAAGATTATGTCGCTCATTTTATTTATATTTATAATACATTTGCTTATCATTGTGTTGATCATTAACGTAAGAAAATCACAACCGTTACTACATTAATGAGTTTCGGCTATTGCTCAATTTTTGTTGTTGTTGATATAAGTATTTTCTATTTGAAAAAATATCATACAATGAGTGTTTGTTTTAAAAGTGTTATTCATTACAAATGTACGAGTGAATCTGGTATCATAATATGTGCTTTAATGAAATTGTTGCATTATGATAATAAATTAATGGAAACTTGTTGCGAATTTGCGTAGAAATATTAGTGTTTTGAATCATTTCCTATGTTTCCTCATCTTACCATTGACCATATGATAATAATGCGGAGTTAATACTCTATCTTTGATTATATATATAGCTATATTATTATATAAGAATCCTATGTTTATGAAATTTTAAATTAAAAAGTGAAATAACAAAAATTCTGTGTTTGGAATGATGATAAATAAGATAATTTAAAGCAAGGATGCCTAACCCTTTTTACCTTGAGAGCTACTTTACTTTTCAATTGAGAGTCCAGCTCCCATCAATCCCAGCGATTTTGCCATACTTGGATAATTAATAACTGAGGAATGTAATGTTTCCCGTGATTCGGTTTTTTAAGCTGTGGTGATTCTCAGATCACCTAGTTTTTATTTATTGCATCCTTTCTTGACATTGACTACCCAAATAGCGTAATGCCGTGGAATAAAATAGACTTATTATACATCACCTCGCTTAAAAATTTTCTTCGACGTGTCCTCGGTCCATTGATGTTAGGCATCAAGCGTACCAGGGAGTTATACACTTATGGCATTGTTTGTCGTCTCATTTATATGTTTTATGAAGTCTAGTTTATCATCTAAATAGACGCCCAGATTTTTCAAGACAAGTAGTGGCAAAAAATGTGAAAAAAACATGGTGTAATTCATATATTTATATAAATATATCAATTTTATCGGAATACATAGTAAATGTTATTACTCGTTGGAGTGTAAAAACGCTAAATTATAGGAATATTATATTTTGCAATAAAATAATTAGCAGATTTACATGTGTAGGAATTAAAAATACATTTGTCAATTATGATCGTTAAAAATTATGTATGTATTTCTTATACAATTAGAAATATAAACGAAATTCGGCATACGATGAAGAGCTTATGATTAAAATACATCTTTACATAATATGGTTTTGTAGCGACAATGTGATAGATTAAGTAATTTATTATTTTAGCACAATTTTTATCACTTAATTATCTCATATTATAATACACTTTTTTAATAATAAATTATTTAAAATATATATAAGGAAAAATATGTGTATTTTATCACATTTGCAATATGGGACATCTATCATTTTACTGAAAACAACAATGTGGAACAAATCTAAGATGTATTTAAGCATCAATTATATCTTCAAAATATATAGACTACTTGCCGAGTGAGCATTTTAAATTAAATTCTAAGGTAATGCTACTTTCAATATCAAACAACCGAGATTAATGTAACCGTTTCCTATGAATGGATACTGAAGAAGCTCTTGTTTTGCTAGTGGACTGTTTGCGGCTGCACTTTGATAATATATATAATAATAAATTGTTGTAATAAACAATAAGATTGTTGTAAATACTTCTTATATTTTAATATTGTAAAATAAAGTAGTCTTATCTAATTTTATTATCTCAAAACATGTTGATTTTTATTCTTAAGAGTGAGACGAACTTCTGCTATAGTATATTGATATATATAAATTAAATATATTTAAATCTTTTTAATTTAGATTGTCTTTGTTTTGAATTATTTAAAATACTATCAACATTATAGTATAATCATAGAAAAATTCTATATAAATTTAATATACTTATAAGATTCTATTTGGATTTAAATTTAAATACGTTATGTACGTGTACGTACGTAAATAGTTTAGAAAAGTTATGCTATTTATATAAAAAATAGATATTTTAAATAAGAATAGAGAATACATATTTTTTAAATTTTAAAATTCTATAAATATTATGTAGAATGATTTAATAAATTGTAAATAATATGGATTTAATCTTGTATTAATTAATAATCTTTATTAATGTGAAAATATGCTATTTTTATGTTATTTATAAAGAAATATGGTAGTTCAATAATGTGTTATAACTTTATTAGAATTTAAATTTTCATACAGGTGTCACAATTATATGTTGTTGCTTAGTTAAAATATATGTGGTGCTTATCTAATTTTGTAAGAAAACGTATTAAACTGGATGTATTCCCCAATTTTGTTGTAAATTATTGTTCTGAGCGCGGTTTATAGCCGATCAAGCAATGTGTTATGGCCAAAAAAGTGTCAAAGTTTACCGTTGTGCAATAAACAGTGGGCCGCGAGCTGTCAGCGGTGACAGCGGCCGAGCTGGCTTGGGCGGCGCCGCCCCCGCCTTGGGGCTCCCGCGCTGAGCCCCCGTCCACGGCGCCCTCGGTCGGGAGAGCTCGCGTCCGAGCCCCCGCATCTCGCACTCTGTACGCCTGAGCCCCTCGGCCGCGCCCCCCCGTGCACCCCGCCCTCGATCCTGCGCATTCCGCCCGCCGCTCTCGTCCTGCCGGCGCCGAAACTGCGCCGTCCACTCGACAGACACCATAAAACAATAATAAGATCATAAAGCGGAAAACGATCGAGTGGCCTACTTTCGCGCGAATTTATCTTCTTTTTATCGAAAGTATGTAAAAGTCGACGGAAGCGAGTGAAATTGTAACCTAAGACTCGCCTTTTGAGTTTAGGTCGCGAAATCCAAACATATCGAACTCTACTAAAGTACCTTATGAGGGCGCGCGCTCCCGTGTGCGTCCGAGACGACGTCAGTGAGATATTCAAACGATACGGGCCAATAGATTTAAGTAGCAAGTAGGATAAGAGCCAATGACGGATTCGACGCGGAACGGTCACCGAAAGATGTCCAAGAAATGATGACAGATGACAGCGGGGAAGCGAGCAAGCGCGCGAGCACCGGCGACGAGGACCGAGACTCCTGCTCGGGCCGCGACGACCTCAGCTCGGATCAGTTCGAACTCGACAGTGCCGCAACAGAAGGGGAGACCGCAGACGGAGACAGCGACAACTTCACCGCCGCGTCCAATTCCACCGAGCCGGTCGTCAAAGTCAAAACGGTATGTATTTGCATAAATTAATACCGCTAAAATATATTTAAGCAATTAGCCATATTGAAACATTTTGTATAGATTCAAATTTATTGTTATTGTATTAACTTGTTTTGATCCAATATTATATACGTTGTTTACCAGAGGAAACCACAAAATTTTATCAAATTGACCACCATTGGTGATCATTCAATAACAAATTGCATAACTAAAGAAACCTGTAATGGAAACGCTATAAATTTAATTACAAAATGGATAGAATTTTATTAAATTTCTTTGCTATGGATTAAAGTAGGCCAATATATAATTTTAATTCGAGTAATAAATTTTCTACTATTTATATATCGATACGTATATATATTTAATATATTAGCAGTTCCCATATGTTACATTGTTTTTTGTTGTTGATGAAATTCAAAATCATTTTTCTTAGGCTTTATTGTACTTATACAAAATAATTTCCTACATTATGTATAACCGACTGCCATCTATTCTTTGATCTATGCCCGTTTTGTAATATCCAGCGGGTTTTGATTTAAGATCGTCTGAAAGGCTGGAGTGCAATGGTGCGTCTATTCACCTAAGGTTGTCTCTTTTGATGCAGTGCTTCATTCAATCGATCCAATTATTGACGGTACACATCTGCCGACACCCTCTCGCCTTGTGCTAATAAATCCAATCAAATTATTCCTTTAGAATCCCATCAGACACACAAAAAGACTATTTTAATATGAGCCTCTAAATAACGCAGAAATCGACTTTGAGTCGGTGGATCATGTTGCAGTTGGTTGAACCCAAACACCTCATTTTTTAATCTTGCCCAATTTCTTTAAAATTCACTGAGTATTGGATATTACAGACTTCATCTCCTTGTGCGAGTTGTCCACTTTGAGGCACGTCTTCCATAGCATACATCTCTGCAGATAATCTTCCGACAAACACGTCTCCCATCGACTGAAAGGAATTATTTTGTAGAGGGTGCATCGATAAAATTAAGGGAACTGCTGATATATCACATCACAATTCATGCGATTAACGCAACAAAAAGATGAAAGTTGCGTGCAAGATTTATTACAGTTGGTATTATTTGAAAAGTCAATTATTTAATTTACACATTATATACATAGTCTATTTCAGGATGCATCATGTCTTACTCCTACGTCGGTTGAGTACGGAAGCAACGTAATTCATCTAAATATTTCCACTTCTATCGTAGCACGTTTTATTGACATTTTCAGATCTTATTTCGTTTAAAGACGGCCAATGTAAATTTTAATTGGACATACACGTTATAATAAACGGGTCGAATTAATAAAAAGCAAATAGTTTTATCTTTATAATTCTTTTTATTTAAACTCCAAAATGACTGTACATTTTAAAAGGTCATTCGTTAACCACATAAGCACCAGCGGTGAGTCGCTACGTTTATTCGAATAATCATTTTTAATACCTAATAGGATGATTCTTGGCATCTCTCTTTTGGTTCGGTATAGGCAGTCTCTCGGAGTATCCTTGCATATATACGGACACGATAGCGGATCACGTTCTATGGTCTTGTCCGGGAAATTCTCCTATGTTGTATATAGTGGTTCCGCTTCAAGACCTGTTGGACAAACAGACCTAATAGCTGGTCCCTGAACATTCAAAAAAGTTTTGTGATAGTTTTGGCACCAAATGTGCAGAAGAATTCCGTAGTCTACTTCTTCAATTATTGTTAAATGTAGAATCTTATAGACAACTATCTGGCATCTGGACTTCCAGCAATGGCAGTGAGCAGTCACGTTGGAACCGGAGAACATTCCTAGTAACACCCACAATACATTGACTTACGCCTGTGCGTATGTTTTGGATTTTAAGTGCGTGTCTGCAATGACCAGTGTAAACATTGATGTATCGGTCAGAATGCCTTGTTAATATTTATTCTTATCGGTAATAAATTGAGACAACCCTAAACAATCAATTTTAATGGCGTCTATTAACAAAAAATATTCATAACGCGTTGTGATGATCCTGAATAAATGCTAAATATTCCGCAGCATTATGATATGCATGCATATATTAGGACAAATGCGTCGCTTTTAGGCAGTTTAATATACTAGTGATTACCAGGTATGCGTTGCAATGCCGTGTCTCGCATAGTAATATTTTTACTACGCCTATATTATTCCCGCAAGTGTAAACAGTAAGTTGACAAAGTTTTATTGCAATCGGATGAACGGTATGGTAGCGTATTAAATACGGATAAACATTGTTTTTTATATATTAAAACTATGCCTATGTTACTCGCACAATCCTTAGCAATAAGTGGACGAAGTTTTATCGCAATCTGATGAACGATATGGCAGCGCATTACATACGAACAAAAACAGATTAATTTTTATATATTAGATAAGTCGAACAACTTTTTATGCAATTCCTAAATTTGCTGCCAGTCAAAAGGTCAATCCAATAAACGCAAATAATTAAATGTGTAGCCGATCATTTTATTAGTAGTCTGTTCGTCTTGATTGACTAGTCGCTAGCATTTTATTACGGATCTGGAGCATCCTCAATGCCAATCTTATTCATATGTACATTCTTATTTCTCGGCACATTCTTAAAGGTTTTAGATTCAACGCGGGTTTTTTATGCAGTAGCTAAAATCTGTCGATGAAGCGTTGTATCGTTTTTAATGTAAAACAAGAATTCTGTCATAACATCGTTCGAGATATATAGACTTTAAATCAATAATTTTCCCGCGAGATAGTGCAACGGCCAAAGAGTATTCCGTAAGCGATTCAATTTACATATTTATCTATGATAATTCAATTTCGATACAATAAACTGTGTATTCAAATCGATTATTAAAGTGTGACAAATGTGAGCATTTTTCCTTTTTTTAATGACCGATAAGTGTGATTAACACTGTGTATCAAAATGTTCAAACAACAAATTACACACGCGGACAGCTGATACTGTTACACGTTTAGTCGAGTGACTTAAAAATTATTCTCGTTAATGGCATTCCATCGTCTTCGGTTCCGATGGCTTATGGATAATTGTTGGTTGAAGCATCAGACGTTTAAGCGTGTATAACACGCATTATCCTCTGGGATAATTTGTGGGATTTTGAGCATTTCTCGTTTATGATTGTTACAATAATATTATATATGAGGCGTCATTTATTGTCTTTGTTAATAATACTGATAAGACTAGTTTTTACAACGCATTCTGATCAATTCATCTCAAACGTTGATTCAGTTACGCCGTGAAGATCATTCAACGGGCAGTCCTGATGAGCTCCGTTGAATTTATTTAATGGAAATATCAAGATCCGTTGAAATGTGAAGATACTTTTGGATTCAACAATGCGTCTTTAGCGTCGATTTTTTTATAATTAAAAACGCAGACGCCAATCACACCTCCTGTAATTTTGAACTCGAGATGATGAGTCGCTGACGATCAATTGTTCAACGTTTTATTGGATAGTGTATTTAATTAAAGTCAGGTTTTTATGATGGTAAGCTTTTTAAACGGCGAGGATTCTGTACATCCTCAATTATAGACGGCATCAATTCAAATGCGGTTTCAATATTGATTAAGTAAAAGCAGATCTTATTGGAATATCTACGCTGGCATGTGAATAAATAGAAAGTAATTATTTATACGACTATCATCTCACATGTGTTATTTTATATCGTCCGAAGAACAACAAATCATTCTGGCATAAATCTTCTCTTTTTCCGTCCGAATTTTGCATATAATCGTGCAATCAAAACCGATCCAATTATGCATGTATTTCGGATTCGTCGCGTTATTTTGATAGCGTCGCTTCAAAAATAGTTCCCATGTGGAATTCGTCTATTTCAATGTTATCTGAGATAGCGCGCCGTCGATACGAGATATCTCTAGATATTTCTATGAATGCATTTTCAGGGTTGTAATTTTATTTTAAAAAGCGTATCCTCGGATGTTCGTGGATATTTTCTTCGTCTCTCGTTTATCTATCTCGTTGTTATGCGAGTGATACGCCGGTGTATAGATATGACATGAATCATTTTAGTTTGGAAAAACTATAAATGCGTCTTTAAACAGTTGTGTTTATTGCACGGCGGAACGACTTTCAACAATAAGTGTTTGTAATTAAACGTAGTAGCGCTGTTTGAAAATTACCAGGCATATTTATTTGGGAAAGTAAACATATTCGAAATTTTGCACACATCCGATATAGAAATATTATATGAAATTGATTGCGTTTAATTGGTATCGGTATCGCGTCTGTGCACATTTTGTAGCGAGCGATTTAAATACAAATTTGCATTTTTATCGTCGCTCTCGATTGTTCCTGTAAATTTTTATCGGGTCGTTTTAAGGGCAAAACTCGACGTGAAAATAAATTCAATCTCTTATGCAATTGCTTCGATGATGCGACCTTTGGTCTGTCGTATATATAAGCAGCTCGAGAAAATTATTAGATTCGCATCGGAGACGTGCTCTAAATCTATGCAGGCCGATGGAATAATACATTGATATGATCCCAGTAGTGATGTCATTCTTGGTGTATTCTATTTTTTATATGAATTTCTATAATCTGTTAAGAAACCACTGACAAGTGTGAAATTTTATACGTTCAAAGTGATCGCATTCGACTCAGCTAAATATTGAATGAATCACAATAGTAAAAGTGTGTCATTTCCCCGGCTGAGCTTAGAAAGCATATTTTTTTGTAAATTGTATTAAATGCATGCATAGTATTCCGAGATACGGTATTAATCGAGGATCGTTGCAATAATGTCGTTGCATCATCGCATATTTAAACGTTGATGGTTTTGCTTAGGGTTTGAGTTTTTTGAGTTTGGGAGTTCGAGTTTTGAGTCGCGACGTTCGAGTGTCGGGTGGCGCTCGCGTCGCCCGTTTTTGTTCGGCGCTTCGTTCTCCGCGGCCGTAATAAATTTCGAAGAGGTCATGAGAAATAAGTTACAATTCCTGGGAAAATGTATGTATATTGTAACCGGTTCGACGTAGACGCGCAAATCTTATTATTATTTATATAGAGAAAAATTAGAAAGTCTAACGAGAGCAGTCGCTCGAGACGTTAAATATGCATCGCGTCCGATGTGTAACAGTTTCTCGACCGGGAAGAGGCAAGGAAGACGATATTCAGGTTCGCGTCCTTCCACGTGTCGCTGGAAACCGGATATTCCGGTTTCGTCGAGTTTGAGGAGCGACGATGATTAACGTTCGTCTTTCTCTGAATTCCGAATCCTCCGCGGTGGCACTTTCTTCGGGCGTCAAGGTCGCGTTCATCATCCAGCGTTGCGACATCGGCGCGCATATCGAGTCCGATCTTGAATTCGGTCGCCGAGAATGTAGCGGCATCTGTCGGGGGTCAGTGGCCCCGCTCGGCTGATCGGAGCGGTCTCGCCGCTTCCGCGTCTCGCGGGGAGCGCATCCGGACGTCTCGAGCTGCGGACCGGCTTTGACCGCACCTGTCGCGAGGAATCCTCCTACTGTCTGGGCGCGAATCGATCGCTCGAGAGGCGAGCGTGTGCGTGCGCATGCGCGTGCGCGTACTCGGGATCGCTCGTACTTTTGTCTTTTAATTATGCAGCTTTCGTGGAATTTAGTTTCGTGGAGCGCAGACATGCGCGCGCATCGCTCGCCCGCCTCGCATCTCGCCGACTCGCACGCGATCACGCCCTCCGATCCGATCTCGAGGTACGAGGACCGCAGCGCGGTCGCTTGAATTTCGGCCGTCGATCGGGTGGCGCTCCGCTCGGCGACGCGCACGCCGGCTCCCGCGACTGTCGCGACCGATCGGATTCGATTCCGATCGGAAGATGACATCCCGCGGGCCGCCGCGCCGAACGCGTCGAAGACTGCGCGGCGCCACCGTCGACGGATATTTCATGATATCGTCCGATTGCAATGTCGTGCTGAATTATGCGCGTCGCGACCTTGAGGGCTCGCTCGGTCGTCGACTGGCGGATTCCCCGTTGTTGCGATGAGTGCGCTCGCGAGAGTAGGGACAGTCGCGAGAGCCGGCGTACGCGGCCCGCGATTATTATTATTACGGTAATTATATTATTTGTAGGTGTGAAATGCTCCGTTCGATTTTCGGTACGTATCGCTTCCGAGGGTTCCCCCCTTCGTCGTCTCGGAGACGCGACTCCGCTCTCCGGATCGGGCGGACGTCTCGGCGCGGCCTCCTCCGGTTCCGGTTCCGCTTCCGCGTCCGGATGGGAAGCGCGCCGAGAGGGAGGAGCGCCGAGATCCCGAGCGGGACGGGAGGTACGTCGACTCGCCAGATCGCATACTTGCGTTTTTTACGAGGCGGCCGCGGTGTCATTGAACTCGATCCGGCGATCGGACGGGGGCCGGAGCCCCGGCGATCGGCCGGCGCCGCGGGGTCGGCCGACGTCGTACGCGTTCGCCGGTCCGCCGCGATGATTGTGAGTTTATTGCCTTATAACATTATTTCGTGGGGACGACCACGACGATTTCGACACCGTCGGCCGCGCTCGTGTGCGCACATCTTCTTCTTTTACATAATATCGCGCTCCGCTTTTGACATTCTGGCGTTTTTAACGTGTGCGCGATTCCGAATCGCGTATCGATCGCCTTCCTCCGCGCCCCCCCCGGCCTTTTTATTTTGACAAATTATGTCACATAATAGCGCTAATTGCGCGCGCGACCGGACCGCTCCGGCGGCCCGATATATTAATTCCGAATATCGATTGTAATTTCGGCCAATTAGGTCATCGTCGAAAATAGACGCCGCGGAAGGATCTCGCGGGTCGAGAGCGCGCGCGAGCCATGGACTCGGGCGGCGTCTCCGGTGAGTCCCCCGCGCCCCGCCCCGCCCCTCCGTAATTGCTCCATTTCGCCGCTCGAACTTTCGGCGTTTCAAAACGACGCGCACCCGAAAAATCAAAGATGGCGGAAAATAACAAAAGCATATTTAATTCAGTCCGGACGCCCGAATTCATTTTTTTTTTAATCGCGGTCCGCGACCGCATTTTTCCGATACGCGAATCGAAAAACACGAGACCGCACGTTCGTTGGAAACCGCATTTTTCGAACGTCCGACGAAAACCGATGACGTTTGAAAAATGCGCCGCCCGAAGATGCGGCGCTCCCCCTGGAGTATCGCATTTACCTCGATTCAATGAGATAACGGAAAGAGGATGCGGGCGCTGATCGTTCGCCGGCGCGTCCTCGTGTGCGTTCCGAATTAGCGTCTTCCAAAGTTCAGTCGGCGTCCCGGAGATAACGCCAGGGAGGCTCGGGCACGCGCCTCTCGCTCGTTTTTAATCTCCGCGGACCCATTGTCGATACACGATAAACGCATATCGTGGGTCTAACATTAATAAAACGATATAATAGATTATGTTTTTTCAAACACTTAGCGCCCGTGAAATGTTATGCATGCGACACGATGCGAAGGATCTGTCCAAACGCAGTGCTAAAATATCTCTTAAGACGTTCATTTTAACAGTGTTCAATTTTTTTTCAATCTTTTCATGCCGCTTGGATTTGGAATAATAGATGAAGAATCTTCACCGTTTTGTGGAGCTCGAAATCCCGAATGAAAAGTTAGTAGCTTTTGATATATGTCACGTATGCATGTGTCTGTACGCGTGCATATATTTATGTGTCGAGTGTGTGTCTTTTGCTAGCTAAATGTGATACTAATTTACTCTGCTTGTGTCTATCCGATTGTATATTGTGACAGTTTAGTTTAGAGCGTTACGCAATAGGTATGCGCGAGAACCGACTGCACAAATTTAAACACGGCCAATTTTTCGATATCGATTGCGCTTATTAGTCGACCGCGGGGTTCCGAGCCGTCGGGCTCGGGCGCCGCGGCGATCGTGGGTGTCACCGGCCGTCTCTGTTTCAGCTGGTGGAGTATCACCTGGAGTTTCTGACGAAGCATCCGGGCGAAGTGTTCTTTTACGGTTGCAAGCTATGCACGCACCGCTTTACCTCCAGGAATAGTTTCCTGATACACATGAAATTACATGACGTGCGCAAGCGATACCCGTGCGGAGTGTGCGATAAAGCCTACGATCGCAAATTCCAGCTGGTTCATCATCTTCGGCTGCACACGTCGGACACGCCGTTCGAATGCGAGGTCTGCTTTCTGGCGTTCTCGGACGAGCGGCAGCTGGTCGAGCACGCGCGAGTGCACACGTCCGACAAGCCGTTTGAATGCCGCTACTGTCTGAAGGGATTCCCGCAGAAGAAGGCGCTGATAGTGCATCTCCGCATGCACACGGGCGAGAGGCCTTTCCCTTGCCAGTTCTGTGAGAGGACTTTTACGCAGAAGGCGCATTTGCAGGTATGGATTTGTATAACGTCTTCGATGTTCGTACATAATTATTGATCGATACGAGAGGATTAATCCGCTATCAGTTGTTATCTCCGTAATCGTTCCCGGCGCGATTATTATTATAGATATTTTGAGTGGATTAAATAAATTACAATTTCAAATGCGATCACTCGTTTTGTAGATTTAGTAAGTGTGCGTTGTTTTCACTGGTCTTTTAATTATGTTAATTCGAGATCAGATCGAATTTAAACCGTAGACTGAATCGTTTTATATCATATCGATAGTCATAATTGAATGTCACAGTGTATGATGCGCACAGACTTGCGAATAATCTTCATTTTCCACACGTTTTAAGGTCTGTCCGTACCATCCGGCTCGGTCGATTCTTCAATAAGGAGACGAAATAAAAAGGTTTCACAAAAGATATATAGTTCATGTAGCTTATTTTTTTGTTTTTGGTTATATTTTGCTATCAATTGTATAGATCCGATTGCACTATTTGTATGATTAATAGTTGATATTTATGGCGATTCGGCAATTTTGTCCGCTAAACATGTCTAATTAAATTGTAATTTCCAGGGTCACATGGTCCGAATTCATATTCCAAAGAAAAAGGTTGAATATCACAAACACAGCGATATGCAGCCGACTACCGAAAAATCAGTATTAAATATATTTTCTCAAACGAAGTCGACTGATAGGCTCATGAATAATTCCGAAGTAAGAATCGATCCAAACATGACGGAGGCGGATATTGCAGCTTTGACTGTGAGTATTACTTTAAATGCTTTCGCGTTGCCCGTTATATATTTTTTAATGTACAACTGAACTTATTTTGTGTTATACTTTTTGAAGAGCGCAGGTATTTAACGTTTCTTTTTTTTTTGCTCAGGGGCAGCGCGAAAAATTGATTGGCTGTGACTTTTGTGACAAAAAATTTACATATGAAAGAAACAAAACGAATCATATGAAAAAGCACATCGGCGAGGCTCAATTCGAGTGCGACACATGCCAACGATCTTTCCCGACGAGAAATAATCTCACTTCTCATCTGCTCACGCACGTCTCGAGCGGGAGCCCCTTCAGATGCGATATCTGCGGCCGGGAGTTCAATATGAAGAGAAATCTCATAATGCACGTTAAGAGTCACAACAACGAAAGACCGTTTGAATGCCCCGCCTGCGAAAAGTCCTTTAAGTTAAAATATTTTTTAGAATTACATTTAACAAGAATCCATCCTCATTTGCGGTTCGACGACTTGCCCAAGAAGGAACCTCAGAATTTGATTCAGCTGCAGAAGACGGCCGTCAAATTGGCGGTCGCGCCGGTAACTCCGAATAAAAGAAAGCAAAGTCAGCCAAAGAAGGTTGTGAAGGTTGATTACGAAAGCGATTCCAACGATATGAGCTACGGAGAGTACTCAAGTGAAAGTGAAGTTGAAATGAAATTTAACACGCCTATTAATACAACCAAATTTGTGGAAGTTTATTTACAAGAACCAAAGAACCTCGATGCTAAGAAAGAAGTTGTAGAGTCGAAATCTCTACAGGTGAGTGAGCAAACGATCATTATACCGACTTATTTTCGTCACCCGCTTTATCGTAAAGATGTATTTAATCTCTGAATTATCTACGCTATAGTGGTCTTTAAACTATCTCGAGTGACCGATCTGCAATTTTATTTATGTTTAACGTTTTAGTAGCTTTGAAATTTTACGAAACGCGTATTGCATAATGTTCGCTTGATTTATAAACGATTAATAAGTTATACTGTTTATACTCTCGGTATAATACGAGCTTATCAATGTCACATTAAGGTCAATTTTTGTAAACTAGATATAAATTTATAACATGTGTACATGCATATAAATGCCTTTTAAACTTTATTGAAAATTATAATATAACCGGGTAACGTTGCATTGCTCTTTACGACAATTAGACTTTTAACGGATGCTCTTTATGCATCCATATATTCGTTGCGTTTTATTGGACGTATTTAGAATTGATCGATTATGTAACGCGTTTTGGCTATTCAAATATTTTCATGCGGTATATAATCTCTAAAATTATAAGTTATCACTATCATCGCTCATTTTTATTAAAGCGATTTTAGAATGTTCAAATACATACATACTTATGATTATTTGCCTTATCTTTTATGGAAATCCATCTAAGTATGATTCTCACCATGATAAAAAATATTGTAAGATTAATATTATAAAATTGCACGGCGACTACACAATAAATAAACCTCGCGTTATTATTCATGTAGATATAATTCCGTTGTAACCGCATTTCCTAGTGGTATTTACCGTGTCAAAATTTTGAGCGTAGGTCATCTATTCAATTAGAATTATTTAAATGCGTTTATAATAAATCGGTATGCGTTATTTCTCAATTCTTACGCCGTAGTGAAAGACGATGATTGAGAGAGAAAGGGAGCCGCCGTATCAAATTGATTTCGAATTAATCTCATTACGAATTTGTGCAAAAATAACATGTGGTTTTGGTATTCCACCATTTGGCATTGAGCAGTGCAAAAATACTCTGTTTCACTATATGTGATTATCTTTTAGAGTTTACTCAAGTATAATTATAAGATATGTACATATATACATTGCAGATGGATGATAAGAAACATATTATATTTTAAAATGTGCGTAGTTGCCCTTTCTTTAGATTGTATTTATTGATTGACATGTGATGTTTGAATAAGCGCTGTATATTCGCAAGTACCGCGGGTACATTTACCTGTCTAATATATTTATTTGCACAACGCTCGATACTCGATGACAGCTTCGACACACATTAAAAGTAAATATTCTGCTTACATGCAAAAACGTAACATTCTAATTATAATTGAACTATTCGACGGAGTTTCGCTATTCGCGTATTGCTACGTTATCGTTTGCATTAAATGTACGCTTATAATTAGCTGAAAAATGCTAATTAATTTCGAGCATTTAAGATACTTTTGATAGTTCATATATACACGTATCATTAATCACGGTTACAAAGTCCAGAAAATTTAAACTTGCTTATTTTAAACTTATCTTTTTTTACTGTTCCTTTATCTCTGTTTGTTTTTCGTTCTTACCATATATAGAGAGAAACGAATGCAATTTACAAAGGCTACGAAATGCGCAGGGCTCGTCCAATCTATTGTCACACGAAACCCGCGTCGCTCGTTTAGATCATGTTAAAAAAGTGTCGACACATCGATTTAAATAATATAGCCACTGCAAAAAAATTCGGCGTTGATTCCGATGATGAATGTGTGTTGGCGGCGAATTTATACGTATTTTATAAAGGATGTCGAAATCCAAGAAATGTGAAGGTCAATTTTACATCAAAATGACGCCGGAAACATTTAGGCAAATACATGATATATATATAACTTTAAAATGAGCGAGTATTTTTCAAAATATTTTGAGGAAAATGTGTAGAAATAGTTTAGCACATAATGTGTAGAATTAGCACTAGATCACTAATCTTTGGTCTCACAGACTATAGTCTCGGCATTTCACGTGTATGCATGTTCTCGATTTTTTAACAATGTAATCGACTGACGCTCAACCAAGAGCGCGCTATCGGCCATTTGACGGTTAAAATAAAGCGGATGTATGATGAAAACTCGTTTCAGCGATTAACGATGTCTTTGTTTTAATTTCAGATTAATCTGCCTCATGACCTTCGACATGTTAAAAAAATGTTGAACGTTAAACCTCCATCCTTACCTGCCGTCGTCCCCGAAACTAAAAATATTTCTTGCCCACTCTGTCCCGTAATGGTTTCGAGCAAAGCCGTACTAGCCATTCATATGAAGGAACACGACAAAAGCAAACCTCATCAGTGTAATATGTGTGATAAAGTTTATATACAACAGGCCAGTTTCGAAAAACATATGAGAAAACATTTATTAGACGGAACGTCTACGAATAACACTAGTGCAATAGAACAAGACGGCTACCGTCTGAATTATTTCCCTCAGATTAAAACCGAAGAGGGATTCAACGATACGGGCCACGTCAAAGGCGATGGCAAAAAGCCGCTCGAGTGCAAGATATGTAGGAAAAAGTACGCCCAACCGGCCAGCTTCGAAAAGCACATGAGACAACACTCGGAGCTGGAAGAGGCCAAGTCCGGAACGATGGCGTTCTCGGAAAACGTCTATGAAAAATTGAAAGCAATACGAGGTCTTAAATACTCCGATGGCAACGTCGAAAACGAACAAAGTAATGAAGGGCCAGCGCCCGAAGGTGGTTTTATTAACCCAAGTGACTTTTTAGAAGTATCCATGGATCATTCGTGATTAAGAATTATTTAATTAAAATTAAAATATATTTATTTTTATATATTAGTTATGGAAAGAAAAAAGATTAATTATTTTTTTATTTAAGTTATTTGTTGTTTACATATTTTTAAAGTTTTTATACATTTTTATATTTCGAAAACAATAAATATAATACTGTTACTTTTATAATAATACGTGTTATCATTTTATATATGAGAATTATTAAAACTGCCACATCACAATTTACGAAATGAATTCATGCAAATCTTTTCTTTTTTAGAGAAAATATTTTTATTACCATGACAATAATTTACAAAAATACTTAAATTATACAAATATTTTTCGTTCATAGTTTCTATGTAGAGTCATCCCTGTATTAATTTACATATGCAAAATTACTACAAATGTGTGTAAATAAATCTAAATGATGTTGAGATGTATATAAATGTTGTTAGAGTATATTTTAGGGAAAATTTATAAATATATATAATGAATAATTAACTACGAAATTACAAATAATTGTATGAATTCATTAGTGAAGATTTTTTTTTTAAAATACTTTATTTATTAATGTTAGATTTCTATATAAAAATGACTACATCGGAAAGTGCAATTTCAAATATATTATTATAGTAATATTTTGAAAGTGTTTGTCACATTGATATTAAAGAATACCTCTTAAATTTTTTATATAATATTATTTTTAATACCGAAGATATTATAATTCTCATTATCTTATGAAGTCGATGACTCTACATAATGAAATAGATTAGTCAATTAAATGTTAAACGATACTCAAATGGATATATAACAATTTAAGTAAAAAATAATGAGGCATAATACTGTTTTTTTATGTCCGTCTGTTTTTGTTTTCTTTACTGTACGTTTCCATGTACCTGATTGCCCGAAGATCATTATTTATTTACTACAGGAGCTTATACTAAAGGGAATACGAATAAATTGTAAAATATAAGAATTAATTTGCTATTAGTATGTAAGAGATTATTTGTTGGATTTAAGTGTACGGAATTGAACGAACGTGCAAATGTGTTTTGAATAAGTAAAATTTATATATATATATATACATATATATATTCTGAAAATGTTGGCTTTATTTATAAATCATAATGAATTTACGAATTACTCGTTCGTTAACAATGATTGCCTTTTATTTTTGAATATTTTTAATGTAAGTAAATGTAACTTGAACAAGTATTTTGAAATTTTATCTGGAGAGTTTATACTGATTCACTATTTTTCAATGCAACAATTCCTAAACTGTTAAGTACATAAACAAAGAGCCTGTCCAAAAGTATTTTTTTAAACAATTTATCATTGGATAGATGACATTTAATTTTCTTATATTTTTTTATTATATATTTATAGTGAAGTTAATTGTACTGTAAACGAGGTAGGCAGATATCCAAAAATATTTCAATGACTTAATATACTTGTACGACTGTGATCTGAAGAAAATAGCGAAAATAAAGCTGAACTGGATATTTACATAATCTGAGTATCACTTTGATTATTCCATTGGTTTGTTAAAATTAGTATTAATATTGTTATTAATTTTGTTAAATACTTATTATTAAAGGCTATATTTATTCTTATACAATTGTTTACTTTTAGTTGTAATAATCTACACAATACACATAGTGCTTATATGAATTAATACATTTTTTCACTCATTTATAATCGATTCTGTCTCTTTAAACACATGTATCCCAAATCCAATTACAGCAGACCTGCCCTAATCCGACAAATGTTTTCCTCGACCCCTCGTAGTCCGGAACTCGTTAAAATTTCTTTGTAAAACTGGATGTCATTTTTTAAATCATAAATTGTGGATCGTCTTACGCTGTAACGTCCAACTTAAAAAATGATTAATCACGCTTAAGACAATCCAGAATCATACGTTTTACATTGACGGCGCCGGATTACCGCGGGTCTGCTGTACCAATATATATTTACAATAAGTGCCTTATGGGTTTGCTCGATTCAGGTCTGTATATTTTATTTGAATTGACGCAGTTCTGAACATCGAGACGGAATTCTTGATTAAATGTATTATTATAAAATCAAGTTGACTTTCTTTTTTTGGCACTGTTTTCCCTTTCCATTTGCAAAAATAATTTTAATACATTGATGCTATAAAAGCATTCGTAACTTCATACAGAAAGCATTCCATTTACAAATAATAGCGTCATTTTTAATCCGATATATATTTAACGCGTTGACGGACACGACCGCATTATGCGTCATTTTTTGTATGAAAAATTATTGCAAAATGCAGACGTGTCCGTCAAAGCGTTAACATAGTTTTCATCTCCAAAATAATATTCTAATTCACTGATCCCGTTTTATATACATTGCACCATAAGTGGAGGATCATCAGATGATTAATACCATTAAATATATATGCATATTATAAATATCTGTTCAAATTTAATAATAAACGTCTTATTTATTAATATTGAGGGCGTTCCTCAACTCGTTTTGGTCCAATATTGTATGAAAACGTCCTAATCTTATGCTCAGCGTACAGCGTCCATTTAAAATACTTTTATTATATAAAAAACGTTATTATAATGCTCAAAAACAGTTCCCCGTTGTATCACCAAAGAGATATAATTGCTTTAGATTAAATTAATTGAGAACAACTTAATCTTTTATTGATATTTATTCATAAAACTAGAAAAGTAAATCAAAGTATGTCTCGTGCATTTTGTGAACAGTTCCCCTGTCTATATTTTAAATTACGCGCCACGTAGTCCACAACGTAAACAATTGCGTTAATGCGTATTACGAAACGTCCCCCATTCCTCCGATAAAAAATATTTTTTATTTCATATTTATATCGTAGAAAATTTATTTTGTTATAATAAATTAATATTCCTCGTGTACAGCAAAATAGCATAATTATATAAGCAAAAAAATGGCCTGGAATTTTTTTTTAGACATCTTGACATAATTTTGACAATTTTAGAACGGCGAAAAGTAACCCCGTTCTAAATAAAATTAATTGAATTGCGAGTATTTAAATAATTTATATTAATAAAATGAAAATCAAATTCATCGACGTTCAATTTAATTCAATGTTTTTAATTTGAATTTATCGAGAGCGTTGCGGATTAAAATCGGATGATAAGGACCGAAACGCAACAGATAAAATAGGGCGCGCGTTATGAATTTCCGGCATGGTTGGAAAAATCATTGTGTGTACCGTTTAGTGTTTTGACAGTTGCGTGCGGGGTGTAGATGGGGTCTCGCCGGAGGTAACATGACTGGAAGCGGGGGGAGGGCGGCGGGGGTGCGCAGGATGCTGTCGAGGGGCGCAGACGAGCCCGACAGGGCGCCCGTCGACGTCAGCGTCTCGGTCTGGGATCTCATAGGGTTCTACGTCTCCATAGGCAGTCATCTGGTGGACGTAGCCATCGATGTCAATATCGCCGTACGCTATCATGTCAACGGTGAGATGGCCGCTTTCGGGTGGACCCTCGCCTTCCTTTTGCTGCCCGCCTTCATCAATACAGCCGTATCCATCAAGATGTATGACCTTCATTTTTCTACAATAACCGGTCGCTCCACGATTGCAAATGAACGAGGAGATAAAATATACAAAAACAATAAAATTGACAATGTTAAAATCAGCCCTTATTCTGATACTGCTGCTTACTTGTGTATATATATACATATTTCCTTCTGCAATTTTCGCATCTTTCACATTAAACAACTATACCAAGCTTTCTTTCTTGTCAGAAACATGCACTCTGCATGTTTTACTCTTTTTTTAACGATTTGATATGAAAAATGCATATTATCTATAAATAATACACTGCGTGAACATTCAGGTTATGGTAGCAAGCATAGAATACATATATATTTTTACCGCAAGAGTGTATTAAATAATGCTTTCATAATGTTATAATAATTACGATATGTTTATTGGATCATTGTTTTAAATTTGTAAGTTTATTTAATGATTTTAATATGAGGGTGTCATAACTTTTTATAAAATATTGTTAGAAATGGCTGCTTAATTTTTAGTTTTTGTTGCATATTTTCTATTTCACGACAATATGATTCAACCGCAATGGTTTTAAGGCCTTCCCCATATTTTCCTGCTGTTGTATGAAATCCATTATTCTTCACAAGCAAAGATGCAATGAGGCAATTTATTCAGCATCCGTTTATTTAGCTTTTTAACCTTTCCTATTTTTATTTACCTGTGGGAGGAAAATCTTGCATAAGACACCTAATTGAGGTCGATCTTCGACGAACTAAAATTCCGAATCTTCATGTATAACTATGTAATATATGAGATAATTGAATTTTATGTGTTCTGTGATATTAACTCGGACAACGGTGATTGTAATTAACGAAATGTCAATAACGAGCATGTGATTAATTATTGACATTTATTTCCTTGCATGTATATGTTTTTATAAATGTCGTAATCACGCATCCGGTAGATTTGAGCCCTTGGGCGACGAATCCAGTAACTCAATCATAGGACTGCATACCAGGTATGTAAATCATTTATAACAACGAATTAGCATAAATCCCGATACAGAGCTTGGGGATTGAACTGAAAATAGTCGGTCAAACCCAAACATCTCATTTTTTAATCTTGCCCAACTTATTTAGGATCCTCTTGGTATTGGATCTTAAACGGTTTTGTATACTTTCAAAGCTGGATTAATGGATCGTTTTGAAATATTACATTCAGCACATTGTTATCATCATTATATATTGACCCTTTCCCAGTTATGCTTGGGTTATCTCGTGTAATTTAACGATATTAAAATGGGAACACGATAGCGTGTGCAAACTTCATGCAAAAAATGTCAAATTCTTTCATTAAATTTACATAGATAACGCTTGTAATCAAAATGTCTTATCCACTTGTGTATTATAGGAAAATGCCGGTGGTCTATTTTTTCGTTTAAATAATGCATCGGGGAAACGGTCAATTTTATTTAATTTTTATTCATGATCGTATCCGGTTATTTCAGCTGCAAATTTGTTCATCACATCCATCATCTCTTTCGACACACACACACCGGGCTTGTTATTATTTTTGTTTAAATATTATTTTATTGTATTTCAGAATTGATGAGAATCGTCATTCTACACCATTTTCTGTTAGAATGATTCCCTCGTGCACCACTTTTCGGTAAAAAATGATTTTTTTGTTGTTTGTTAAAATGAAAGATTCCTCGTTTAATGATTTGTTTTTATTGTCTCCGTGGTAAATGGTCGTTTCAGCATACAATTTGATTATAATTTTTGGATTGCCGTATAAATTTGGTAGCGGTTTATAATAAAACAATGCTTTTACGACGTCCCTCGATCAAAGCTTTTTAAAGAATATATCTTTTTTAACACATTTTGGATTAATCTAATCTGAGTTGATAATAAATGGTACAATACATGTTAATCATTTATATTTGCCGAGAATGATTGCTCTATATGTTAATGTTTTATTGTATTTTGTAGGGTGGACCGTAAAGTTTTGCTTCTTTGAAATAACCACGAAAAAAAATTATGATCCATCCTATACTATGAATAGATAAACCATGAATGGTTCGTTTAAATTATTACGTATAAATAATTCAAAATGTATTTGTTTTTGGCTGTTTATATATTTGATATCACTTGGAGATATTAAAAATAAATAAATTGAAATGATAGCGATTCATTAAATGTTAAAATGCAACCTAATTTATAATCAAATTCTATTAATTTAAAAGCTAAATAGTATATATATATATAATATAAAGGGTGCGGCTGGGAAATTACCTTATTTTAATTGTGGATCACTAATCACATTTTCGATTTACACTGTCACGTTTCGTGTTAATCTGTGAGACTAACGATTAGTGATCTGGGGTTAAAAATGAATACACAAACAAGATAGGAGACATTTAAAGTTTTTATTTATTATGTTTTAAAAATTTTATCATTATATTGACCTACATTCTAATCAATGCATTGAGATAATCGAATTTTGAAGCTTCTGTCCACTTTTACCAATATATCGACAGGTATGTTGTTGATAGCAGCTTGGATATTGTTCTTCAGTTGAGCCAGTTGAACATAACAAATAGAATCGGCCGTAACTGTCTGACTGTTTTCTTTAAACGTGGCCCAATGATGCCTATTCTGGATAAGACAATTTTTTATGGACCCTAAAAGGCCCCGGGGATGAATTTCTCTTTATAACTCACGAAAAAATGTCCTAACAGAGGAAAGAGTGATCATCAAAACGTTTGTGTGTCCAATTGGTCCACCTTTCAGATCGCTGACACTTCGAATGAGCGCCTCGCAATCACCACAGGGGGCAAAGAGAAGGGCACGAAATAAGATAATGTTCCAGCCGCACCCTCTATATTAGATTTTTAAAAAATGTGTTCGTTAAATTTTTAAAGCGTTTCAGTGTTTGTTGATGTTTTTTATACTCGTCAAACTAACAAATTTGTCTCGTAAAAGTCATTCATAGCCGATAAAAAGTATCCCCATTGCAATGTAAAAAAATGATTGATGTGTACATCATTTCATTTCGCCGAATATTAATTATGCCGCATGAAAGTAGATATTTTGATTGTACACGTTATCTCGAGTATTTATTAACTACGATGATTATGCCGTTATTCGTGCAATTGAGCGTATTTAGATTAAAAAATACAAATTCTGATAAAAATATGTTCTATTGCGTAGATAGATAGTCGTGCGTTTCATGCAATATCGTATATTGAAATAGAATAATCTTGAAATTGTATCAATTTTACTTTATAAATTCTACATTTTGATATTGTAATTTATTAATTCCGTAGATTATCACTACGCAATCATAATCTTTTGGGGTCATTTTTGATATTCCATAATTGCTTTGTTCATTTCAAATTTGCTTTGTTGACTTCAATTTTGCTTCATCATGTAATGCTTATACAAACTTAAACTAATAATCGCCTTTTATTGCTTTATCTATCATACTTGTGTTTTGTTTGAAAATAATGTTTCGATATCCTTTATAATAACTCGTATTATGTAAAACATGTATAAATGCATTTATGTTAAGTTAGTTTTATTTGACGTTAAAGATAGGAGTTTTATCACATTGTTACATCTATGCAAGATAATTTAATTCAAGTGGAGATTGAAAGATTCAGAAGCCGATTTGAAGATATTTTGAATTTGAAGACTAAATGAATTTGAATTTTACCGCAAATACCGAGGAAGCTGATACAACGTTCCAAGAATAACTGTTAGAAATTAGATACGATAACATAATTTCGATAATGTCGGATATGAAAACCTATGGCAAAATAAATAAAATGCCGACGAATCATTTTTGGATTGCTTTTAATTGATAATACGATGAACTTTGATTAAAATAATTAATAATAGCCGATGATGTATACGACATTTAATATAATCTTGTTGTTAAAATAGGATCCAATGAGTATTATTTATAACGTATTAATCTTATTTTATAACGGGAGTTTTTAACGATATTATTCTTTTATGCATTTTGTTTCAGATACGCGGAAGATAAAGAAAAACTCGATACTTTATCAAAAAAGATGACAAAGCAGATGATATTGCGTATTTTCGTCCTGATTTTTCAAATGGCTCCCATTCTTAGATACATAGACGCTTTAAGGTAAAATATATACATACTGGATGAACACGTTATTAATATTCGTGATTATAAAAATAGAATGTCAATACTAATAAATGACATGGGTAGTATCTAGCACACCACCTCTCGGTGGAACAAAAAGAGCGTTATGGATATGTTTCAATCGAGTGTTTGGCGATGTTTCACGGCGATACGGCCGAGTTTTAGCATTAATTCATAACCATGGATGAAACACAGAAAGCCCTGGGTATGCACTAATCACTGAAAATGCCGCAAAAAGCTCTAAAAGTCTTAAAAAAAAAGATGGAGTGGCCACAGAGTGTGTGTGCCCAACCAGTCCGCTTTTCGGACCGCTGACACAAATGATATTGTTGTCTTTGTTTTATTGCGGGCTTATGCTGGCTGAGAAACGGGCAGAGTCAATCAGTGTTGATCCATGTAAAGTAGAATAAAAATAATAACTCTCGACCGGGTCAATATTCTACGTTTTGCGCTCCAAAAACAGCTGCGCCAGTGACGGGCACCTTCTTTGCCACCCCCTTGTTACGGCACTGTAACAAGGTCCATACAAGATGCATCCTCAATGTACTCATTTCTGGACAGTATTTTTTTGGAATTCAATCCGTTGATTAGAGGCTATGTATGACTGAAATGAGGTGTTCTGGAACTCCCGTATTTGTTAACTATTTCCAGAGGTATTCCCAATTAACACAGTCGAACGCTTTCTTACGATCCAGATAAAACCATTAGTGTTTGAATTAACTGACGAATATTCAGGATCTGATCTGTTTCCTTTCCCTATGACGAATCCCGCCTGCTCATTGCGTATCTGCCAACTAACGTATTGATTTGAACGATATTTTATTACATACTTGCGACTTTATAAATAAGATTTGCATCAATCTTAAAACTAATATCTTGTATAATATATCAGTTATCAACTTATCATATTGTTGTTATGCAGCAGGAAGTGCTCAAAAACATAAGTATGTATATTGATAAAGAAACATTGGTGTTTTTATTTTCGTGTATTTTAATTTTGGTCATTAATATGTAAAATGTTTTAGGTACGCTTTGAAATCTCGAAAAGCTGAAAAAGACGGTGACGTGACCGCTCAACGTAAATGGTATTGTCTTATGCTCCGCGAAGACAGTGATGCTGCCTTGTTAAGAGCATTCGAATGCTTTTTGGAAGCAGCGCCGCAGCAAGTATTACAGTTGTCGTTGATGATCGAAGGACGAGAAGAATTCAAGGGTGACAATATGCTCTTAAAGTCATCGAGTATTTAGTTTAAGATGTAATAGCATAATTTTTATAAAAATGTGTCCTCTATTTCAGTTCATCAAACGCTTTCCGTTGTATCGTCAGTTATCAGTATGGGATGGTGTCTCGCCGCGTATCAAAGAGCTGTTCGATTTGCCCAAGAAGACAAAGATAATATATCTTGGGCTGGTAGTGTTATGCAACTATTGTGGCATTTTCTTGTTACAGGTAATATTAAATTATGAGAGCGACGTAACCCGGAATTTTGCTGTACAAATTTATTAGTGATATATAAAAATACAAATGGAGTATCATATTTTTCTACATAGTTCTCTTCATTCAGAAATATATTTATTCTCAGGATTCCAATCTCCAACATGGTCTTCCAAAGCTTTTCCCGGTTGCCGCTTGTCATATGCCTTGCAAAAATCTATAAATTTGCAGTGGAAATCAACACCGTATTCCAACATTTTTTGCGAGAATATTCTAACATTAAATAATTGGTTCACAGTGGATTTGCCCGATCTGAAACACGATGGGAGACAGCCGTCCGATCACAGCTCTCGCATATAATTCGTATCCAATATTCAGAAGGGATATGCCCCTGAGGTTGAAGCACAGAACCTTATTCCCCTTTTCATGGATGGAGCATATTATGGCCCTCCTCCACTTGCTCTACCATATTGACAGAACGAGCCCATATAGCCTCCCGAGTAGAGGCCGTCTTCCCCATTTCAAGAACTCTGCCGGGACGCCATCCATCTCCGCAACCCTCCCTCCACGGTGAGACTACGCAAGTAGGTCTCAAACTCAGTCAGAGTCAGAGGAGTAGTTTCAATATTATTTATCAATGCCTCAGGTTCCTTCAAGTCCACTGGCGCGTCGCTGAATAGGTTTTTGAAATACCTTCTCCAGTACCCGAGAACATCTTGTACCCCAACCAGCAAAGCTCTGCTCTCATCCCTCACCATATTCGAACCAGTCGAAGTTCCACGGCATGTATTTTTAATTTTCTTATAGAATTTTCTATTATTGCTCATTCGTGACTCTTCTAGTTTGTCCGTGGGAGACCAAAGCCATGAAACCCTCAAGCGCCTCCTCTCCTCGACTGCAGCCCCTGTCTATTTTTTCTGTTATTTCAGTCCACGTTCTTTCATCCCTCGGTATTTGTATAATTGGGTGAGTTTATCATACAACTGCTGTATGTGGCTACGCGTTGTCATGTAGAAGAAGGACAGCTCAAATCGGTTTTGTTACGATAAGCAGCCTTAGCGTCATCTAGCAGCTGGCAGTAGTAGGCCGCATTCGCCGTCTGTCTAGCAACGTAGCCATCACTTTTCCAGCAGACTTTCCAGTTTCCTCCACTTCTTGCTTCATATCTGGTTTTCTAGGGAGTAGTGGCGGACCCACGTTTCATCGCAGGTTACAATATGACCCAAAGAAGCCTCTCCTTCATAGCGATTCAAAAATCGCTGAAAGATGTCTTTCCGTACATTCAGCAGATGTAGAACCCACCTTGCTTATATTTTTCTATATCGTAATTATTTAAATACGATGATTATGGACACTTCCAATACTAAAATTCACTACTGACGCAATCTGGACTATCATAATGCGGCAATCGTCCTCTTTTGGTTCCAATCAAACACTTGGATCTTATTTGGAGTAGCATCAATGAACTGTGTCTCTTAAAATTTCCGCGCAAAATGAATAATTACGCGTTGCACAACAGAGAATGCTATTTCTCGCTCATTCATGGCTGTACCGTGTGTGTGTACGTATCGTTTTGTATTGCGTTGATTATGTCGGTCTGTGATTCAACAAAGCAAAATTCCGGGTTATATTTAAGTGTATCTTGTAAATTCAATATCATTTATAAACGTGTCTTCTGTTGCAGTTTCGAGGATCATGTCTATTGCGGTTGTGGCGTATCTTTATCCGCTGTGGGCAGTGATCGCGTGCGCTATACACGCACTCGTCATGGCCTCGTGGCTTAAATTTTTCGAGAAAAATCCCTTTTGTTCCGATATTTTTTACGGAATAGCTTTCTCGCTCATAATGGGATTCGTTTATATATTCACGTATATAATGCCCGTCGAGGGTCGGACCCGATACCGGTTTGCTCTTTACTATACCGTATGCTTTTTAGAAGACATTGTCTGTACGACTTTGTGGATTTTGTGCGCCAACGAAACCATAAAAAATTCTGCATTTTTCAATCCTATTATTGGCGTTACAATAGTGCCTTATATTTTAGGAATAATGTGCATGATATTGTATTATAAGTGCTTACATCCTAAATTAGGATATATACCTAGACATAATGGGGTCAAAATTAATGACTGTACTAACGTCAGAGAAACGAGCCTTTCGGCGTGAAATTACCTAATAATATTAATATTTATGAAATGTGTAAATTAATTTTTCTTAAATAATTTCGATCGTTTTTGCTTTTTTTGCAATTAAAAAATTAATACGGTCATGCTAGAAAAAATTTGCCCACATTTTAGTGGGTTAGTTTTAATTCGCCAAATGTAACTTATTTTACAAATTGCAATCAGTATTTAATATAATGTATGTATATTTTGAATTTAATATTAATGTAGTTCGCATGACTTAAACAAGTTTTTGTTTGTTATCGTTTTTAAGTGATTTATTGATGCGAGTATATATGTTTTGTATATTGCGTTTATAATAGAAAATTTACGATCATACACATATACATCAATGATCACAGACAGGGTTGTTAAATATTATTAATCAATAGTACAATATGCTTATGCATTTTATTATAAGAAGAATTATGACAAAACATTAGTACAGCAGACGTGCGGTAATCCGATAAACTTTCTGTTTAGCTTTTTTGAAAGTTTGCCTCTTGCCTGGCCCATAATCAACGATGGAGACGAACGTTTGAATGTTCTCGTGGTTTTTTTTATATCGTAAATTGTGGATCGTCTTACGCCGTACTCACTTGCCAACTTACAAAATGATTAATTACGATTTAGGTGATCTAGAATCACACGTTTTGCATTTTTTACATTAACAAAGCTTTACCGTACATATGTACTGTACTTGTATCGGGATGTCGGACTACATGTGGTTCCGGATTAAACTGGAGCTGGATTACCACGGGTCTGTTGTGTATTCAAATTAATATTTTTGAAAAATCTCATGATTATAACGATTAAGAGTTATAATATTTAAAAGATCATTTGAGTAATTCATTACAAAATGACTTTATTGCATTATTTATTTATTAAATACCTCCATAAGATTGTATTTATTTTTATAATATATATTCACTTTAATGAAATGAAAAATATAATAAGAATAAGACTAGTTATATGGAAATAATCTCACAATTACATAGTTTTTACAATTGTTAGATAGGACAAAACTGCAATGTTAAAGAGCTTAAAAACAAACAATATCGATAATTTTACCAAACTTGTATAGAAATAATATTTGAAATCTATTTATGATATTTGTGTTGATAAAAATAGTCATTTTATGATATTAGGGGGATCGAAAAGTAATCATAATTTTTTGCTGCTGAAAAATATTTATTTATTAAAAATATCTTATAGTGAAAGACGTATCTATGCGCGTTTCCACTTCTCCAACATTGCTAAATTTTTACATCTTAACGTATGCTCTAATGATCTGAAAAGGCTGTAATCCGATGGTGCAAGATCCGATGAATTTCTAATCCAAGTTCCCTTGTTTTTTCCTGTGTTATTTTTGCAGTATGCGGCTTTGCGTTATCATAAAAAGAATCCTTTATTGACCAAAACAGATCTTGTTTCATATGTTCGAGTTGTTCACAATAAATGATTTGACCGGATTTGAACTCCAGAAAAATCCCACCACACACAAAAAAGGACCTTCTTTATTGTTAGTGTTTATCGAAGGGTTGGAACAGGCCTTTGGAAAAAAAATGGGGGACAATCACACCTGAGCATGTACCCAGGTCGAGTAAAAAACGACCTCATGACTGCCCGCTCATCTGACAACATTAGAATTAGTGTAAAAACTACTTTAACGTCCCCCGGGAAGACCGACTTATACTCAATCTGATGACCGAGCGCATTGCAAGGCGCAGGAACAAAGCAAAAAAAAAATAAGGAAAGGAAGATGCAGCCACGTGGCCGCTTACGCCATGTGAGTGAATTACGCTAAATAGGGTCCGGCCTCAGTAGAGGGCTACAGCCGGAAATGCATTGACTGTGTATTTACTCTACGCTGTTGGCTACGCCAGTTCTCGGATTGATCCAATGTTTGGCGAAGTAACCGTCGGGGGTGCACTTGGCACGCAGACACGTCGTAGAAGTGCCTCTCTCCACAGAACGTGTTCTGTGTCCATGATCAGTGCAGTGCATGGGCAATCCGAGCAATTCGACAGTCCAAGTCCCATTTTTTCCCCATCTGGTATTGTTTTCCACATTGCTTCAGGAGGACAAGTTGCGCTCTGCGTCTCTCTCTTTCACTGCCCTCTTTTGCGCTCAGAATCTTCCCTTGCTGGACTGATTCCATCTCCGTCGCCAAGCTTCCATCAGTTTTTGGTCATGTTCGTTGCGATTTTTAGGATCTTCGTAGTCCAAGGCCCTTTTTTTTGCCTGGAGGTCCAACAGGGGTATTTTAGCGATCACCAGCACCGCGTTTTTGGACACTGTCCTGTACACTGTGATGACCCGGAGCGCTCCCTGTTGCTGGACCCTGGCGAGCTTCTTTCTGTTGGTGTCACATCTGAGCGACTCATGCCATATCGGGGCTCCGTACAGAGTGTATTACCTCGTTTATGGTACATCTTCTGCACGGCTTTGGCCCTCCAATGTTGGGCATGAGCCGTCCAAGCTCGCTGACCACCTTCTGGCGCCTTCTGTGCAGCTTCTATGTGTTTGCTAAAGGTCAGCTTCCAAGTCCCATTAGTTGGGCACTAAAATGGCTGTGTCCTGTAAATAACTGTGCTGTCCAATGGTCTACAGACGCGAATCGCGACTTTGATATCCGCTCCACGCTTCCTGCAGCGATCTCTATATGCCTCCGAAACTTGCAGCCTCCTTGCCATGCTACTCCCAAATATGTCGTCCCTTCCTGGAATGGCACTCTTTCCCCCTCGAGGAAGAAGTGGGGAAGTATTCTCATGATGCAGTTCCGCTGCCTGCCGGTGCCATCCTCCCTTATCCAGAAGAAAGAAATTGTTTTTTCATACAGGATTATTGTATAGCACCACCGTCGATTGAGCGTCGTCTGCGACTATATGAGGAACCCAAATTCCTCGTTTGTGCAATTTTCCTATGCGACAAAGATGATCCCTGACTGTAGAACATAAACAGCTAATCTTCAACGATAATTTCTCGATTGTTCGACGAGGATCTGATTTTTTGGGGTTGTCCTTTTGAAGCAATGTCCTTGCATTCTCTATTTCCATTTTTAAACTGTGTAAAACACCGATGACACTCGTTTAGTTGTAGAATATTCAGAAAACTATGAAAGAGCTCATTGAAGACATTTTTGATTACTGTTCGGTCGCTCTTCTATAACAACTCTTGTAAAAATGTCTATGTCTATAAATTGAATTTTAAATTTATTTCAATAGTTAAGCTTATTTATAATTTTTTAATGATATTTCTGTACTTATTACTGTTTTTAGATGACGTGTATCTGTATAGCAATCAATTCGTGTATTGATTTAGAACGTTAATCTATAAAAGTGCAATCATATTTTTGCTTTGCCGTTAAATTGGATTGTTACAATAATATTTTTATCTTATTATTTACAATAATTTTGACCTCATTTATTTAATCTCCAATGTGTCTTCTCTCATGTGACGTTTTGTACTTAATATTTCACAGACACGAGATCTTTTAGTTTAATAACTATCATTACATTCTCCATCTAATCAATGATTTCGTCCAATTTATTTGAAAAGATAATATTTATATTAATTATCTCAATGTCCGCAATTAAAATACTCAATGGATTTTTATGAATCTTTTTACATATTTAGTTAAATATTAAATGAATTTAAAAAGATGATTTTGTGTGCATCGCTTTAAATTACAGTAGGATAATGCTCAAATGTTCTAGATGTTTTAATATTTAGTTTTTAATGTATTTTGAAAGAATTGGGCTTTCAAATTATAACGCCATTAATATATGGACATATTGACTGAATTAAAATGATGTTCTCCACATTGACTGGTAAATTATTGTTTGATCTCCGATGCACGATCTTATCAAGATACGTTGACACAATTATGCTCAAACGGTGCTCAGAATCACCGCTCATTGTTATATTGGTATCCGAAAGAAATGCCTTTTTTTTGTAAGGCGATTTCTTAAATATTATCGAATTTGTACAAAATAATTTCCTGCATTATCTATCACCTTCTGCCGCCTTTCTTTTAAATCAACTATACCCTTCTCGTAAAATCCTATAAGTCTTAAAGGGTGATTTTCAACAGTTCAAAAGCAAATAATATCAAGTAGTCACAATACTGAAAGCGTGCAATTATCGTTATTTCTTTAGAAATAAATATTATATTTTTGAAGTCTTTACAATAACATTACTATAAGTCTTTTTAAGATGCTATATAATTATGCCATGAATTAGAAAATAATAATTGAGGCTATACGTTGTTCCTCAATGAGCAGTTACTCGCATACGACATTTAATTTTTGCTATATCATGTTTTTTTTTTATATGAAATATTGTTAAATTGTCCGACCGTATTCTTTAAAAAACTACAGTCTAATGATTCTGGACGATGCGCACCAAACAGTACGTTTCAAATAAGGACATTTCCCTGCCGCGCCCTATAATAGGGTAAATTTGTATCGATGAGCTTATTCTTAGACTCTATAATAAAATATTTATACGCTTTTGAATATTAAAATA
The DNA here is from genome assembly GCA_008973525.1 of Stenopsyche tienmushanensis. Classification (NCBI taxonomy): domain Eukaryota; kingdom Metazoa; phylum Arthropoda; class Insecta; order Trichoptera; family Stenopsychidae; genus Stenopsyche; species Stenopsyche tienmushanensis. The sequence goes on from WACJ01000103.1 coordinate 223,602, forward strand.
CAAATGTACGCTTGTCCAAGTTGTGTTTATACATTTGATTGTTTGTATTTAAACAAAAAAATTGTGGAATATATATTTTATTATCAATCATTTTGTACATAATAAATATTTGCATGTTTACACTCTGTCTTGTTTTATATTGCGTTAAAAATATGTTTTGAATGTATAAAACCATGAAAGTGCTGGAGAGTTTCGTTCCTATTGTGTACGAATAAAAAAGGCACATATTTGAATATTCTAGAATCATTTCTATGGCGATTTTATAAAGTGGGTTACGCGTGTGTTTCCAAATGGATTGCAATTTGAATTGTTTATTTTATAAGACGGATTTAGAAATAGACATCTTGCTCGAAGGTTTAAATAAAAAGGCAAAGAGAAAAAACTTTAAGAAACACCACAACAGACTAATAAACACCAAATCATGGTTATCTACATCATTATTTTTATAATTTATACCCAAAGATTATAATAGTTTATGCAAGAAGTTGAACAAAATAAAATTGATACACGTAGTGATATTGCCATATTCATTTTACACGGTTATTCAACGACTATCACCAAATAAATGGCGACCTTTCCCTTAAAACTTTAACTCCGTATTTTTGCCATTCGGCTTGGTTTATCCAAAGTTCATTGGCAGACTCCAAACAAGACATTATTGCTGCTCCTTTCCAAGCCGTAGCTGAAGGATCGGTGTCTTTGGGAGTGACGACGATGTCCATCTGTTCTGTTCTATATAAGTACGGAATTTGCAATGCTAATTTGTTTTGCAGCCATTTCGTCAGGCCTTGAAGCTTAACACCGCCACCGACTATCAATATACAACTGTACATTTTTCTTTTCAATTCTTCATTAGGACATCTATCTATACTTTGCAAAATAGCAGAATCAATTCCCAGCACTTGACCTGGTGCAAGAAGTAGACCCTCACCTGCTTGTTCTAAAGTATCAACGACAATATCTTCATCGGGATTTCCAGCAGGCTGTATTTCGCCAATATTTCCATCTATGCCGGCATTAATATCTGATGGACCGCCTACAATTCCCTCGACTGTGTCTTTCTTCCGACCCGTTTCTCTTAAATATTCTGCATCGAATGGATCTTCTGAATCGCTTCCTTGAACAGTCTGCGTCCTAGTATTTTTTGAACCGGTTATCGATAAAAGCTCAGTGTTGAACATAGACAAAGGCGAAACGATACATTCGTCTCCCACTTGCAAAGTTATCTTTTCAATTTCTTTACCGGGTTTGTGTGCTGTAAATATTTTTTCTTGCGGACCACAAACGTCTAAATTAATATGACAAAAATCTTGATATAAATTCCTCATTAGCATCGCGTCTTGTGGAAAATTTTCATCCCATGACGAATACGGAAACGCACTCTTGTGCAACAACCAGCTCAACGTTTGACACGCGTCACCAGCGCCATAATCCATCCTGAGACGGGTGCTCTTGTGAGACATGCCGTCTTCGATGCACGATACTGCAGTTTTTTGATCGCCGACATCAACAACGCACGCATAGCCGACGCCCGCGCCAAATGTTGCACCGACACTTTCTTGCACCAAAAAACAATGTCCAAAACCGAGCTCATTCAATAACAATCCTACTAAATGCTTAAGATGACTTCTATTATAGATATCAGGTACCAATAGAACACACCTATATTTATCTAGATCCGATATTTGTATTCCTAACTTGAATTGTATAGTCCACCTCCAAATGGTAAAAATATCAGTAAGAACCGAAACTAATGATCCACCCACACCATTATGTAAGTTAAAATCGCCTCTCTTATAGGGAAAATGAATATTATACGGACAATCTGGATCGAGCTCAAGTACTCTATCTCCAATGACGAGTTCTTCATCTAATTGAGTCCACGTCGGAGTGATGCTTCCTAATTTCTCCGGAGCGGATCTACGATTAAAAGCGGCGATCTGCTGGGGCGGAGTGGCATATCTGCGTGATCCATTGCTTTGTACGCACGTTTGCAACGTGTGCGAAATTTGAAGTCGGCACTCTTCTAGTTCTTCAATGAGTTCCTTTGATTTGATGACGGCCGGAGGTATGAACGGATCGTTGTGGCTGAGACCGCCTGCGCTCCTCTTTCTGGCAATGCAATGTAACGTCTTCACCGGTATAAGATCTGACGCTCTTCCCATCCTAACGTATAATGATCCAGGATGAATGACGATGATGTTGTGCGTTGGAAAATGCTGCTGTTCTTGATCGGGCTCCTGGTACACTGGCATTGTGAGGTTATGTTAAAAATCTATCAGAATGATTAGGACGACAGTTAAGATGACGGTCGAGTAACCATCACCGATTGCGATTTGATGTCGTAGTTAAAATTTTGACGTTTATTCTGACAGCTCGATATGCGAGCTCCAAATTTGAAAACACTATAATGTTACCATAGTTGAAATTTAATTTCCGCACTATTGCCATATTTCCGATAAATTAAAATCCAAATGTATTATCGAATTTAATTCATATATTATATCGCTGTGAAATCGCAAAGTTAGGCGTTATTTTTATTTGAAATATTTTATCAGCATTACAATTAAAAACGGATGGAATCATTTATATTTATATACAAATAATGCAATATACTTTTTTATAAATTAGTATATTTAAATATCAATATTTATTATGATAATAAAATATATTATGAAAGAAAATTTAATAAATGTGTACATTTAAAAATAAAAACTGCGCTCGGAAAATACACTAAGCCGCATCAAAAAAAATGTGCTTGTGGCCAAAATATTAAAATTAAAAATAAAACATAAATGTCAAAACTGACGTGAATTGTGCAAAGGGTGATATTGTCACCATGAGTAGCCGTTCATTGACCGATGTTTTCCTATTAATGCGAAATAATGCCTTGCAGAGCAGACATATTCTTAGCGAGCAGGTGCTTTCATATCATTTTAAAATTTAAAACAACCAAAAATTCGATGGCATCTTTTGGCGATGCCAAAAAAAATATGTCATCAATGCATACGAAAAATAGCATCATTCAATCAATACAGATCATGATTATCCAAATATCGTATCTCTGAGATGCTTTATTTATTATCAAACAATTGGCTCAATATTACAGACGAGGTAGAATGATAAGCGCTTAATAATTATTCATCATCATATATTTTGCATAATTTAAGTCTATTAATCGGTTTTAATATTTTGTGTATTTATTGAATGCTGTTATAAAACATGTTCGCTGAAACATATGGATGAGATCTATATAGATGTTATACAATAATGTTATGCTTTTCAGTCTATATCGGATCATGTTAGACTTTTGAGGGATGAATCGGCTTCAATTTCGTTACGGGGGGTGGATCTTGAATCCGGACGTGGATTTTCCGGTAGAAGGGGGAGTGGCGCTCCCGGGAATGGTATCGATGTGCCCCCAGCGTGGGCCGATTCGCTGGAAGAATCTCAATACATTATATCAAGGTATATTTAAAAGCTGTTCGGTATTTATAATGAAAATATTATGTTTTATGATTTTGTGTATTTGTTTAGATTGCGGACTAAAATATCAGAATTGCAACAAGTTCACGCTCGACATCTTCAGAGGCCTACTCTCGATGACAGTTGTGTCGAAGAACAGCAAGCCGGCCGTTTGACGTCGGAGATTTCACGTCATTTTTCCACGGCTCATAGAATTGCTCAATCGATCAAAGAGTATTGTAATCAAGGTATTACGATAAATAATAATTCAGTAAGACACTGCTTAATGTGTGGGATACGTTGCAATAAGTTCTGTTATGTCGTTACATGATCCAGATGCATGTAACAGGTATTCTTCCGGGAGGGTCACACTAAAATACTTTGAATTATCAAACATATTTGAGATGATTTTGGACTATAGATAGAAGCCTTTTTTATATTTTTTCCCTGCTTCCTGATGGTCGAGAATTTATTTTTCTGCTAATATTAATGTGCTAAAAATACATGCCGTTTTTTATATCGGTTTTATAGGTGTAATAAATAAAAAGAACACAATTTTAATCAATAATATATTCTCCCACTGAATCTATTACAATTTGCCATTTTTTTAATAGTTTTTGAATTCTTTTATTGTAGAAATTCTTAATTTTTGTATCCAAAAACTGTTCTAATGCAGGAAATAAATTAAAATAAAAAAGACCGAAATCGACCTTGCATAAAAAAGAGCCAATCCAACGGAGAGATGATTTGTTTGTGTCGTCGTCGTGAATCGTCCATGTCCTGTGAGGAACTGGGAGGTCCAATAACATGGAACAACTCAGTGACAAACGATATTTAATGGAGCTAAAAAACTTGTGTACATATCTTCCATCTATTTAAAGCTAGGGCAAGGGTGAAGTCATACATGACGCTTAAATGCATCTCGGATTCGTCTCTACACCAAATGAGGGTCCACGTGCAACTTAACTTTGAGTGGTTTCCTATTTCAGGTTGACCCTCTCAGTTCGGCGATTTCAAATCATTATAGAAGGCAACGGAAGACAACTTTTGTCTTATTTCTATAACGACTTACAATCTTTATCTTATTTTTAATAGTTTTTCTATAATAACTTCCAGATGTTTGCATTCCTAGCCTTTTTTATGATGTGGCTACCATTTAGTTTATCTTTACTTTGTTTTTATTATTTTGGGTGATGATCAATGAGCAAGCGTATTGATCTGTGATAAACAAGAGCTGGCAGAAGATGTGCCTTCCAGTATATTGCATCGCTATTCCTTCTGTTTACGCTCTGAGTATCGGATTTGTGCCATTGATTTTTTAACATTTTTTTTTGCGAAAAGTATTAAATATAGAATGTTGATATTTAGTATGTTGACTAGGTGATCTTTATTGAACATAAAAATATTTTTTAAAGTTTCACAAAGTATGGTAGAGAGCATAGGGGGAGCCATGTATGTCATTGGGCGAGCGATGACGTTGTTCACTATGGAAGTCCTAAGTCAAAGAGAGGTGATTTGCAGCAAACAAATTAAACATATTTTTACTTTGTATAATATCGTGTATAGTTTAGACTATAATTGGGAAAAAATATTGATAAATAAAAAATATAAAGAGCAATCGAAGAAAAATTCATGTTTTTACCAAATTTTTATAGCTTTTTATTTATTAAAAAAAAACGTTTGAATATTTTTGGATAATTGTAGTCTATACGATGAAGACGTTCATTGTACACATGCCTGCCAAATTTCATAAAGAATTCTCATCTTGGGCGTGTGGGAGCACGTCCATTAGCTTGAAAAATGTAGTTTCGAGAAAAACACGTTTAAAATTGAACTGAAGTTTATGTGCGAATAAAATGAAAAGTTTAATAGTTACACCCAATCTGCTATATCAAAATCATAGAAGATATCTTCCTTTTCTTTAAAAAAGTCTTCTTCAGCTGACTTCTTCAGTCTTCGGGTCAGTTTGGGGTTGTTCGTGTTTGAAACCGTGTGATTTGAAGGTTTTCGTATCCCCGTCGCCTATATAGTTGGCATATTTCACACCGTGCTCTTCGGATCGTGTAAACATTTCGATAATACCATTGACTTTTTCAAGGTCTTCCGTGTGTGCTTTCGTATGCGGCCAGATCGGTCATCTTTTGCCGCAATTAAATTTTCTTGTTTTAAACATTTTGTACCTCGGTTTTAACGTTGAAAATCGTCCGTTACTCTACAGCTTCAATTCGTCGGCCTATAACATTGCGAATTGTATTTATATCGATTTGAAATTTACTGAACGTATCCTTAAAGGTTCTTTAATACTGAAAAACAGCATTAAGCAGGGTCTTATTGTATTTTAAAATTATTTATTGCGTCATTCAAAGATCATTAATAATGCATTGATGTTATTTTATTGAAGGTACGTCGTTGGAACAAAGACTTGCGTGCAATGTCCTATCGTCTCTAGTCGTAACGCTTCAAGATCTCAGTTTGAATTTTCGCATGTCGCAGAGTAACTATTTGAAATCTCTCACGTCGAGAGAGGAACGTTCCAATGCATTCTTCGAATTGCCCAATTTCGACGATCTCGAATCGAACGAGAACTCGTTCATGCTGCAAAACAGTGCGTCTAATAACACCGAGAATCTAATTCGGCCCGGCACTTCAAATTCGCAATCGAAAAACAACGTCAATTCGAGCGCATTTTTCAAGGAGGAAGAAGAGCAAGATATCGACGAAGTCTTCCAAAAGCCGGCCAATTCCAGGATGAATCAGCAGCAATTGCTGCTGTACGAAGAGGACAATACGAAACTAGCCCTCCATCGAGAGCAAGAAGTTAATAAAATAGTGAGCTCCATAGTGGAATTGAACGATGTATTCAAAGATCTATCGCATATGGTGCGCGATCAAGGTACAGTTTTGGATAGAATAGATTATAATATCGAGCAGAGCCAAATAAGTGTCAGCGACGGTTATAAACAATTACAAAAAGCCGAGGGCTATCAGAAAAAGAATAGAAAAATGCACTGTATATTTATTCTAGGCTTAAGTATAATCATATTACTTACACTATTGATCATTATTAAGACTTAAATAACTGATGTAGTTAGGGTAAATAATTTATTTTAATACTAAATTTATTTATTGATATCAAATTGTACGTGCGGATGCGTTTTACTTGCATATATTTTTAAATGCAACTGTTAAGCTTTATATGAATTTTAATAATAACGATATATATTTAGACAGAGATTAATCGTGTAAAATTTATCACACTGTAACAGTATTTATATTTCACATTTCCTGCGATATGAAACATTATCTTAGTTTTCGTTGTTTCAGACTGTATATTATAATTCTTAGTGTTACGTATACTTTTTTACTATTTAGAGATTTAGTCACATATCATTTATAACAAATTTGTTGAAATACGCATCGATTTTTTAAGAGGAAAATTCCCCAGATTATCCGATTATTGAAATTGAGCCGCTTTATTAGAAAACGCTAGACTTTTTTAATTATATTAATAAAAAAAAATCTACGACGCTTTTATTTTCTTCACCAATTAGTCAGCTCACAAATTTATGAATAATACATACGTTGTTTTTTGTCGTTGTCTAGTCTTATCAATTATGTAAATAGATCCTATGGCAAACACAAATAGATTTGTAGTGTTTTATATTTTTTTATGCCTTGGAAACAATTTTTAGGTAACGAAATTAAATCTCTTATATTAGGAGGACCCGAAAATATTCGCCAATTTTGAGCTCAGTTTGTATCCATTCCTTTTCAATTGTCGACAATAAACTTGTGCAGTATAATAAATCCCCGCATGTCTCACCCTATGCACAAAATAACCTTTTTTATACTCAATCCGGGCTTAGGGGTTGGAATTGGGAGTTATTTTCAAGTAGCACGTTGTCACTTGTTTTTTTTTTGTGTGCGGTACCCATCATATTTCATAATGCCCATCCTATTCCCATAATATCTATCCTATTCCATAATATCTATCCTATTCCATAATACCCATCCTATTCATTTAGCAGATGAGTTTTAAATGTGTTTGCTGAATCAATGTTACTACGTCTTATTCAAAATTGGCGTATATCTTCGGGTCCCCCTAATGCTCCACTTTGAGATTTCATGTTCTGTTCTTTCGCGAGTCGATCCTACATATCACGAAGAATAATTTAAGCATACGTTTAATGATCTCAATGTCGATACAAAGGCTTTTATTTAATGATGAATGTTTTATTTTTACAAACGTACGATGCTCCGATTTGTGAGCTGACGAAGGTCTTTTCGAACTTAAATATTCGTATAGGATTTAATTTTAACACGGAAGGAAATGTATCGTCCGCGTGTTACTTAAAACTTGCCATCTTCAGTTACGGTGATTTGAACCGATTCTATGATTGACATTCCTTGTATAAAATAAATTTTATAAATAATCTGTGTACGTTATTTTGCTCCAGTTTTTGCCGTAAATTGGTCGAATCGAAGAAACGCATCACTGGCGGTGTTATTTAACGACGCTTCAAAGATTTGAATGTTAATATAAAGGGCACTGGTCAGATCTTGCGTTGTTTAGATTTATAAGGCTTCATATAGTAAGCTTGGTTTAACATAACTTTACAGAGGAAAAAAAATAATCGATCAACTACACGTGTGAATTTATCTCTCGATAAATATCATACCTTATCTGGGTGTTGGGATCTTATTATTCACTCGAGTGTTTTTTTGCACATAAATACAACATTATCGTAAATGTTCTATAATTTATACGTATCTATAAAAAAGTCAAGTGTTTAGGTTTAAATAAATACGCAGAATTAAGGCGAATAAGGCGGTATAATTTTTTTATATTAATGATTTCTATAAAGCGTATTTATTCATCATTTAATCATAAGTCGGCTAAGATGTGTTTACCTATAAGATAATAAAATATGAGGATAGTCCCAGAAGTACGTACTTTATAAAGCTTGAGTTTGAAGACGCTACGTTGTTTACGATTTGTTATACGAGACGATACTTTCATTTGAAAGGTCTCAGTTCAATCGATATTAAAGCCGAGCTAGATTCTACTCCGGGGAGTCTGCTCCTTCGTTTACAATAGTAAAATATTGGATATCAGGGTTTAAACGGGGCCGAACGAGCTGCCAAGACAATCATCGTAGTGGTCGATCGTGCTAGATCATGTCTACTATGCAAGGTCGCTGTTATCACGAGTCATTTGTAGTACCTAATCACGGAGACGAGCAACCTACTTGCTCGCCTACTTATGTCGCTAGATACCTAAAACCAGACATTAATATTTATATATTATTCAGCTGCGACGACCCTTGATCTTCCCCTTGGGTATTAATTGTGGAAATGCATATTTTTTGTTGAATTGCGACAGCACCTCTACATTTATTTTCCGTTCTTCTTCTGTAAGTCCACATCTCAAAGGCTTCTAGACGCTTACACATTGTATTAGTAAGCGTCCAGGCTTCCATTCCATACGTAACCGCTGAACTGAACGCATAGCAGCGTAGTAATCTCAATCGTAGTGTTTAGGAAAGTTCTTTTGAGCATATTTTCATTTTTATGAAGGCTGCCCTCGCATTCTCTATTCACACAATGAATAGTGTGTACCGAATATTTACGCCTCCCTAAATATATTTTTTTTAAATTTGTAACTAGCGAATACCCGGCAATTAATTGAAAAGAAACGCAGTACGTGGTTTATTGCTTCAGGTCACGTGTAGCGCAAGCCCAAAAGAATGTGCACACTCACTCTCGTCTCGAAGACTGACTTAACCACTGTATTGAGCGCGCATCCTTTTTCTCCCCGTCCCCAAACTTCATTTTACCAGACCAATATGCGCCAACATGGTGTGTCCATACAATATTATTACTATGCCTATGTTATTCCCGCAAATGTAAATAGTAAGTTGACAAAGTTTTATCGCAATCGGATAAAAGGTATGGCAGCGCATTACATACGAACAAACTTTTACAGTCCTTTTTTGTAAAAAGTTTAAAAGATTTAGAAGCAAGAAACGATTTTAAATGCATTTCCACTTTAGTCGCATTTGTATCGTTTTTCTTTCAGGCTCCATGGACCTAAAATGGAGACCAATATGCACCAACATTGTGCATCCATACAATATTTTTACTATGCCTCTGTTATTTCCGCAAGTGTGAACCATAAGTTGACGCAAGTTTTATCGCAATCGGATGAACAGTATGGAAGTGCATTAAATACGGACAAACAAACATTGATTTTTATATATTAGACCGTTATTCTTCAGTCAATTGGGATGCGCGTTGGATAATTTTCATCGATTATCTTTCAAAATGGAAAAAAACATCAACGGCGAGTATTACGCGGCCTTATTGCAATGTTCGCGTGATGAAATCAAGGAAAAACGGCCGCATTTGGCTACGACAAAAGTGTCGTTTCATCAAAACAATGCATCAGTTCATACATCCGTTGTGACGTTGAAAAAATGACTCGATGGTAAAATATGCTAAAAACGAATAGGCGGATATTTCGAGGAGCTCTTATATTTTAGGTCGCATTGCTTATATCTGAACTTAAAAATGCGATAGCAATTTATCAAATTATTGTTGACATTAACTTATTTATGTTGTCGATATCCAAGTGCAGAATATGACACATTTTTATTTACGACACTCTATTTCGTATACTATCGGACGCATGTAGGAATGAAAACGCAATGAAACACAGTACAATCTCATTTATAATAAATAAAATATATTTTGAAAAATTGTTTAAATAAAATCGTTGGAAAAAAGGTCAAAACTGAGATTGTTAATATAATTTTACACAATAAAAAAAAAACGATTCGCAATCAGCATTACAACAATGAAAATTAATGAAAAATATAAAAAACTGATGTAAAAAAAATGTTGACAAAACAATAATCATAAATGTCCAGCATTTGTCGACGTTATCCTATTTAAATACTTGCGACAAGTTTATATTCTCGTATTACATCGATCGTATCAATACAAATATATTTAATTATTACAGTATTGTCGTATTTTAACTATGGATCAATTGAAACAAATTCGGGATTTTACAATGTCATGATGAGTCTGTGTGAACGAAGAATCTAATCATTACAACTCGAGAGGATCTTCTGTTGATTTCGCCACAATTTTTTATCCACAAACATATAGGATCAGAACGGAAAATGCATTTCACACTCGGCGCATCGAAGATCGACTGTTCAACACGACGACGGCGTTCATTCAAATACGTCTATAAGTCTTTGTGCTTCGAGTAATATTCGTCTAAATATTTTTTATAATCCGTTTGATTCGCCCAGAGCTCGGACGCGTGCGCGTTGAGAGGGCTATCCACGTTCGGTTCGGCTAGGAGACTTTGGATCGATAGTAATATAGTCCGCACGTCATACAGCGCAGACCACTTGTCTTTTAAGATGTCCAGGCATATCATTCCGCCTAAGTCAACGTTCGGATGAAAGCACGGCGTCAGGAATTTCACTACCGGCGCCGAATACGGATACGAATTGGGAAACTCCAACGAGAGTTTGTACGTCTGTCCGGCGTAGACCGTTTCGGCGGCCCCGCTGATCGTCCCTATCCACTTGAAGAGATTTTCACCCTCGGGGAACGCCGATATTCCTTTGTCGGCGGCTCTCATCAATTCCATCAGTTCCTTTTGAAGTCTGAAAAGACACGGTCATAAAATATGTTAGATACGACATTGCAACAATAATACTTCGTATTACGAAATCATATTTTTTATATACAAATATGTTAAAAGACGCAATTATAAAATATCCATTGTTCCTGAATTAATGAACGATTAAATATGATCAAATAGACAAAATGTCGTGCATGCATTGAGACCACAATATGGATAAGACATTCAGTCGATAGTCTTAATAAAAAACGCATCAAATTGCGTCGCATGCGATTCTCAAACGAGCTCCGAAATGACTAACGATTCAACGGTCATCGCACGTATGACGATTGCCAAGTATTGAGTCATTCGTTTTGCAGTCATCAGCAATACGGAGCGACACGATTCAACAATCTGTACAAACGAGGGACGCTAGAATGTGATACCTTTTGCTGACGGCATGGTTATCTTTGAGCCGCAGCGGGTCTTCGGCGTGCTTGCGCGCACGACTGGCAGAAGAAGCCGCCAGATGTGGATCTACGTTTTGCGCCATCGATTTCAACTAAGTCCTTGTCAAAAGTCGTCCTTTCCTTCCGAAATAAACGCACGCACTTCTCCACGGGACGAACGTATTTAATCTGCTTTTTGACAGAATATAAAATGGCAGCGACGCAACTTAACGTTCTTCCAAACCGTTTTATTCTTGGCCAACAGCGCTGTTATAACGACCAAGGTCAATTATTTAAATTTGTATCGACCATAGATAAATGTGTCTATGGTTCAAAACATGTTTAATATAATTAAATCATAGACTTGCCTATTATAGTAACTATAAAAATAATTTAATTGTTTTAAATATTTATCGAATTTATTTCAATTTAAAAAATAATAATTAATTAAAATAAAATGAAATTTGATTATAAACAAACTTCCATCAGTATATAAAAGCTTTGGATGTAATATAACAATTATATAATGGATTATTTAAGCTATCCCGAAATTACAATGCTTATATTTATCAGTTTTATATTTATACCTCACTAAATATTTTTTTTGTGTTGTTAAATTGTTTTTTTTTATTATGTATATTATTAGATTGTTTATGCATGTATTTTAATTGATTTTTATGTACTATGCCGAAAGCTTTTTTAAATTCAAAATAAATATAAAATAATATTATTGAATATAATATATAAATATAAAAAAAAACAAAAATAATATTTCCTATATATAAAATAGTATTTATGAAGATTTAGTATTATTTAAATATGATGAATAATTTAAAAAGATGTCAAATATAAATGTGCGGATTATAATGCAAACAAAATTGATTTTTAAGACCAAATGTATTATTGTAAACTGTCAGTTTTGGAGTACACGTGCGTTTGTAATGTCAGTAAACTTGCATTTTAATTGAATATTTAGGCGTTAATGTGAATAAATTGATTGTTCAGTTCAGATTTACAATTTGTATTACAATAAATGGAAGACGGCGGCGATAGCAATCAGCCTCCTAAACGGAAATGGAAGAAGAAAAAGTCACTTCTTGCGACTGCAAAGAAATACGCCAAAAAAGAATGGTGGGGACGCGGTTCCAGCATTCCAGAAGACATGTATCATTATCTAGTTGGTATATTGGAAGTAATGAAAAATGGTTTTACTTCCGACGATGAAAAAAGTGAGTTTTACCACCAGCGTTTGCCAATAAAATAGTTTTTTTAAATTTACATTCATATTTAATTTGAATTGATTTTTATTATGCAGGAAATCTTGTCAACAACGTTTTAGAAAAGACGATAAACGAAGAAATCAGTCTATCGAGCAATCAATTAGGCTGTAGAATAATCGAAGAATTGCTTCCGTTTTCAGCGGAAAAGGATTTAGATCGATTTGTCGAAGCGTTCTCCGACGATTTGCGCGTGTTGTGTGCTGATAAATATGCCAGTTTTGTAATCGAACAGCTTCTTTTTGTATGCTCTCAGAGGGCCATTCGTAAAAATGCAAAAGAAGAGAGTGGCGAACCTAAGCATAAAAAAAGAAAAAAAGACGACACCGAATCCACAGAGACGGATGACGCATTTTCGGAAGAACACATTGCTAAATGTCACGCATTTACCATTAAATTATCTAAGTATTTATTGAATAATTTAGAAGATTTTGTTTGGGATTCGTCCGCCAATCGGATATTAAGAACTGCAATTAAATGCTTGGGCGGTGTCGTTTCGGCGCCATGTGAGAAACCTAAACAGAATTTATTCAAGGATAAACAAGACGACGAACCGGCTAAAATAGTGAATAAAAAATCTATGCCTTTGCTATACGAAGAAGTACCTGAAGAATTTAAAGAGATTCTGAAAGAATACGCTAATAGATTATCCATGTGGCCTCAATTCAATGACATGCCTTACGAGACAATCACATCTGGACTTTTACAAATGCTAATTTTTGCCCTCGGTAACACTTGCAAAAAGTTAACGAAAACGTTTTCAAAAAAATTATTGGACGAAAGTTTTGCGCCGGAATCGTGGATAAATAATATAAACGACGATAAAAATGATAAAAAAACCGACAAGGATGATATTAATGAAGATTCAAAGCCTTTAAATTTGCCGCCTGTTTTTGAATCGGAACCCGCTGTTAGAGTGCTTGAGGCTGTTCTTCACGTTGTTAGATCCAAAGTTTATACTCAAGTGTATGCAAAATGTTTCATAAATCGCTTGGCAATTTTAGTGACGATGCCCGGATTGAATTTTACTGTTCAACGGCTCTTCGACAATTGCACAGAAAAAGAGGAGGTACCAATTTAATTCCATTACCATTTTTAAATAGTCATTCAATAGGAAATGATATATATCCATTTGTATTATTTTAGTTTGAACCTATGTTCGACGAACTGAGTGAGAAGTTTGATAAAATATTGGTCAGCGGCAATACCGGAGTCCTCGCAGCTATCGTAAAAGCTTGTTTACGGCTACAATGCAAACAAGTCAAATTTATACAGGTATTTATTTTAGTAATAAGTTAATTTCTAAGTGAAATATTAGAATATTTCAAGTTTATGTATAATATTAGGGGAGTTCGAAAGTATTTGTACATTTTGAGACCTTGTAAAGGATTCATTCCGGTGGATTTCCACCTTTTCAGGTACATGAAGCCTGAAAGAAAAACGATTCAAATGCACCTAAAGTGGAAATGTATTTAAAATCGTTTTAATGCTTATAAACCTTTTAAACTTTTTACAAAAAAGAAATAAAAGGACTGCAAAAGTTTGTTCGTATGTAATGCGCTGCCATACCGTTCATCAGATTGCGATAAAACTTCGCTCACTTATTGCTAAAGATTGCGCGAGTAACATAGGCATAGTCTAATATATAAAAATCAATGTTTGTTTGTCTGTATTTAATGCGCTTCCATACCGTTCATCCGATTGCGATAAAACGATGTCAACTTACTGTTCACACTTGCGGGAATAACATAAGCAACGCTTGCCGGTTATTCAATATAGTTATATAAATAAATCTTAACAAGTGCTTCATCATTTTGCAGGCTTTAGAGCAAGCTCTAGAATGTTCAGACGCGAAAAATCATAGATACTTTGCCATTCTTTGTGCTCGCTTATTGCCGTTGAGTCGAATCGACGTTAATAAACTGGAAGAACCGTACTTTGTTAATATTCATGGATCTGTGCTGCTGCAAACGATGTTGTCTTTCCAACGACCCAAAAGAGTGATAGATAGCTTATTGGCGATGACGCCGAAAGAGTTATTGGTGCTATTTTGTGACGCCAAAGGCTGTCATATCGCAGATAGTTATTCCGAGGCACAATTTGTAGGCGCTAAATCGAAAGAAGTCCTCGTGAGGAAATTAAAGGTGAGTTATTATTATTCAGATCGTTGATTATTAAATACTTTGATTGCGTAATGTCTGAATGTTTTATTTAGGGAACGTTTCAAGAGATGGCTGTTTCAAAATACGGATCGCGCGCAATCGAAAAACTATTTACGGCGTCTAGCATAGAAAATAAAATCAAAATAATGGAAGAGCTTTCGCACAAGAATCAGCTTTTGAATGCCACCATGTTCGGTCAGGTCGTATCAACTAAACTCAAGGTTGAATTGTATAAAAAATCATTCCACAGTTGGAAATCGGCTTTTGATAAAGAGGAAAAAATAAAAAAGTCGTTTAAAGACATAATAGAAAAGAGTTAATATGTCGTCGAATGTATTTTAATTATTTTAATAAAAATATGAAGATTTTTATCTCGTTAATTGGCATTTTTTTATTTCAATAGGTAATGTGTCTAATTTTTTAGAGACGCGATGATATACGGCAGCGCATTCTAAACTGCTGGATTAGGTTGAGGAGAGTGTTGGCTTTAAAATGCAGCCTCTTAAATACATCTCTGAACTGTTGAAGAGTCAGGGTGTGCATTCTCGTGAACCTCCGCCACCATAACGTTTCTATTAATTCAGCAGGCATTTTAAGTTTTCCGATAGCACAATGAGGGTGGCCGATGAACCCCGCAATGGAACAAAATGTGACGCGTGTGTGTGATTGTTGTGATGATTGTTTAATGTTCATCCAGACTTTGTTTCTTCGTTTAAAATGAATCCTGAAAGGGAAACATTGGGATACAATTGAAAGCATCAAAGCTCATGCTGCGTGCAGTTAATTTGTTATTTAATCTTCTATCTCCCATGGCTTCTTGTTGGTTTGGTAGTAACGTACGAATGGCCTTGGCTGTGGAAAGACGTCCTTCCCGAGGCCAGATCTTTCGTGATTAATAAATCTATCTAAGATGAGAGTCTTTCTATTCAACACTCGTCCATCTTCATTCCATTGTGCCGTTTATCGTTTGTGGAAATGAAACATGAAATGAAAGGAATCATAATGACAAACATTTTATTGCATTTTATTTACATTAAAGTTATTATATATTAATTTTTCATTACTATTAGATCCGTTTATAATAAATGTCACTATTTTAAACGTCTTCTAAATACTTTTAAAATTGATAATATTCTTTGGTTTCACTTAAACTAGCACGGTGAACACAATACCCGAGTTTAAAAAGATTTTTCTTGTTGTTTTTTTTTTTGTATATATTCATTTTTGTAATAATACCACTACGTACACAATACTATTTTAAATGTAATCTTATATTATTTTGTTATATATAGCAATGAATTATTAAATATTTGCATTTATTAATACTTACATTATAACACAACAATCATATTTGGTCATAAATATTGCAATTTAATTGATTTACTAATCCTATAAATATAACAGTTACAACACAATCAACAAAATTACAAAATATAAATTATTTTCAACAGACATTTCAACAGATTTATTTAGGTTCAAATAAATATATAAACGTAAATTATCGACAAACAAGGAAGCGAACTTATCAATATCATTTGGCACGATAAAATTTAATCGGTGAAATAAAATTGGATTCCTTTAAATTTAACGCATTGATTACGCGTAATTATAGCAAATATGATCCGGATACGACTCCGGCATATTTTTTCATTCGAAGGAACTTCATTGGAACACAAACTACGTTGATAAATGCAATATTTTTTATAATCATTATATTATATATATATACATATTTCAATCTGATAATGCAACTAAGATGAAATGGTATTTCTTATAAAGTACGAGACTAGGTCAAAGATACTATCTTTTTAAATCTAAAATCACAAAAAGAGATCTTTGTACGATATACATTAATAATACATACTCAATATTTTATTTAACGATGAATTATATTTAAAAAAAAATCACTTCTATGACGTATTTTTAGACGGTTTTTAAAGAATTGATCTATTTATATATGCCTAAATACCGATATTCAATCTGACGGATAAAAGCATACCTATTGCGGTTGATAAAAGTGCTAAATATTTATTTTAATCAATTATAAAGGCTACTTAAATTCTGCGTTTGAATAATAAAAATACAGGTTTTGCATTCATTATGCGTATGTATTACAGCAAGGGTGTCAAACTCGTAGGTCGTATACGATTCACGCAACCATCAGCAATAGGACGCTTAAGAGCTCACAACAACTTATTTATGAATAGCATGATACGAGGCATATCCTGAAAGTAAGTGTACTGTGATAATAACGGGCTGTATTTTTTAAGGTTTGGCTATACTGGGTGCTAAAAATAATAATAAAATCATGGTCTCGGTGTTTTGGGACCGAAAAGGCATAATTTTGATCGAATTTCTGCCTCGGGGAGAGACCATCAATGCACAACGATATTGTGAGACCCTAAAAAAACTCAAAAGGAGGTGTATGCTGATGAGAAGAGTATGCTTGTTGAATGACAACGCACATCCTCATAAATCCTTAGCCACCAAGACGCTCTTGGACTTATTTGGTTGGGATATTTTGAACCACCCCTTCTTTTTTCCAATAACGTTTTCAAATTATCATCTTTTCCTCTCCCTGAAAGAACACTCAGAAAGAGGTTCTGAAATGGGGGAAGGAGCTGACGGGAGAGTTCTTCGAGGGTGGCATAAAGAAGCTTGTACCACGACTCACCAGATGCATTTTAATGTGAATTTAGTACACTTACTTTCAGGATATGCCTCGCAGATATAATTCGAACAACTATGGTTAAATTTAATGATGAAAATCATTAATAAAACGGGGGAAGAATTTTATGCTTATATAGGAGTTATGCTAGCGACTGGTGTAAACCATATAGCATACAAATGAGGACCAAATCCATTCAATCCTTCTGTACGGAGCCCCGATATGGCATGAATCGCTCAGACACGAGAGCTATAGAAATAAGCTGGCCAGGGTCCAACAGTATCCGAAGACACAGTGCTTGTGATTGTTGGAATCCCTCCATTGGACATCTAGGCAAAGAAGAAAGCCACGTTCAGCAAGGGAAGATGGACCCACTGACTGGGTCTACCGATTGACGCAAGTGCTCACAAGACATGAATGTTTTAGTACGACGTAACGTCGAGAACATGGTCCACAGCATGATGGTGAGCAAGAAGAACTGGGACCTTTGGCGAGATTACGTTGAAGATATAAACGTTTCTATGGAAATATTAAGATTTTGCGGCTCACCCAAACTTCTTTATTTTGGCCCGCGTTAGCCTTTGAGTTTGACGCCCCCGTATTACGTGGAAAATATGACTTGCAAATTAACGGTAGTTAAATTTATTTGTTATATAAGAGCTTTGTTTATTATTTTTTAAATACATTAATTCTCCCTGCTTCCTACCTTAAAATGCTAAAATTCTGATATTGTACTTACATAATGTAAAAAAGATTGTATTGGAAAATGAGATCAATCTGGAAATATAAATCTATTGAAGTAATACTAACGTTTGCTACTGGTTTTGCTCAAATTTAAAAAATACTTTAATTTACTTAACTAACATATAATAGTATACGATTCGTATTAGAATTTATTTTAAGTCCAGCCTTTTCGAAGAATATATAAATGAAAAAATCTAAAATGATAGGCGAAGAATGCGCGCAAGGATATTGACGAAGGATCAATCGTCGGCTTATAAATTTTATCGTCTAGCTTTCCTGTGAGATCTTGAACTTTGTAGTTTATTATTCGAAGAGAGTAATTCAACCTCTTGTTTTGAGAGGCGTCATTTTTTACCTCCGACGCCACCCACCAAGCCCTGACCGCCGCTCAAACTAGCCAGAGTTATTCGCTCGGCGTTTGGAACTCCCGACACCGTAAGATTTAGTCTCTCACTGCTCTGTACGTTTGATACGGCTAAATTTATTCTATCTTGACCGGTGGACGTGAGTAGACGCTCCGCATTATTCAGGGACGAGAGCGACAGTCTGTTTTCAGTAATGCGCTCCGTCGCTATGTTAAGCCTATCGTTGGCAATATTGAGACGGTCATTTGACGTCGAACTGGAAACGGGAGTGGCCGATCTGGTGATCTGTGAAGTCTTCGGCTGTTGCGTCGGCGGCGAAGTGACGGTCAAGAGTGCCGACGGTGGTTTCTGATCGCGTCCGCAGCACACCTTAAATCATATTATAGTCAATATGCGTTCAAATTCAAATTAAATCATTAACGCGTTTGAAATATTACTTGATGATGATTTTCCCAATCTTTGTGCTGACAAAATGCACCACAATAACGAGCAACGTTACATCCGCTACATGTTTCTTGAGCTTTACGACCACAATTCCAACAGGACTAAAACATTAAATCCGTATTATTAAATTATATGTTCGTATTAATATAAATAGAATTTATAAAATGAAAAATATTTACACTAACATTATGATGATCCGGAGGGGGAGGCGATTGGCTTGCTGCTCTTCGAGATGCCGGTAAGCGTAATAATCTCTCCAAGCGAGCACGCTCCGCTGCAGCAGCGCGTTGAAGCTCAGCCACTGCTTGTCTCTTCACCTTTAATGCATTACGCTGTTGTTAAATGCTTTTTTTATTAAATAAAAATGCACGTCCGTTTAATTGTATGATTTTACTTGATTAACGGAATCTTCTGCGCGTCTTCTCAATTCTGCGACGCGTTCCTCAGTTTGACGAACAGTCGCCGTCATAATTTCAGTGGCCGTTCTTTTCATTTCTACGCCCTCCGGAGAATATCCCTCTGATATATTCCCTGTGATTAAATAATATGTATTTGTGCAATATAAATTAAGATCATAATATGCATTAATAATTGCATACCTCTTTGTTGTAATATGGCCAATGCGCGTTTAGTTTTTTCGACCATTGATAATATGCAATTGAGCATAGTATTTATATTCTTCCATTCTTCATCGTTTTTTGAGTTCGAAATAGAATTCAAACTCAATCCAGACGCTATGTTTGCTGCGGGGGCACGCTGCTCCATGGCCGATGCCAAATTCCCTGCGAGATTCTCCCTCGCTGACGAATCTCTTCTCAGGTCAAAGTTCGATGATATGGTGTCCGATTGTGTACCACCGTGGAAGCCGATGTGATAAGGATGAGGATATTCAAACAGATGGGAATGAGTCTGAAGGGGGAAGAGTAACGGAGACGGATTGACGAGCAAACCTGAGGGATGGGGTCTTTTCGGTTGAGGTTGATAATCGACACCGTCGATCGGGTGATGAGAGCCGTTCGTCTGGGGCATCGGGCCATCGTAAAATCTGCCAAAAATAAATACAAATTAATTTTATAATCAAATACATTTTATGCATAAATAAAATAAAAAAAATTAACAGATCGTTTTTGACGGATATTTATTTTTTAGAGGCGAAATTATCTAGTATCCATCATTCACCTTTGTGGCTACGATCGGATCCAGTGCCTCCATTATTATTCGGGTAGTCCTGGCGGGTTGCAGCCATATTGCTTTATTGGGCAGTACTCCAATAACGGGAGACCAGCCTCTTTGTCATGTTTGATTAAAAGCACCTATCAAAATCATACACGCAGGCCGAAGCCGCCAATTGACAAAACAATTTATTTCGTTCGGCTGACATGTCATTTGAACCCGAACAACCCCGAAGGGGGCTCCAGCGGTGACCTGGGGATCTAAACCGGTGTCCCACGCACTCCCAAACTTGACTTTTCATTTCCCTGCTTTTATTCATGAGACCTATTTATTATTCGCTTCCACGAGCTATTTATGGATGGATGAAATTTTATAAACGTGTTAATTTTCTGCGAAAGTCAATCAGCGACGAATGACACATTTAAATTCAAATATGACAGATAAGCAATGTTACCAACGGTAATATTGCGCAGGAGCAAAGATATACTATATATGTCAATATAACGAATTAATTGAAAATTATATTAAAGTTTTATAATTATTTTGAATTGTTTGAGTAAAAATAAAAAATTATTGTATTCAAATGGACGTTGAAAATGGAGGATTTATAGCAGTCCGTTTTCATGGTACACCCTCGGCTATAATTTAGTGTGGAGTGTTTTGATGGCTATTCTAAGGCTGTAATGAGGAGCATTGTTGGAAGCGCGGCCCGTCCGTGAAATTTCACAACAAGCCCTGAGTCGAGACCCGAAAACTACTGAATGCCGGAAACGACACCCTCCACTACTCGGCCGACATTTGCGGACGACACTTAATCAAAATTCGTACATTGGCCGGCATTATTGTGCCGACATTACATCTCGTTGGCAGCGCCGGTACAACCGATATCCCGCCTCATTGTCCGCGCCAGGAGTGCCAAACCGCATTTTTGGACGAACACATCAACGGTTATGGTCACGACGAAATGAGAATAAAATCATTTTTGTATTGGCATTCCCCGAAATTGCGCTAAATCTTTTTGCAATCATCGAGTGAGATGAAATTGGCCTTTTTTTTTTTTTTGGGAAGAGAACGTCAAAACTTATATATTTTTATACCACGAAGAGTCACAAACACAAGAATTTAAAAGGGTAAAAGATCGTTTAACATAACATTAATATGGACTAAATTAAAACCATTGCTTGTGTATTATTCCAAAACGCTAAGATCAATAAATGGAATTTCAAAATATTTCATTTTATTCAAAATATCAGTAATTTGAGTATATAAATAATTCAGTTTAGGCGTATTTAAAATTTTAAAATTGAAGTTAAAATAATGCATATAATACACTATGAATATTGCGATAAAATAAATTAAATAATATGCGTTGTTTTCAACGGATGACATTAATTCACCTCAAGATTAAGAGGATCGAAGTCTTATTTTTAAGCACTACGAAGTGTCTCTAGAGCTGAGTATATGTAAATAAACGAACATCGTACCGTAATTAAAAATGTTATTTATCAAAGCAATCTAAATTTAATGAGTGTAACGAAAGCTAATTAAATATGTATTTCTTGAATTAAAATTTGACATGATGTTTTTTTGCACTGGCAACCCACATAATGAAGCACGAACAGATTTAAAAAGACGTCCTTGAGTTTGGGCCATATCACCCTCCGATCGGACACGCCGTCGTCTCCAGAGCTTATAAACACCCCATTAAAGGGGGGTGGACCCCCACCTTAACCTCGCACCCCCGTTTGACACGTTGACATTTCAATCGGCCCGCGTACATCATAAACACAATCATTCGTAAATTGAGTGGAATCAACTTTAGGTTATAGCACGAACCAAATTTCATTGCGACCTAATTTCACATTGTTAAGCATGCGAAATTGGTTTCTTATTTTTCATGGACTGATGTGCTTTAATGTAAATAAATTCCACTCAATGATGTAAACATTTGTGAATTATCACAAAAGTCAAGTGATTCTCAAATCAATCAAAATCAATTATTCATAAACCAATAGGGTGTTCGAAACCGATGAATAAATGTCGAGTGTTGGCTCAATAATTGCGTGTGTAGTTTAAGAATTAATTTTAAAAAATGTAACCTAAAATCATGTGTTTATTATTAGAAGTATGTATGTATTAACAAATTAGGAAAGAATGATCTTTAAATTCAAACGGAACCAATCACAATGCAGCATTTGAATACGTTCAAATATGACCAATCACAATGCAGTATTTGAATCATCGCGTGACTAATGTAAAAATGACATTCCATATTCGAATTCACCGTTTCCCCCCTTTACGAATGAGACCAATGCAAAAAAAGGTGTGCAAAAAATCTTCAAAATTTTGATTCCGCGCCATTATATTTTGACATGCTTTTTTTAGGGCGGCTACAGCGATTCTGTTGTAGGCGCTTATCGAACATCGTCAAGTCCTCGTCTCGTTTAGTATGTTTATCGAGAGTTACAACATAGAGGATGTCACGGCGGTAAAACGCGGAGGAAACTCAAAAAAAGTGTCCCCCGGCAGCCGGCGATGGCAGGCGGGGATCAAAGGCGTCTGGAGTTGACAAGCGCCCCCCGACACGCGGTAATGAACCCGCTTCCACAAACCTGACAAATTGACTCGGGAAATTCACATTATCACAAAACCGATACCGGAACGAATTTTCCGAGAGGCATTCGTGCTCCCATCTACCGGCCCTTTCATATTTGCGACATGCCCAGGTATTTAATTCTGACCATCCGTTCGAATCCGGCGGGCGATAGTTTCACCGTTTCTCCCCTACCGATTTATTCAGCGACATATTCGATTATATTATCATATATTTTAATAATATTATTTCATTAATATACAAAGCATTTAACACACACAAAGCAATGTAAAAATAAGAATTACGTTTTTAATTGAACACTTTAATTGGCCATAAGCGATGACAGCTTTGATCGTAGCGACCTGTTTTACCGACGGGTGCGTCAGACGTCAAATATATTACCAAATGTATTTTAAAGCCTATGCATATAAACTATATTCAAAATAAATATAATCAGTCACCCGTAATCACCCCCGCTATCATACTACGAGACTGTATCGAAAAATATTCATTTTAAAATAAATACAAACATTGTGTTATTTTATGTGACATGCGAGTGGAAAAATTCGACAAGATCTAAAAGCACACAAATACGACCTTTGTAATTAAGCACAGAGTTGTTCACCATCTCTCCCTTATAAGGACTTTGGAAACTTTTTATTGTTTACATTGATAAATAAGTCAGACAATGATATTAATAATCGTATGTGAAGCTAATACACACTAAATAAAATATGCAAAACGTATTGTAACACCGCATTAAGTACAAAATTTATGATTGAATTTCGACGTCTATATATCGCCGCGTCGCACGTTTGGCGGAAAATTTTCGCAACGATATAATGCTGCTTTGCACTTGGAAGCTTAAGGAGTACCAGCCTTCAAATAATACGTGCCAAAATTTTATAACAATCTGACGTTTAGTTCACAAGTTAGTGGTTTTTATAATTTTCAAAATACACATTTTAGCTTGCACAACAAAAATGCATGCTAGGTTGCAAAACCAAAAATTTTAACCGCATAAACCACTATTTCTCCACTACTTGTGGTAACTTGCGCTCTGAGCGCGGGGGGATGAATTAGCTAAGGGATGATATAGATACTTAAGACTAGCTATTGTAGTTGACGATGGACTTCAAAGACGATGTCTTCTCTTTAACATCTTCATTGTCGCCAATTCGGATAGGCTGCGGCTGCGAGGCGTAGAAGATGTCGAAATTTGAAGCTAAGGCTAAGCTGTCTAACCGAAGCTAAACCAAATCTGCTCTGTATGAGCCGAAGCTCATGTTCGAAGCTGCTCGAATCTGATCGAGCCGAAGCTCGAACTGAACCTGTCCAATACTCAGCTAAATGCTCCCCTTCTCTTGTAGCGATCTTTCTGGAAGAAAATTTCATTGCCCAGTTGTTAAGGATTTTTTATGGTACATATTTGTCACTGCTCTTATCACTGAAATGGTATTGTACCACGCTTCTAGAACGTTCGATCAATTGTATTATTTAGAAAACAAGTTGGTCCATCGTATAAGGGAATGCTAATCGGACTTCCAGAAAGGTCGATCACTCGTATGCTTTCGTAAACAAGTCATTTAGCCAAAGAGTATCGTTACGCTCTTGTAAAAAAATCACCAACATAAGGGATTGATGGTGATTTTTGATTTAGGTCGCTGGCCCCAGAAATGCATTTTTTCCCAAATTTGTTGCAAAAAGCCCTGAATGTTCTAACGTTGGAGGGAGTGGCCACAAGGTGTCCGTGTCCAATCGGTCCAAACTTTGGACCGCTGACACATCGAATATAAACCATGCCCGGACATATCCACAGAAAATGGTCTATGTCCGGATTTCCACGGATTGCCGCTTGGGCACTCCGAAACTCAAACACTTGAGTATTAATTAAAGTAGCATCATCGAACTGTGCCTCAAGTGTCATCAAAAGTTCACATGATTTGCTTTACGTAACATAAGATGCTGCTTCTCGTTTTGTTTCTGCAGCGATGGCACCAAGAAGCTTTCTATTCGATTGTTTTTTTTATAACGAAGGGAACTATGTAGAAAAATAAGACACTCCATTTGTATATTTACGTGTCGATTTTGCTTTGCAAAATTTAAATCAAACAATCAACATAATTCAATTGTGGCCATAAAAAGTCACTCAACATTGACTGGTATCGCTCAACATTCGCCAATGATTTCATTTACCCAAAATGCACATCAAACAGAAACATTAAACTTTCCCTACCGGTGATGTATTTACTACACATCGACTCTAATAATGGGAATATCGATATGAAATATAATAGATACGGGGCTCAGAATTTTTGTATTCCTCCGTAATATAATTACGAATCACATCAAAGTATTATAGTGTATGAGTATTCATCAGCAGCGACGGAAAAAAATAATTTGTCGGGAAATCGGGAATTTTGCGAGTTTTAGTCCGTGTCTCAGCAGAAAGGAATTGTATCAGTCACATCGAAGCATTTAAATATGTGATGATGATACTTCCAACGAGCATGGAGGCTGAGTGTGTATTTTCAGCAGCAAGTTGCCTGGCTTCCAAAACCAAAATCAAATTTTCAAAATAATTTTTTAGTGTTCTATTTATCTATTTTTGAATTGTATCTTTATCTTTTATTGTTAAACAATCGGCAAAGACTTTTCGATACATTCAATATATTATCACCGATAAATTTGTACAGCGAAATTCCGGATTCCACGTAGAATTGTTGCAATTTTTTAGCAAATCAGTATTCTTTTTAATCGATTTGCGATTTTATAATATTGTATTAATACGATAGTAATGATGTTTGTACAAATACACATTTATCGAAGGCCGACCGTGTCTTTAATATATAAATACAATGATTTAGTCACTACTCGCAGTTAATTGTCCATCGTCTACAGAAGCAGTAGCATATATTTGGTTGTCCATCGAAAGCAATCGTACATTTATAACGATGACGAAGGCAATCCTTATTTTCTGTTGGCTTAATTCATTGATGGTTTCGCCGATTCTATGCTCTTTGGGGGGCGTATTGGATGGTGCTATGAGAGTCGGAGAAAAGAGTGTCTCTGCAGTGGCAACGCCTGTGGAGAAGACGGTTGTCTCTGCGACTCTTAAAAATTGTGAGTTGAAAGCTTTATTTTTTATCATGTTTATAAATTGGCAATGAATTGTTTGTTGCTATCGGATCAATTTGTTTATTATACTTAATTTAGAATGCTTTATCTCTTAGGTGAACCTTTTAAAGCCATATTCGGGGCGACGTATAATCAACTCAGCGGATCAAATGAACCAGATATATCGAAACTGACATTGGACTTTTGGACAGGACCAGATAAAAAAGTAAGCGATTGCTAAAATTATAAATCAAAGACGCTAATGGTATAAATAGCGTGAGACGTATTCTTGGAAATCGCACGATGCGATTTAATTAATTCTGAAATCCTTGATTGAATATCAATGTCGTGAACGTCATCTTCAACACAGAAATGAGACAGTTGGTGATTCACGTTATTATCATGCGTTTTAGGTCGTGTATAGTCTCTCGAGTGCTGCATCAGAACTGTTGAAAAATCCTGGATTCGATCGGAGGAAACCGGTAAAAATATTCCTGCACGGTTTCTTGTCTTCTTCTGAGAGCGATGGTCCGATAAAAGTGTCCAAGAAATTCGTCGAGAAGGGCGAATCGAACGTCCTCGCCTTGGATTCGAGCAGCCTCATCCAATATTTCTATCTGAAGTCGAGCACATGCGTTGTTTTTGTGGGACGAGCACTCGGCAATGCTCTGGTTGAACTCGCCAAAGGTACACCTTTGAATTAATTTATCATCATTATTATGATTGTGTATAGCGGTCTTTACTCATTCCATAAGCTCGAGAATCGTTTGTAGTGTGTTCGTGTCCGTCGCATGTCGCGTAAAGCAACCAATACACCAACAGCAAGCATATTTTATTATATATTACACAATATTTTAGCAGACAATTTCCAATTTAACAAATGGGAAAAAAACTATACACAAAATCATTTTTTCCTAATTAATAATGTCCTTAACGATCATTTTTTTATGTGGTGATTTTCACATCGCTTTTCACATATGGTTAAATTAGCTAAATATTATTATAACACTAAAACTACCGACATTTAATAACGGCATTAATGATCCACATTAGGATAATGCAAATGATTAAGTATAAAAAGTTATAATCTGTAACATTTCTAACAAATGCATGCATATTTCATAGTTATAATTCGAAATTCGAAGATCCTTTTAAGTTCTAAGTTCATCCCTTAAGCTTCTATCGGCTGATTTAAATATCTGGAACCAATATTGATATCTGCGGACTGTTACCATTTCAAGATAAATATATTTGAGTATTTATCTGGCTTTTATGACATTCAAATCCAAGTTTAAAAAAAGCAGCATGCATTGGTGGATGGAGCCAAATTTTGATTAAATCTATATCTGACTTTAGATGGAAAGAGTTTTTCGATCTACTTTTTCCAAGCTCATGGAAGTGTTCCCACACGCCCTAGATGAGCAATCTTTATGAAATTTGTCAGAAATGTCTATAATAATTTTCTTCATCGTATAAACTACAATTATACAAAAATATTAAAAACTGTTAATTTAATGAACAAAAAACTACGAAAAAAGTTGGTAAAAACACATTTTTTTTTTCAATCGCTCACTATTTTTTTATTTTTTAATATTTCTTCCTAATAATAGTCTATATTATACACAATATCATACAAATTAAAAATATGTTTAATTTTTTTGCTGCAAATCACTTGTCCAGGACTTAGGACTTCCATGGTGAAGAAAGTCATTTGCTCGTCCATCGTATGAATTGTTGGACTTGAATTTGTTTATTAAACATCATAAATCCAATCAATTGTATCGAAACCGGTTTGATTTCTATATAATTGATGACGATAACGATCGATTTGCACAAATATCATGTGAGCATTATATAAATATGGAGCTAGAAACGAGATTCTAATACATCATGAATCAATTTCACTTTATAAATATCATATTTATGAGATTTAGACGATCAAATCGAATGATTTTCATCGCTTTGATTATGAAGGGTCATCTAAATGTAGAGCTTCATCGCTGAATAAAATTTTGCTCGAAAACAATGGATCTTTCGTTCGTTGTTCAATAATAATATAAACGTTTGTATTAAAATTTATCATTTTTAGGAGGTGTGGATCCCAAAAATATTCACATAATAGGACACAGTCTAGGATCTCATATTGCTGGATTTGCTGGGAAAACCTTCAACGATGAAATGGGACTTAAAATAGGCCGCATCACTGGATTGGATCCGGCAGGACCATGCTTTTTCCGAAAGAACCCAGAACATCGCCTGCAGGAATCCGATGCGGAATTCGTGGATGTTATTCATTCTGATGCTGGAGTTTTTGGAATAGTAGATACGATAGGTAATTTAAAAAAAAAATTCATCTGGTATTGATCGCCGATATGAATTTAATCTGATTTCTGAATCGTTTCGTCAAGGTCATGTGGATTTCTATCCCAATCAAGGGGAAGGACAGCCGGGTTGTCTTATTCCTCCGTGCAGTCACACCAGAGCTTGGGAGCTCTTCGCCGAATCGATCAGCGACCCAGAAAGCTTTCCCGCCGTTAAATGTTCAGGTTGGGACACCTTCAAATCCGGAGGCTGCGATGGCGCATTGAAGAACTTCATGGGATTGGGAGCCGACAAATCAAAGACTGGAATTTTCTACCTCAAAACCGACAATAAATTCCCATTCGGGCTGGGGAGACGTGGCGTTGCTGGAAAATCCAAAGGTTTTTTGGGTCTCTTTTAAGAACAATTTCAGTGTTATAAAAATTCAATAAACGACAATCTTATGATAATAATGAAATCAATAAAATTATTATAAGTGAAAATTGTATTTTTGTTTAAATAGTCCAATCAAATTATTTATGCATTAGTGCAGTTACGTGGGTTCCCGCAGCCCTGTTTCACTTCACCATACCAATATGCACCAACATGGTGCACCCGTTAAATATCTAGCAAGACAAATTGCATACACAAACAATTCTTGTATTTTTGTGTTATAATAACTTCCCGAAGCTGTAATTCTAAATCGAATCTCTATGCGTCATATTGTTTGTAACAAACTAAAGAGCGTTGTCTATTTATTGTTTATCAGAGCTGAATAATGTCAATATTAAAGGTCGATGCGGTACCCCAGGGTTGTAATCTGTATGTTTATTATCCACGATCGATTTTATTCAGTCGATGAATTGCGATTCATCCAGCAGTAATAAAAAAAAGGGAGAAAGCCTTTAAGATCTGGATACACAAAATACACTTCCATGTTTTATTAGTTAATTTTTCCTTCACCATGATGTATTTACTACAACTCGAATCTAATAATTGGAATATCGATATGAAACATAATAGATACGGGGTTCAGAATTTTTCATACGGTGTACTAAATACATATCATAGTAGCGCGTGGGTGTTTTTTTTTGTTTAGCGCGGTAAGGAAAAGTTTAACGTATATATTAATATATGCATTCGTAAGTCATTTTATTGCTTTATAAATCTATCTGCTGCTATTTGTCGAATTAATTAGTTTTAATGAATTTTCATGCTTTTGAAATGGAAATTTCAGGGAGCAAAAATACATATTTTCGACATATGATCTTATAACGCGCGATTATATTTGAATAATTATAATAAATAAAAGTAAATTCAACAATTAAAATTATAATTTCGTGGTTAATTATCGATTTTTGCCGCCTCACTTATCGCCGTGTGTTAGTTTCTGCCTCGTGATCACAAAATGGTAAATAAATTTGATTATTAAAGTTCAATAATTTATTAATTTGTTCCCTCTCTTTTAGGGGATTCCTCATTTTCGGTATCGTCGAATGTGCGGTCGGAGATAAAGAATCGCCCCCTCTGCGGAGGTTAAAAACGAATTTCTGTCGCGTATGCTGCGAGTTCGCTTCGGGGCTGCGGAGCCCCATCGCCATTGAGAGCGGAGCAAATTCGCCAACATCGCCAAGGAGGCTCTGAATCATTTCGAATTGGGGGTTTTAGATTATCATCTTTCTGTCTTTTATTTTTGGCGAAACGGCAATTATTGATTAATTTGTTAGTTTGTTATAATTATTGTTTCCAAAGATAAGCAAAAAAACGCAGGAATTTATTACACAACCCAATATTACTTAACTGATGAAATTGGAGTGTGAGTTTGGATCATCCTATATACTACTATCTCAGATAAGTGAAAAAATCTTTCATTTCTTATAAAACTAATTTAATATTAGGAGGACCGGAAAGTATTCGTACATTTTGAGAACTTATGTTTGAGTCCACAATGACGGAAACATCTTTGTAAGCTATTTTTTTGAAAACTATTGTTAAACATTATTTTCGTACAACAGATTTACAACAGATCGGCAAAATGAATAGGATGGGTGTTATGGGATAGGATGGGTGTTATGGGATAGGATGGGTACCGCACGCATTGTTCGAACAATTGCTTTCGGGCAATTGTTATCATTATTTCCACATTTTCAGGTCCATGGACAGCATGCAGCTGAAGTGGAACTGCATTTAAAATCGTTTTTTGCTCCTAAGCCGGAAAATTATTACGAAAAAAATTAATAATTAATGATTTAAAACATGTTTTTGACTAAATATTTGAATACTTTCGGGTCCTCCCAATAGAAATGATGCGCTTACTTCTTATTCGATACAAAAAAGTGGGTAAATATTTGATTTTAATACACAATAATCACAATCTTATCAATTTAGAATGCGTCTTAATAGATATTTACTGCATATAATGGGTCAATATTGTCACAATTATAAGAATATCTCATCGTTGTCGAGCTTATAAATCGATGTGCATTTAATACTTCGAAATAGATGGAATACTGAGCGTGTGGAATTTGTTAGGGGTCATCTTTGAATTTAATTTAAGGTATTTATAAGCAATTTTATGTGCAATTTTAAAGTGTACCTTGTGAAATTAATGCGGGTGCTATTTATTATCTTAGCTGCATATTAACACATCACAGTCCGAGCGTTCCGCGTTAAACTTCTCCCCCAAAGTCCGGGCGATTTCGCAAGAAATTCACAAAAGACTACTTCTCTCATAAAATTGATATAATTCTTAAACTGGTCAAAATATTGAAACGAAATTTCAGCAGTGCTTGCAAAATAGTATACTGCATCGATATATTTAAAAATAATAGTGATTTTCAATCTGTGGTGCGTGTACCAGCGTGATAAAATGCGAAAAATTATTATGTATTTTTTTAAATATAATTTGCCATAATTTGCCTACGGATGATATTTAAATATATTTTATATGATTAAAATATTGATACCTATATGTACTATCATTTCTAGAAAGAAATTTAAATCTATATTAAGTTCGTACTAATTTTTTTTCAAGTTAAAGTTACTTCATTCTCATCACGCGTTAACGCGGATACGGCTGTAAAGTGTTAAGCTATTTTATTACCATCTCAAATGTTATAACTGTGAAAAATTCTATAACATAAATAACATTTGACTAATCTTAGAGAAAAATATGACAAATACAAGATGTTTCCTTCGTCACAACCACTTGTTGCTGATATTAGACCATCATACAAAAACCTTTTTCTGTATCTTTGTTCCCAATCATTATGATATATATAAAAATACAAATGGAGTATCTTATTGTTCTATAAAGTTCTCTTTATTAGAAATAAAACTCATCAGATAGGAAGCTATTTGATTCCGCCATTGAAGAAAGTAGGCGGCTGCTCCGAAAATCAGTTGAGCACTTATTGTTCGACCGCAGCGTTGTCTTGAATTCGTTGCCCTCCTAACGTCTCTATAAACATATGGTAGTCACATGGGCCCACGTCTGAATTGTAAGGTGTGAGTTCCCAGTATAATTGGGTGAGTTTCTTTCCAGTCCCAAAATACCGTAGCCATCACTTGTGCAGCAGATTGTATCTCGACTTTCAGACCATCACGAAACTTTTGGGTCCAATCAAACATTTAGGTCTTACTTAGAGTAATTACGCGTTGCGCAACAGGAAATGCTACTTCTCGCCTATTTACCCAGTTTGACGATAATCAAACCATCTCCACTCTATCAGCTGAGGAAGCAGATGGAATTCTTACGGATCCTATTGCCACCAAAAGATGGGCTGGAAACACAGTTGGTCTGAGTTGCCTCACGGTGGCTACATGCGGAATTTCTTTGGCTCAATCTCATCTCACCTTAAGCTAAAATGGGTTAGCCCGGTCACTGGACTTCCCAGTTCATGACAGGGCACGACCATTTTGTGGCATACCTGGCAAGAATGAAAATAAAAGATAGTTCTGATTGTGTGTGTGTCATCTTTCATGGACGCGGATCACGTTCTGTGGTCGTGTATGGGCATGTCGGCCAAGAAAGAGTCTCTCCTGTGCCGTATCAGAGG
Organism: Stenopsyche tienmushanensis; assembly: GCA_008973525.1. NCBI lineage: Eukaryota > Metazoa > Arthropoda > Insecta > Trichoptera > Stenopsychidae > Stenopsyche > Stenopsyche tienmushanensis. Next base: position 256,060 of record WACJ01000103.1, read on the forward strand.
TCCTTTTTTTGGACCCCTTGGCCACAGGAATTTGTTGGCCAGCCCCGGTGCCTTTTCGGCTTCGGTGTCATAGTTTTGGAACCAAATGCACTTGGGACGGATACTATTTTTAACATCTGTCCTCTCCCATAACGTGTACAGCAAAATTCCGGGTTATATTTGAATTCCCTTCTTAATACTGAGGCCATTATAGAATGTTGATATTTATAATAAATTTCAAGCAAGCAAGAATTTACACGATTGTTTATTTCTGAATTTGAACATACGATTTTCATCACGGCCCATAAGTTACGCTCCGATACGTTTCATAAATTGAAGGAAAGAACCGAATGAAATGTTTAATTTATTCTGATGTAAAGCATACAGCGGCCTGTAAGTTATGCTCCGTGTACAAATATTAAAGTTTTTTAAAATCAATATTGAAGAATTTGTTGGGTAAATAATCTGATGCGGAACATACGGTCCATCTGCATTTGGTCAAAATATAAAAGTCATTTTTATAGTCGAAAAACTCAGAAACACTTTTTACTGTTTCAGAATGATGAAAATATTATTGTCAGTGTGTTTGATAAGTCTGTTAATTTCCCCGTCAAAATGTCAATTGATGGGTTTCATCGATAATGCGAAGAAAGCTTGCGAAAAGGCCGTAAATGCTATAACAACCCCCATAGAACAGACCATCGTTGCCAATACCCTTAAAAACTGTAAGTCGCTTTACATTATTTTTGTTAAAAAAAATTCAATTTGTCTTAATCGTTTAATTGTTCTGAAAGGCGAAGAATTCAAGTCGATATTTGGAGTAAACTACCATAATTTAACAGACATGAAAAAACCAAATGTATCAGGATTGACAATAGATTTATGGAGTGGACACAATAAGAAGGTAATCAATGCTCTTCACAAATATATAAAACTATAGTCAATTCTTCTATAGCATTCGCTTATATAGACGACCTCTCCATCGGAAGAATTTACTGTGAATTAATAAAATGGTTGACAAACACATGGAACAAAAATTTTAAAGCCCCCATTTTCGCATAACACCATTAATGTGACTGATAAAATTCCTTTCTGCTGAGACACGGATTAAAACTCGCAAAATTCCCGATTTCCCGACAAATTATTTTTTTCCGTCGCTGCAGATGAATACTCATATACTATAATACCTTGATGTGATTCGTAATTATATTACGGAGGAATACAAAAATTCTGAAGCCCGTATCTATTATATTTCATATCGATATTCCCATTATTAGAGTCGATGTGTAGTAAATACATCACCGGTGGGGAAAGTTTAATGCTACTGTTTGTTGTGCATTTTGGCCAAATGGAATCATTGGCGAATGCTGAGCGATATCGACTTTTATAATCAAACGTATAAAAACATATTTATAATGTATTACAATGTCTAGCTCCATATGTATTTAATGCTCACGTGATATTTGTGCATTTTTTTGAAATTTGTTTAATAAACAAATTCAAGTCCAAGTCCAAAAATTAAAACAACAATAATATCGATTATCGCGTTGGTCCCCTTTTTAAAGTCAATGAATCACACAAATAAAGACGCATCTAGCGATTGTACTCGAGAGATGCACACATGCGCATCCCGACGGGAATGAGTTAATGATTGGTCCAATTAATAAATTTGCATCCAAAAATGGATTCAAAACATTCGGTATTCCCAATGATGATAATAATTTGGATCAATTTATATAGACCGTATGCAATCCCTGTAACGTTTTAGGTGTTTAAATTGACGAACGCATCCAGAGAACTCCTCGCCGCTCCCGAATTCGATCCTAAAAAGCCTGTAATGATTTTTCTGCATGGCTTTTTATCAACATCGGAAGGCAATGCTCCTCTATCGGTGACGAAAGCCTTCGTCCAAAAAGGTGGTTATAATGTAATGGCCCTGGATTCCAGCAGTATGATCAAACATTTCTACCTCCAGGCCAGTACCTGTGTGATCTTCATAGGATGTGAGCTCGGAAGCACTTTAGCCAGACTTTATGAAGGTAAATATGAAGAATAATTTAACAAATTTATGTCAATGTCACTGATCTGATCAAATTTTGCAGGAGGCGTGGATCCAAAATCGATTCATCTGGTAGGACACAGCTTGGGATCGCATATAGCCGGATTTGCCGGGAAGAAATTCCATGATTTAACTGGAAAAACGATTGGGCGCATAAGTGCTTTAGATCCTGCTGGACCTTGCTTTTTCCGAGAGCGTTCAGATCATAGGCTCGGAAAAACGGATGCTGATTTCGTGGATGTGATCCATTGCGATGCTGGAGTGCTTGGTATCACAGATCCGATAGGTATTTGGATCGCTTGGGTCGCTTATCGGTGATTGTTTTGATGATGGACTAATAAAATGTTTGCCGATTTTAGGTCACATAGATTTTTATCCAAACAATGGCGAATCCCAACCGGGTTGCATCACAATAACTTGCAGTCACAGCAGGGCTTGGGAGCTTTTCTGCGAGACTGTTTTGAATCCCGAAAGTCATCCGGCTGTTAAATGCGACGGTTGGGATATGTATCAATCGGGAGACTGTAATTATTCGACGAAGGCTTTCATGGGACTTTCCGTCGATCAAAAACTGAGGGGAGTTTTCTTCTTGGAGACCAACAGTAGTTATCCTTTTGGATTAGGCAAACATCAAATAAATAATTCAGATTCTGCTCATTCCAAGCTTGTTTCAAGATAATTTTAGATTTGTCGATTTATGATTCAAATTGAAACGATTGGAAATAGACAAATTACCTTCTAAATGGCTATATAATAACATAGCAATAATGTAAAATGATTGAGGCGATTTTATTCATTATGTAGTCACGAATAGTAAAACAATAAAGTAAACTAAAAAGTGAGTGTTTTTGTCTTATATTTCCTATAGCATTCGTTCAGAGTTGTATATGAGATATACAATCAATTTTTCTTTTATTTGAAAGAATATTTTATGGCATTAATATCTACTAAAACTACTTAAACTACATTAAAACTACTAGGTTAGGCCACAAGAAGTTGCTTATCATCGATCTGTAGTGCTCGCCATTGACGGTTATGGTGTTTTGGAAGAAATATGGACTAAGAGTAGGACTAAGAGTCTATATTTCTTCCAAAACTCCATCTGCCATTTTCCATCTGCTTTCACTGCATTGTGCCACAATTTGCAGGGCCGTAACAAGGGGGTGTTAATGTTGTAAGGTTGGGATTGGGGCGCAAAACACAGAATACCGACCCAGTCAACAGTTACACATGGTTTTTATTTTACTTAGGCGTTCAACTTTATATTAATTAACACTGATTGACTTTAATTCGTTATTGCTAAAACACTGGGTCGACCCAGTCGGCACAAGCCCGCAATAAAATAAAGACGGCAATATTTTTGACCGATTGTAAAATGCAAAACTATGATGTTCGAGTATGGCGTCCGATCGCGAGCTATTAATTTGTCATGTCAGCGGTCGGAAAAGCGGACCGGTTGGACACACAGATCTTGTAGTCATTTTTTTTAGGGTTTTTTGAGGTATTTTCGTAGATAAATGCATACCTATAGACTAAATTCTATAGTTGGATCACGCCAAATAAGGTCGCAAATGAAAAAAAAAATCTTTTGAGATATATTATTCAGTAATATTAAGCCCAAAAACGACCGACCAAATTTACAGCGAAGTGCTTCCATTACATGTCGTTTTTCAAAATTTAAATCTGGTAACTGATGTTTAAAATATACCCTTAGAACTGCAAAATCCTCAAATTTTGATGATTTGAGAGCCATAATGGAAACAGATCCTCGATTAAGTATCGAAGAATTATCGCAGATAATCAGAGCCGTAACAAAGGTATGAAACGCCCGTGGCAAGTATCAAGCTTGCGCCCCCCGACCCCTCCCGAAATCTATAGATTTAAGTTAAATATTATTATAATGTATATTTTTAAATAATATACGAAGATAGTCCTAAAAGTACCCGACTTTCGGTGAATTTGTAAACATGGAAAAAATTGGTTATCGTTGAATTATACAATACTTTTATTTGAAAGGTCATGAGCTACATATGTAGATTAGCCTCTGAGGGGGCTTCTGTGATCTTACAAATCATAGAAAAACCTGGACACAAATTTATTCCCGTGAATGCCGCAAAAAGCCCTAAAAGGAGTCAGAAGGTCTTTGAGTTCAACCGGTCCGCTTTTCGGACGGCTGACATGACGAATGAGCATCTCCCGGTTGGACGCCATACTCGAACATGTTTATAGAACGATTACGAACTCTCATTACAAAACGAAGTTGTCTGAAGAAGACTGATCGGATATTATGTTTTGTAAAATTTTGTAAATAAAAATGAAAAAATCAAATTAATTATTTCATTGTTAAACAACCGGCAAAGACTTTTCGATACATCTAATATGTTACTTACATATATTGGATGTACAAAAATATTTTTTCATAATCCTGCTTTCATTATTTTCCCACAATTACCTTTTGCTTCAATCGATCTTCTTTCAATAGAGAATCCAATGTATAACCAATTGTTAAATTCAATTATCTTATTGCTTATATTTTATCACATTTTTGTATTGTCATGATGTTGTATAGCATTTATATAAGTTGCAAATATTATAATGACGTTCATAGACCTTTTGAGGAGTACAGTCGCGTATTTGCGATCGATAACCCAAATTCATCAACTAATAATGATAACCCAAATGAATCGATTTCAAGCGTATTAACAGTGAATATTTATTGATATACAAGATTTATACACGTTGCGCTGTCCAAATTAGATTTGAACGGACGATAAGTGGCGGACATACAAATAAATAGCATCTAATGATCGTTTAATACATTATTGAATCATGATACAGCCTTGCTTTTCATGTAATAATCGACCGATCATCCGCGTCCTTCTTGCGACTATCATTCCATAAGTGGCTGCCCAAGCAAACGCACGCAAAAATAATGTTTCCGAAATCATGGTTGTTCTTGATTGCGTTTTTTATCGCAGTTTTAACGAGTACTTGCGTCGAACGCCGGGAAGAAATGCGGGAACGATTCATAAAAGCGATCGCGACAGACTTCGAAAGGACCTTTGTGACGACTTTCCTGGATGACTGTAAGTCCATTTTTTATCCCGGGCGTCTAATTGAAAACATTTTGACGCCGATGCTTTGCTTTACAGGCTCCGGTGTCGGAAAGCAATTTAAAACAACGCCTTCGAGCGCCGATATTTCACATCTCAGGATCGATCTATGGCATGGAAGAATCAAGGTAAATTGGACAATCTTCATCATTATGTCGTTAGAATATCTAGACACGGGCATTAGAAAAAAATCCCACGATCTATGATCCATCGGATGGATCGTATGGTGTTTTTTTTTAAATACAAATGTATATACTACCAACGTCGGTTATTTAAATCGACAGATGGTTAATACATGTTATAAATCAATTAGATTTTTTATCATGTAAAAATCGTATTTATTTAAATAATATATACTCGGATTGATCATAGAAGCACATCAAAAAAATGTTATGGGATAGTGATGCATGCTGTACATGCTGCCAGGCATTTTGCTCCAAAGTCAACGTACACTTGATGATCGATATTTATTCACATTGAAAAAATATTATTTGTTAGATTTGTCATTGGAATGTAATATATAATAGCAAATAGTTGACGCAATGTCTAGCACTATTGAAAAATAGCAAGACAAGTGTGACATGTCTACTTTCAACAACTTGTCAAACACATTGACGTTCGAATAAACTACAACTTAGCTATGTTTGGTGGGGTAAAATATTAGTTTTTAATAAGATTCAATGTTATTTCGAATTTATTGTAACATAGTACACGACGCAATGATATATAGTTGGCGTCACTATTGAAAAATGTATATGGTTTTGTGTTAATATACAAACATTATACACGCTGCGACGGTCCGGACAGATAAAGGGATTTGAACAGATGATAATTGTTAAACGCGGCCATACAAACACAGATGATGCTGAAAGCTCTTATCGTTCAAATTCGACTCTCATTTCAGAAAACATTTAAAATAATCACAAAAACAGCTTTGGCTGATCATAAATTGAAGTTGCATGGGATAGCTGGCATCTTAAATATATCAAAAGACAGTGTATTCACCGTTTTGCATCAAAATTTGTACATGAAAAGGCTTTGTTGCGTTTGATGGAAGAAATTTCCAAGACAATTCACCGTGGCAAACTTTGGAAAGAGATTTGGCTCCAATGAAGAAGTGATTACCGAAACTGAAGCCAAAGATGAATCTTTCTACAAAAAGTAAGAGAATTATTGGAACGAATTTAACATGCTCGAAATAGACTAATCTGACGAATAAACTCATCGTTTTATTCTGTTTTTATTAAAAAAGTTCTTGTTTTATTAGTCATCCTACGAACTTATTGAGTGATGTCTTATTTAACTGCGATTTGCCCCTTTAGAAAATATCTGATTGATGTTTGCACCCCTTGCGGAATAAAATAACACAAATTGAACTTAATGCATTCAAGGGGGTAAGCAGGGTAAATTTAAAATGCGAGGGTCATCTAGAAAGTAAGGGCTGCTGAGGCTTCCTTCCTTCCATCGGTGCGATATTGCTGCGAAGCTTTTGATATTCATCGGAAGCTCGTGGAAGTTTATGGTAGTGATGTGATTAGTCGACAACATGCCACGAAATGGGTTAGATTGTTCAGAAAAGGCCGTACTAGTACTCATGATGAAAGAGGATGCAAACATTGAGCTGGAAAGAGGCCCAAAAGAATCACTATCGTCAAGGCGATGACGGTTGCACTGGGGCTGGAGACAGAAGTCAGACATCTAGTGCAAGTGGAGAAGATTCTCGACATAGAGGAAAGAATAGACGAGGGCGACGTTACCATGGCCTTATGTAGAGCCAGCAACCTGAGAAAGGAGGAGGAGGTCAGGGTACTATATCTGAAGGCGGATCCGCGGGGCACCCAACTGGCGATTGCCACTGTGCCCATCCAGGCGGGCATAAAGCTACTGCAGGATGACAGAGTGAAGATTGGCTGTCTTATTGCCGTCTGCGCAGGAAGATCAGCATCTCCAGATGCTGCCGCTGCTTAAAAGTGGACCACATGGCCAAAGATTGTTCCAACCCGGATCGTTCTGCGGCATGTCGCAGATGTGGGGAAGCAGGCCACAAGGTATTCTGAGCGCCAAAGAGGGCAGTGAAAGAGACTAGAATAGGGCCAATTACCCAAGGCCAGACTACCTGTCCTCTTGAAGCAATGTGGAAAACAATACCAGGGGGGGCAGAGAAGGCCAAGCGAGGGGTTTAGTCAGTAAGAATCTGACACTACCCTGGGATCAAGCCCAGGGTATAATATGCAAGATTCCCCTCCTACAGGAATAAAAGGCCACAAGGCAGCTGCCTGTACTAAGCACCCCTGCTGCCAGATATGCAAGGCAAAGGGAGCCAACGCGGACCATCGCATGGGGACAAGGGAGTGTCCTGAATACAGGGAGACGGAGAAACGGCAGAGAACAGGCGACAGACAATAGAAGCATTCTCCTAACCGACATACAGGCGACATCCAGGAGAAATAAGGACATGCAAGAGGACCCGGAAGGGAAGCATCGCTGCTACCGTAGCAGTAGCTGGGTGGCACCGGTGAATAAGGAGGGGTCTTAGTGAGTAGCGTCTCCGTAGCCTCACATTATTATCAGGCACGCGTTCGGCAGTGTGGTTAGAACATTTTCTTTCCTTACGGAAAAAAAGATACTCATAATGAGGCAAGGAGTATGAAACCATCAGTGATTTCTGACGAACTTGTGCAAAAAATTGAAGAACAAGTGCAAAATGATCGCCATGTGACGCTTAAAGACCTTCATGAAGAATTTACTGACACATCAGGAAGTCTCCCTGATCTTGTCGGAAAAAAATAGTTATAAGAAGTTGTGTGCCCAGAATCATGTGTAACCATACTTTCTGGATGATACTCGTATTATAGTTATATATTTCTCTGAATTGAATAATGACTTTGAATATTCTGCTTTAAGGAAACATTCAGACTCGATGAACTGTCCACAAGGTTCAATACTTCATCGCATTTCAATGCAAGCTTACCAATCGTCCTATTCTTGCACGGCTTCTTGTCCAATTCTGATAGCAGCTCATCATTGAGCATCGTTCATGCCTTGGTCAATAGAGGTGGACACAACGTCTTTGCCATTGATGCTGGTTCTCTCCTTAAAAACTCCTATATATGGGCAACAAACAATGCTGTTTATATCGGACAACATCTTGGAGAAATTTTAGCATCGATGCTCAGCGGTAATTATCATCCATTGGGCTTTTTAATACGATTTTTCGATTGTAAAATTTGAAATAAATTCCAGATGATATCAAGTCGGATGATATACATATTATTGGACACAGCTTGGGTGCACACATTGCTGGATTTGCTGGAAAAAGATTCAAGAATATAACCGGATTCAAGATTGGAAGAATTTCCGCTTTGGATCCAGCCGGTCCTTGTTTCTTCGAGGAAGGACCTTTGGATAGATTGGACAGCGGCGATGCCGCATTCGTCGATGTAATCCATACGAATGCTGGTGTTTATGGATACGTCCATTCAATCGGTAGTCTTTATTTTTATTCTTGTTTAGTAAAAGCGTTTGGCATTAAAATCGTGTTTGTTTTAGGAGACGTTGATTTTTATCCGAACAATGGTGTGAAGCAACCCGGATGTTCCAATTCCAACTGCAGCCATGCACGCTCGTGGGAACTCTACGCGGAGTCCATCAATCATCCCAAGGTGTTTGCAACCCTTGCTTGCAAAAGCTGGTACATTTTTTCCAAGGGTCTCTGCAGCACCAACCAAGTGACGTTTATGGGATTCGACGTGGATGTTAATTCGAGAGGAATGCGCTTTTTGCGCACCAGTGGAGCAAGTCCATATGGATTGGGCGAATCCGGCATACAGAAATTGACTTCTTTCAATTGGCTCATGTATTGGTACAACATGACGAAGATCATGCGATCTTAATCATAAATCGTTATGGACGACAGCGTAATGATCATTCGTCATGCGTATTTATTCGAAGACGTATATATAATATTACTTTAGAATTTCGTTACTGAAATAAATCGGTTCAACCCTCAGTTAAGTATATATAGAAAGCATCCACAGTTGTTCGACAATATTTCTTGAGTTTTCCAATCTTTGGCGGAGCCGATCGACAGCTGGTGCGAACACCCAACCCCTCCCACCCATTTGACTTCACTCACACCTAGCGACAGTAATTTTGCAGCCACCCTGTACACACAAATTTAACATCTCGGATAGAAGAAATGTTCGAATGGGATTCTCCATAAATATATCGTATAAATGTTTGTAAAAATAATTTGATGGCTATAGATAAAAAATACAGAAACAAATAAAATTATAAACCATCCAGATGTGACGCCTATGTGATTTTGGTAGTATTTTCTTGACATGTTTTGCTGAAAATAGACATCAAATAAATCAATATGATTCAATTGTGGTCATAAAAAGTAATTGATTCCATTTGACTAGCATTTATTTTTGGGTGTAGACATTTTTATAGAATGTTCATAAAAATGCTTCGAAATGAAGATCAATCCCTAAATGAAATAATAAAAGCTCTATATAAATTATTATATATTAGGTATACCGGATGAAAATTTCGTTTTTTCCACGTCGTTCTATTCAATGGTCTATTGTGTTTAGGTCGTCGATTTATTAACGCGATCAGAAGTTCAGATCAAGGGTTGTTCAAAAATTTTCGAAGTATACATTTTGACTTCTATAAATTCGAGTCGAGAATTAATAAAAATAGGGGAAAATTTAGCGTTTATTCGAAATCTTGTGAGAAGGGATGAGAAATGGGTTATGCGAGGTTATCCAGAAAGTAAGGTTACAACATTTATATTGGATCAAAAAATGTTTGTATTTAATTGAAATACTTCATAAAATTATTGAAGGTAACCAAGTTTTTCTGACACAATATCACCAAGGAGACTACGAGAAACGTCAGGAAATTCTTTGTAAAGGTCGTCAAGAGTCATACGTCGGCCATTTTGCACTTGTTCAGAAATCTGGGCGTCAGAAATCACTTACAATCTCCCCCTCCATGCCTCGTCGTGAATAGATATTCATAGAGATTCTGTACGGTCATCTCTGAACAACCAAACCCACTTCGTGACATGTTGTCGACTCATCACATCACTATAATAAACTTCCACGAATTTCTGATGAATATTGGAAGTGGTATTGTTCTGCCAAGCCAAAAAACAGATGACCGCGTGGATCTCATGCGGACGGGAGGTGGCTATTACCCGCGACGACAGCCTTTACTTTTTTGATGACCTTCGTATTTAAAACTTACCCTGTTCGTTCCCTTGAATGCTTCTTCCCATTAGATTGAAACAAAAGAAATAAAAAAAACCAACCGGCCCCAGGAACCCTTATAATCCAACTTTCTAGATGTCCTTTGTATATATTTGCACGTCCCTAGACAAAGAAATCATCCAGTGGTTTCAGATCTGAAAACCTTGCAAGCCACGGAATAGTGTACATCTCCAGGCAAAAAAATCCATTGGCGTCAGGTCTGGAGACCGTGCGAGCCACGGAACAGGGCTGCCAAAATAATGAATTTGCACGACAGATGTTCCCAAAAAAAGAAATCCTAATTGAATGAATAGACGACAGACATCAGACAGCGACTGACTGGATTTAGGGTTCATTAAAATCGAACCCATTTTCTGCGCTGCTTTATGGTCTGTTCCGGGTTGCCCCGGATTATCCACACAAAGAGTGTCTTCCATTGATCCTTTATCCCCACGAGAAACGCTACGCGCAGAACGTCCAGGTGCTCATCCCTTTTCCAACCAACCTCAGTTTCCAGTCCAACCTCAGTTTGAAGGGGGCTACAGCAGATGACGGACTGCAGGGACAACCCCTCCCCCATGGTATTCGTATCGGTTCGGTTATTCTTAGTATCTAGCCGTTCGAACAGCCTATAACCGTTCTCCCCTATTTGCCTAGGCTGTTGAGGATAGTGGTGAGCTTTTGACTTAGTCTTCACCAACTATTGTAATCGATTGTTCCACACACTTTATGGGTACGCAGCACAGGGCGACCTGCGCACCCAACTCATGTAAGCTGGGCTACCCCAGTAGCATTTCAGATTTAAAAAAAGTTGTAGTGCGTCCATACGAAGCAGAAGCAGCCAATTTGAATAAATTTTATAAAAATTATGTATATTAAAAATATTTTATGCCATTAAGACTTCAGATGAAAGAGTTACGATGATTTAAAGATGAAATTCTGGGTATTTTTTCAAAATGTTAAACAAAGTTAAGACATAGGGTCTATGTGTTAAACGTAACAAAAGACCCCCCTAACAAAAAAAAAAAAAAATCGGTCCATGTGCAAAATATCTTGTATATTTATGAGTTGAATTTCTATTTAAAAAATGAAATTTCTGGTGGCTCTAATAAATATATGTAATTTTGATTAGTTTGACTTATGATCATGTCTTGCAGAATGTTGAAAGATTTGGGTTGAGGATTGGCGATGACAAGCGAGTGATTAAACTCCATCATATTGAAAACTGCCGCCACATGTATTGGAGACTAAATTAAAATTTTCTTCGTGTTCTTTTTGGAAGTTTTTTTTTTTTTGGGGAATTTCTTTTAATACCTTCGGAGCAAATAATATTCAAATGGCGACATAAGGCGCCGGGGCAAAGAGTTAGGAAATGTGAGTTGGCGGAGGGCGGGAGGCGACAGGAGGTCCTGGCCTCTCCTGATGACGGCCCGGAGTGTGAGGACTTGGAAACGCGCCTTCCTCCGAGCTTTATAATACAGGCAACAGATGTCGCGCTGGCGCCTCATGGCGCTAATGCCCAACAGTTAAAACAGTTTACCATACCCATACGATACATTTTTTATTGGCGACTAGAAAAGCGAGCGACGCATTAAAATCGAAACGGTCAAATCATGGACATTTACAGCGAACGGGCAAAATTTAACACCCACCTAATATGACTGACATGAAAAGTAATGCGGGAGTTGCCAATTTACACAAGTTGTATTATAGTTCGTCCCTGAGTTTCGAATAATGCGTGTAATCCATCTTGGCTTTCAACTCGCAGTAGTGATGGGAAATTTTCATCGAATTTTCCATTTTTTTTTCCTCTTCATTGTTGCGATATAGTCTATAAGGCATCGCATCCAGCTGTCGCATTATATCCATGCCGTACAAACAGTGTATATAAGCAATAAAGGCACTCGTGATGAATTTAAAAATCATATTCAATTTTTTTTTAAATCGAAAAATGTGCATAAATCCGAATTAAATGATCGAATAAAAATTTATTCGATTGTCCATTAAATAAATTAAATAATATAATACGTTTAAGCATATTAAAAGCGGATAAGATGTACGCATGTCGTGTTCTTGGACATTGAGAAAGCGTTTGACTCCGTTTGGAATGATGTTCTCGCTTATAATTTTTTTTCGTTTAATGCCTTAATCGAACATAAACACGTTAAAAATGATAATTTTGGATATTTTAGTATTAATTTTTTGTCAAACGTAGAGCACATCATCATTGATGTACAAATAATGCGCATTGATTAAAATTGAAAATGAGCATTTGCACACGGTATTCGCGAAATCAGCGAATATAATTATCGCGGAATTAAATACACAAAGCAAATAATGTCAGGCCGGCAAAAAGCCGAGTATGTCGATCACGCCAGGTCGATGTTGCGGTGCTTAAATCATGGAATTAACGATTTAATGGAATTTCATATTTCAACTATCCCGACGTCTGTTTGTGGCATTTTGTTTCAATTTAAAATTTCCGTAAATAAAACCGCATCCATAATTAAACTCTATAAACCGGTAGGCGAAAATAATTTAAATGTCAAAATATCAAAAACGATTGTTAGCCGTGCGAAATTTATTAAAACCCAAATTATAATGCGGCGTCGAATGAAACCCGATTTTGAATTATTAACATATTTCGTGCCGGGTCAAAGTTGTGTTCGGCGTGCTTAACAAAAAAAAAATGATGTGTGTCTTTCGCGAGGGTTAAGTCGGGGACGTCACAAATAAGGGAACCCGAAAACCTACTTATCGATATTTCGGGTTATGAATTCTTCAGGTGTCGAAACGCGGTGAAGTTTCCGAAGCCGCAGGGTTGAGTGTCGAAGTAAAGTTTTTATTTTGCAAGGCTTTTACGTTTTAAGGCCGTTGATATATAGAAGGGGTGCGATGTGGGCGGCGGTGGGTGGCGGGGGGCCGATGCCAGATGGCGACTCGTGTCGCCATCTGGCGACACGCTCGCAGTCTCCGTCCCCAACAGTTATTGCCTCAGCCGCACTTGAACGCTCCAAATCGTTCACTTCATAAATAATATCCGACTTGGATCATCACTCATTCGCCTTCGGCCTGTTACGCTTGCGGGGAACACCCGAAAATTGCTAATTACCCCCGCTTTTGTCCTTGATAATTTTGCAATGTTTTGGGGGTCATGACAGGTGTTCGTTAATGCGAGGCTCAGATAGAAAGTCGGGACAAAGAAATATTTCTTTTGTTTAAATACATACCACGTGCTTATCGGCCATTTTTTTCGGTTACAGTAAATTCTTCCGACGGAGACATCGTCGCGCGTTCCTATCACCTCCCTTTCGTGCGATATCCACGCATTCATTCGTTTTTGACTTTGCAGAACAATATTGCTGCGAATAACCATTGGAAGTTCGTGGATGTTTATGGCAGTGATATGATAAGTTGACAACATATCACTAAGAGGGTTAGATTGTTCAGGCAAGCAATAGAAGCCCATCAGTAATTTCTGATGAAATTGTACGGAATCCAATCCACTCATCGGAGGTATTGTCATCATATATTTAATATGATAATGCTAGTTCAAGTTGATAACCGCGTGAGCCCCCATTTTCGTATAACACCACCAATGTGATTGATAAAATTCCTTTCTGCTGAGACACGGAATAAAACTCGAAAAAATCCCGATTTCCCGACAAATTATTTATTTCCGTCGCTGCAGATGAATACTTATATACTATAATACTTTGATGTGATTCGTAATTATATTACGGAGGAATACAAAAATTCTGAAGCCCGTATCTATTATATTTCATATCGATATTCCCATTATTAGAGTCGAGGTGTAGTAAATACATCATCGGCAGGGATATCATCGTTTGGCTGCTTTCTTGGACCCGGGTGGATGTTAGACTCTACGATGCCCACACATAAAACCCTGGGGGGAAGGGGAGCCAACTATACGCCTGTGGGCAACGGTTGAACCCCTGAGGTAATGATGTGGAGTAGTAGTGTGCAAAAGTAGCAGCGTCGGTTTACTCATCAAACGCTGCTGGAGTAGCCCAGCTAACATGAGTTGGGTGCGCAGGTCACCCTGTGCTGCGTACCCATAAATGGGTGTATAGAACGACCGATTACAGTCATTGATGGAGATTGTGTCAAAGGCTCACCACTATCCTCAAAGAGCCTAGGCAAACAGGGAAGAACGGTTATAGGCTGTTCTAACGGCGACTCGCATCCGTGGCTAGGTACTAAGAATAACCGACCCAATACGAGTACCATGGAGAAGGGATAGCTCCTGCAGTCCGTCATCTGCTGCAGCCCCCTTTAAACTGAGGTTGAACTCATGGTGGCAGTGAATCCGCAGAATTAAATCCTTTGAATTCAGCATAACCTTAGTCCTTCTTCCTCCATCGCACCTTCGGGTGCACATGGTCTGAAGCTGGTCTTTCCCGCGAAAATCTCGCCTTCTCTGGAGGGTGTGGATCAAAAGGGGTGGGCACCTGGATGCTCCGCGCATAACGTTTTTCATAGGGCTAAAGGATCAATGGAAGACACTTTGTTTGGCTAGTCCAGGGTAACCCGGAACAGACCATACAGCAGCGCAGGAAATGGGTTCGATTGATAATGAACCCCCAATCCAGTTAGTCGCTCTCTGATGTCTATCGATTTACTTTCTTGGACATTGTGAAAGCTCTCCACTTAGTATGACATGTGGGTCTGTTACATTAAATCAACAAAAAAATAGCTTCATGCAATAAAATCATGTGCGATGATAAGATAAGAAGCATCAAGAACACGAAATTACCAATTCTATATCGTTTTTAATTCATTAAGTGGATAAAAAGAATTTCCAAATGAGAGTCTTTCCTATTTCGAACTGCAAGGGTTAAGGGTGCACGAACGATGCCAAGGATGCAAGTTTTCACCCTAATCCTTTTATTTTATTATCTTTCAATGGGCTTGGTCTTTATAATCACCAGAATTTCTATTGAGAAGTTGGAAAAACTCACTTTGAATAGATCGATTAGGTCGTATTTCATAGAAAAAAAAACCCAAGAATAACAACAACAAAAAATTGATAAATACACAATTTTGCCCGTTCTGTACATATTTTTGCTTTTGACATTTGGCTTGATGTGAAACGAATAGCATTTCCTCGAATCGAATACATAACAAACGGTTGCGGGGATTTCCTTAGATACGTACATGCATACATTAAATTTTAGGGAAATCCCCGCAACCGTTCGTTTCATTAATGTATTATACGCTTGTATGAATTTAAATGTAATATAAGTTCCTACGTGTATATAAATGACGGAAAGCACACTTGATATAATTTCATTTTTGGGTTTTATGCTATGCTGCGGGAGCGATTCAAATTTTACCCGGAATATTGTTGGCTACAAATTTATTAATTTATTACTTGTTATTCCTGTAAGTGTAAACAATAAGTTGGCAAAGTTTTATCGCAATCAAATGAACGGTAAAGCAGCGCATTGAATACGGACAAACAAACATTGTTTTTTTTTTTAAAAAATATATTAGACTATGCCTATGTTACTTGCGGAATCCTTATTAATAAGTGGACGAAGTTTTATCGCAATCCGATGAGTGGTATGGCAGCGCATTTCACATGAACAAAGTGCAATTCATTTTTATATATTAGATATATAAAATACGAATGAATTATCTTATTTTCTACATAGTTCCCTTTATTAGAAATATATTTATTCCATCAGATAGGAAGCTTTTTGATCCCGTCACTGAAGAAAGAAGGCGAGAAATAGCATCCTCTGTTGCGCAACGCGTATTTGTTAGTTTTCTCGTAAACGAAGGCGTGAAATCAAGAGTAAAATTTTGATGTGCGTATAAGATGTATAAGTATACATTGTATTTAGATGACACAGTATATATATATATATATATATATATATATATATATATATATATATATATATATATATATTTAATGCACAAATATATTCTAAAATCACTATAGGGTTAAAAAATGATACTAGAAAGTATAAAATTATTCTTGTTCATGTTGGTATTTGAATGTGCATTTCGATAAGAAAAAATAACGCCTAATGCAGACGTGTCCGCCAACGCGTTAAATGCTTCCATTTTGATATCAGGGTTGTCACATGAACTAAATCGAATTACAAGAACGTCTATTTTATGATACATACACAAATATTATGCTAAAAATTGACTTAATAAATTATTAAATAGAAATTAAGAAATTCCTTCAGAATTTTCAGCAGGTTTAAACACTGAAATTAGATTTATATTGCTTAAAAATAAATAATTTTGATCTAAATTATTAGATGTAATGGTGTGATCACCAAATCTCGATGAAGGCTGTACACATTCAATAGATCTTGTTGTTGTATTTTGCGTTCGTTCGATTGTAGGCAAATTAGGGTATAAACTTAAATTTCAATTAAAGTTGTGATCTGAAATTTTATTTTTCACATGAAAAGTTGATTGCTGAGGAAATTAGCCGGATGCTGGATAGAATTGTGCGGCGGCGAATAATGGGATTACAAACACACACACACGTTATATCGGATATTGTAGTGAAGTTGTGAAGTCCCGTGTCAGGTTCGGGATTTAAGAATATTTTGCAGGCGACAGCTTAATTAATAGAAAACGTGCGTTTGACAGTTTAATTACAAAAACTATGTTTGGCGCCACATCTCAAATTGTTCACGACACAAGGAGCTCTCTATCGGCTTCGGGATTTCTACATAATTTCTGCTCCATTGTTCCATAGGGATTATTATTACGCACTCCCTGCAGACGGCTCGCTGCGGTTACCTTCGCCATTTTATCCACAAATAATTTTCCGAAAATAATAAAACTTTGTCGAACGATTAGCACTAATTAGAAGAGAAGAATGAAGCTTAAGCCTCATATTAGACACTTTTTTCAATACGAACAATTTTGAGAACAACAAAAAAAATGTTTTGATTAAAGTGGGATGAAATGTGGGATAACGTGCAATGAAATATAGGGTATTTCATCAGGCTTTCAGTTCATCAAGTAGCCGCAAGTCTTATCAAAATTAAGATCGACATTTGATATCTTCATCACCATTGTTTTTTCAATTAGCCTGTTGACGAGGAGTCTCGCATATGCTGCGAACGAACTTGTATGATTAAAAAAGAGTATTTTTGCACATTGAGGGCGGAGATAAATGAATCGAAAACAGAGACGGAGAGATTGTCTTGAGTCTTATGCATTTCCACATCGATTGCAAGTTCGTGCTGTAAAGGTACCCCTACACGTCTAAATATTCATAAACAGTATAAAGCCACACAAATCAATTATATACGCGAGGAAATTAACGAATATTGTGTGCTATCAACAGTGTTAAGGTTTATTTATTGATATACAAGCTTCATTCACGATGCGCGGTCCTGAGAGAAAAGTGGATTTGTGTGAACTATAAGTGATGGACGTATAAATATAGCAGATGATAATACAGAGATTTCCATAGCTCTTAATTTCATGCTAAAATACATTATATTCAAGTTGTTAAACCTTTCACAAATTAGGTTCTGACACCAGTGAAAGTTGCTACTCCTGAAGTGTTACTGTATAGAATTTAGGTGAAAAACATTTTTAATGATGTACTTCGATTCGAAAAATGTGATTAGTTTGACCGCTTAATCGCGGGCCTATCTACAGGTCTCTTCTATCTACAAGGCGTTTACATAAAATTCCGTGTAAATATTTAAAAATACTTACGGATCACCGAGTGCTCTCTTCGTAGGTGTCGGTGATGCTGGCGCTCCAAGGAAAATGTCAGCTGGCTCTGAAGAACCCGGTTCCAGAGCGACTGCTTCATGGCTTCTGACATACTGCAGAGGGGCCTGTAATCAAATAATTTAGATTGATTCAAATAATTTTGATTGATTCGACTATTCAATATCAGATAAGAAAGTATATTGGATTCAAAATCGAATATAACACAAAGTTACTATGTAGCTGAGTAGACGTCGTAATTTAAATAAAGCTAAGTATAAATGATAGCCCTGCCTTCGAACAGATAATGAAAAGTATCTGGCTTGGATTTAGTTATAAATAGTTGTATGATTACCCAGTCGGGTTACGCATATGTGCGTCCTTTGGCTACTATCGATGGACGCGGGAGACGCACCTGTGCATCTTTAGCCATGTAATTCATTGGCTTTAAAAAAAGGTCTAATGCGACATTCCCATCGGGCTACGCATATGTGCGTCTTTCGAATACTATCGGTAGACGCACCTGTGCGTCTTTAGCCATGTGATTCATTGACTTTAAAAAAGGGTCTAACGCAATAATCGCAAATACGATTCATAGCGACATTCAAGCTCGACAATTATTCCAAAAAGGTTTTTGAGTCCAACAAAATATTACAAAATAAAGGTTAAAAAGGGCATCTAAAAATGATATATATTTTCTCTTTTTGGGTCTGGAATACAGGAATAGTGCTAGTAAGAAAAGCTTATAGATTTAGTTCAGTGTCAAGATAACTAGAAATAAAATGAAAGTAATGATAATTAAAAGAACAAAATAACATATGTAATTCATAATCGAACTACGCATGCGCAGTTGGGAACGACAGTGTCATTTTATTATTATCTTGTTTTTAGTATATCTCAGTTACAATTCTTCAGATACGCATCCAGAAAGTGAAAAGAAAGCACGGAGTAACCTAAGGCAAATTCTGATTTTCTAAAATTAGGTATAAATCACTGCCAGTATTTCTGTAGAAAGTAGAACTTGCTAAAAATTGATACTCCTAGGATCTTGACAATATTTACTCTTATCAAGCCATAATCACTAGTTATGTAGATATAAACTGAATCAGCATTCATTTTTGCCTTTTTAATATTCAAAAAGAAATAGATTGCATTGTATTGGAATCTATTATCAATTTACAATTATGTCTTAAATCAATCAATTTTTCGCTAAATAAATCAAAGTAAATTGTAAAAAAATATTGCGGAGCGTGTAGTGGTTAAGCCACAAATATACAATTATTGAAATACAATAAAATAAAATTATATGGCTTTTTGAAAGAGTGCGACAACCCTAATTATAATACATACAGTATCAAACAAAATTAGAGCACGCTACATTTATTTTTTAATTTTTTAATAAAAAGTCCAAGCGTTTATATATTCAAATAAAAATAAAAAATATCAAAAAAATAATTTCATGGGTCATCATGAAGTAAAATTGGTTAAAATGTGTTACAATTGATATATGGTAAGTGTGAATGGAACTTGTCATAGTGCCTATGGCGATTATATTTTCCATCAGTACTTAACTTTTACAAATTGAATGCATCATGGAACTAGTAATATTAACGACGAACTTGAAGATCGTATTCAAAGTAGAAGTTGAATATTCTGACTTGATTTACACTACAGTAATTTGGTGGCCCAAGACTTATAGACTATAAGTCTACTAGACCAATAATAATATTTTTAACCTACCAATAATAATACGCCTCATTTAAAATGAATAAAGATCGTCAAACAATCGGAAAATTGACAACTAAGCTTGATTGTTCATTAAAAACAACCCAGTAGCACTTTCATTTTACAAATAAATTGAATAGCCAAGAAATTTAAGTATCCCATTAATTGTTGCTAATCGCATTAAGATAAACAATAACAATTCGATTATATCTTTTATCCAAGTATGATGAGTTATCACTGACGTAATTTATTTTGAATTACTCGAACTTGGTCAGACGATTGCAGTAGTAGTAACTAACAATTAAGGTGAATAAAATAAGAGCCAATAAAAAACGATGAATTTAAATCAACCTATGAGATAATGCTAGATCTCAGGTAAAATGTATTGGAGCTTGGTTTAGAATTTTACTTCATTCGATTATCATTTATTTATTTATGTTCCTTATAAAAAAATATGCAATTAATATTAAGATATAGATCATACAGATATAATTTTTAAACAGAAACATCAATTTTTTAAATTTGGTTTTAAGACGTTGGATGAGATATAAGATGTTATATTGCAGATTTATCGAAGCTTATTTTGAATATTTATTTTTTTCCTTTATATTTAATAATTTAAAATAATATTTCTGGTACATTGTTTTTGTGTCATACTGTACATGTGTGTAATTGCGGTTTCCACTCCCCACCTCTGTGTCGCGCGTTTGTAATCTTAAAATCATTCATTGATGATTGGAACGCGATCAAGGATGGGTAAACGAATAATATAAATATATATTTAAATAATTAACATTTTAATTAAAAATCCACGATTTAACAAAAATCTCGATTTAACACTTTGTAAGAAATTAGTTTTTATCGCAGTGAAGAAGCGACACGACGATGACGGATCGTTGGGCGTTTCGCACCACTTGCGACTAAACAAACCCGCATTTAGCGACGTTATCTAAATTTATTCCCGGGGTTTAAATTGTTTTTCGGTAAATTTCTTCAGTATTGGTAGTTTCCTCACCATATGGTGCCCTTTCCTAAGTGTAAAGGCACCTGCAGTGGTGAGGGAGTCGGGGCAGGAGCAGGGATGGGGGCAGGGCAGGGGCCACGGGCGCAGATTAAAATTTGTGTCGCCCCCTTGCCTCCGGCCGGGACAGCTGTTACTTTAACCACGCACCCCCGACGCCCACCCCCATCGACCTCCCGAACCCGCAGGGGTGAAAAAACAAGCCTTATCGGAACCGCGCGGAAGTACCACAACACAAATTTTAATTATCAATTTAACATGCCAACAATGCGAATTTGCACGCACGAATGA
Organism: Stenopsyche tienmushanensis; assembly: GCA_008973525.1. Lineage (NCBI taxonomy): Eukaryota > Metazoa > Arthropoda > Insecta > Trichoptera > Stenopsychidae > Stenopsyche > Stenopsyche tienmushanensis. The sequence goes on from WACJ01000103.1 coordinate 277,228, forward strand.
GCCCTACATAAAAACGCGTGCTATCAAAATTAATTTTTAAATTTATCGTCAGCTCTGTACGTCCGTGGACAATGACGTTTGTTTTCCGAACTCGTCATGTAATCACCGTCGTTTATTTTTCTTGTTGCGTTATGTATTCATATTCATCAAAATTCGACGGTACATGTGCGTGGGGTGCTTAATAAATAATGTGTATTCCGTCACAAAATCTTTGTTCGTCATCGCTAATGCTACGTTTTCAATACGTATGATGTTTCCATATGTTCGCAATTATTCCACATTCAAATCAGAATTTTAAATTTTATTCATACTGCATTGATGGAATTCAATGTTATTTTCCTGGAAACATAATCATTTTTTATATGCTTGTGTCTTGTTAAAGTGTTTGCATATTTAGGTGCATTCTAGATTATTATCATAGGGTTTGGGTTCAAATCTAGATTTTTATCAACAAATTTAAGACTACGAGTTATTTATTCTGTACTATTCATAATAATGAATATAGCAATGTTCCATATTCAAATAATTTTGTCTTAATTATTTAAAATCATTTAAAAATACATAGTAAATTCTTATATGGACTTTACCTACGCCAATTGACAGATAAAAATGATTTTAATCAATATTATTACAATGGAAACATTAAATAGAATTTATATCATATGTGTTTTTTATTAAAATACTTATTTGTCATCTTAGATAATCTCTCCAAAATCAACTTGGATAAACGCAATTTTTAATATGATTTGTTATGCAATATTTGATGAATACATGCAATATTTGTTATTTAAATAGTTTGAAAATAAATTTGTGATGTCTTAAAATCTCGGCCCTGGGCTCTGATGTGATTAAATCGAATGGTGAGATTTGTGGCAGCCCTGGTGTTTAGTATCAGGGGGAATATACAAGCAGCAGGCGACACAACCTTTCAATCCTACCACCATTCGGCAACATTCTTTCTCTAATTCCTTCACCCTTCTTCTGAACAGAAGTATAAAACCACCCCCTTTCGAATTGAGTAAATATCATTACGCCACTTTCGGACGAAAAAACGATAACAACCAATATATCAACGTCTTAACACATCAAAAACACATACGATCGCCTAAATGGTACAACAAAGCGCCAAACAACCACAAAACACTCGATAAAAACCATTCAAAGATAAAAATATATACATCTGAGAAAACACTTTGTTGTATGAAATACTTTTATATTTTTTAAAAATTATTTTGTGTGTGTTTTGGAAGTGTGCATCTTTTCCCACTGAACCAAGACATCCATTCGCCACTATCACAGGAGGCTTATTTTATTAGTACGACCATGGGAGGTTCGTGGTTTTACTAAATCGCCCGGAAATAAGGGTTGATCAATCCCGTTGTCGAGGGATTACAACTCTATTTCCCTCCACTCTACAAACAACACCATTCTATGAGGTGATGTGCACTGCTAAGACACACCTGTTTCAGAAGCGATGGGTTTCAGCATCGATACACAGGCACAAAAGTATATCATCGCTTAAAATAAATGTATAATTGCTCTACCTGTTTTGCGTTTCTTGCGAGGGTCTGTATCTCTCTCTGGAGTGGCGGCAGAGATGCCCTCAGGAATGGAAGAACGTATGGTCTCAATGGAAAATTGGTCGCTTCTTGCAAAGCCTGTTGAAATTCTTCAACACTGACGGTGGAACTCTGCAAGCAATAAACATTACAAACATTAGATTTATTCTGCTTTCAGGCTGCGGAAGAATGGTGGCGGTCAGGTATTGATATAAACGCATTCGTTTTAACGATAATCTTTATTTAATGTAAGAAGAGGTTACAGCCACGAGATTACAAGCAAGCCTGCGGGAACAATACCTCTTCCCCCAGCCAAGGCTATTTGTTGACTTCGATGAAATGCGGAAAAAAAGGGAACGCAATGCACGCGCAGGAAGACAAATACATATCGCTGTTAACCTGACGCAATCATTTTCTTAAAAGACATTAGACTTATGCCTAAAAGATTGAAACTATATATGTTGTACAACTTTATTTTCTTTCCGATAATGAATACATTCATTGAAATTGAATGATATATAAGGGAAAAGTATTAATGATTTTTATATATAATATCTACTATAAGTTAATAGTACTATATCTATATTATTTGAGAACGTGCAAACAATAAATTAACCAAGTTTTATCGCAATCGAATGAACGGTATAGCAGCGCATTAAATACGGACAAACAAACATTGATTTTTATACATTAAACTATGTCTATGTTACTCGCGGAATTATTATCAATAAGTGAACGAAGTTTTATTGCAATCCGATGAACGGTATGGCAGTGCATTTCGAACGAACAAAATCCAGTTCATTTTTATATATTAGATATGGATAAAATACAGATTCATTTTATTTTCAGGTTGCGGAAATCGAGCTGAAGGATGATGGTTGTCAGGTGTTGGTAAAAACGCATATCTTAATTTTATGTAAGAAGAGGATACAACCTCGAGATTACAAGCAAGTCTGCGGGAAGAACACCTCTTCCCCTATCCAAGGCTATTTGTCAACTCTCTCCTTCAATGAAACGCGGAGGAGAATTGGAAGCGATGCACGCGCAGGATTTATATAAGGATTTATCATTTTGTTGTTTGAAAATTGTAAATAAACAAAGCGACAGTCTCCCGCGAAGATGTTGTTATCGACGTTTATAACAATTTTTGAGACATGAGTAATTTTAAGTTTGAGTAATTTCAATCGATTTCCCGCTCTATAACTTTAGCCACGTCCACTGAAGCCATAGCGATCTTGTATCGAAAGTAGACGACGTTCATTTAAGAATAACTAACATAAACTGCTTGTAGATAAAAAAGCAGCTTTGTAGATTTTAATTTAATGCTTGTATGTACAATTATTCAGGTTTAGAATTTTTTTATTGAAAGTTGAAAGCTGATTTAAATTGTATGAATACTGACTAAAACAAAGCATTAATACCAGTTCATCTTTAATGCATCCAAGATCTTAGCTTAGCTGTTCAAGGTGCGGCAGGGAAACTTCCTTATTTGAAATTCGCGTCTTGGAGCGGTAATGATTTTAAAAATGATGGAGTGGCTCTCATTTGAATGAATAAGATTTAACGTTTTTTTAAATGTAGATTTAGTAACGATCATGCAGTGGATGAGGGAGAAGTGTGCGTTCGCCTTAGAGGCGTCATCTCAATATTTTTGGAATAATTGTCGCTTTATGGCGCGCGTTTCAAAATAAGGTGGTTTCCCTGCCGCATCCAATATTATTTGTATAATTATCGTCTTTCCTGATGTAGGTAGAAATAATATCTTACCACTAAGCTATGAACTAGAGATCTGACCCTGTCTCCGACATCAGCGTTCATGTCGGAGGCGAACTGGATCAAAGTGGACAAGAATCTCTTCAGACGGGCAGGTGGGGGTCGGCCTCCCGTCCCAGGTTCGCCGGCTGGTCCACTGCTCACCACGCCCGTGCCCGGGGATGACGATCCTGAATTTTAAAACGTCGAAGATTAGAAGCTGGTAGTTAAGATGCGATAGTGTGGCATGGGGTAGAAGAAGGTCACCTGCGCTGCCGTTATGGTGAGGGCTGCGATGGGGAGCGCAGCCGCTGGACGGGGAGCCGTCCGGAGAGCGCTCCGCCCCCACACTGGCCCCCGGCGACGGGGGGCTCCGACACCTGTCCTTGGAGCTGTCTGCGAACAACCAAACCACCACATTCATTCGACCATTTATCAAAGGATTAACAACGTTGAAATGTTTGCTCTAGTTAGAGCGCGTAAACACCTGCACCGTCTCGTTATGTCAGTATTAAAAATTTAAACCGTCGTAAATTCATTTCGCTAAAATTATCCCCGGAGCGTTCTTTGGGGGTTGTTTTCCTATTTTAAAAATATTCCCCAACAACCATCGAAGCTTTCATCGAAGGCTGCATACAAATGAGGCACGACGAAACGATAAAAATATCAGACATGCACAAATCATACGACATAACAAGGTATAATTTTAGAATATTTGATCATGTGAACTATGATTATGCAAGCATATGCAGCAAACTATTTGTTTTGTTATGAACGTGCCGCACGCCATTGTTTCTCCACATTCACTAAACATTAGAGTCCTTAAATTAATTAATATTTGAACTAATTCATAATGTAGCACTCGATGAAACGCTATAGTTTTGAGTAAATAATATACCTCGTCGAACGAATAGGGGATCAATATGAAAACACCCCTAAATTCCCTATGTTTCAAATTAAAAAAATAAATGATTGGTTGATTATGGAGACTGTGAATCGGAGACAGAGATGGAGAGAGCGTCTGAGTGTCAACAAATGCATTTTTTTTAATACTAAAATATGATGACACACATGTGTATTGTTTATTATTTTAACGAATATTGTATGATATCGACAGTGTAAAGGTTCATTTATTCATACGAGATTGATACACGCTGCGCGGTCCTGAAAGACGATAAGCGGTACACATACGAATTAAGCATCTATGTTGAGAACAAACCAGTTGAAAAATTCGAAATACTGGGCTAAAAATCAGGGCATCAAACAATCTCATTATTATGTATTTTTTATTATCTCTTCCTTTATATTTAAACCAAATTGGAATTCCAAGATTTCAATTTGTTTTCTAGTTTTATATAATCTAAGTCGGTTTAATAAATTCGTCGGAATATATCGGAAAGAACGACATATGAGAAGATGCGTAAAAGGTGGGAATCGTTGGATAGCCTTGGCTCCAGGAAGACGTTCTTCCCACGGCCAGATCTCTATTTCGTCGTCAATAAAGATGTAAGTCAAGAAGATGAGAGTATTTCTATTCGAAACCCGATTTTTCGACTCCGCCTCGAGAGCGCTCACCGCTCCACGTTACACTGGTGTCAGAAGATCGTATATGTAAATCCGTATTAGACGAGGTTCAAATTTCTTGCAAAATTATGGCATGTGCTCTAAAAACAAATTTCATTATATACCAGGATGATTCAAATATAAATCAGAATTTTATCAATGGAAGCATCACCGAATTATGCCTCAAATCTCTTCAAAATACAAAATTCCGGGTTATATTTGAATCATCCTCGTATTTGCACTTATAATATTTATAATCTCTGGAATTATCGATTGCCCATTTTTAACATATACATCTATGTTTATTTATTATTTGGACCTATTATTTATTATTATTTAAACTTCTCTCTGTAAAAATATAATTTTCTATCGAACAAAATGTTCTAATTCATCAGACGATTCTAGACTTTAATTCATTTTGGCCATTTTCTATTTCAGCCGTTCTTCTTCAGATCATTTTTACATGCTCATATATTTTTAATTATGTTTACTTAATAATGTTTCCTTCCAAATGCATATTTTTAACCTTGCAGTCTTCCATCCAGATGATGAGAGCTTTCTCCATATTTTCTATTATCATTGAGCTTATACGAGCAATACGTTTTGTATTCCTGCCAAATCCAGCCGATCCTGTTAAAATTGTGATTTTTATTTATTTTCTCATCTTAATTTGGTGTTGTCTTAACTATTGCTTCATTAAATTTCAAAATAAAACAAGTATAATACATATGTACGGTGAAGCTTCGACAATATGTACATTGTGTTTATGACGTTAATTCTATAATAATTACAAGTAATCCTTTCCAAAAAAATCCGGACTACAAGGGGTCGGGGACAGTACTCTATAGTCCGACAAATTCGATAATCTGACATTGCCTTGCAAAACGTTTGCCGGATTACTGCGGGTCTGCTATGCATTGAAAATAATTATGAAAAATCACAAATATAACTTAAATATTTCATCCAGTGTTAATTTAAGTTGACATTTCATCGCAAATTTCGCTAATTATAGCATTGAAATGTATACGAAATTTAATGAAAATCATCAACGACCGGTCCTATAGATAAAAATGTACAACGGGAATATAAATTATGCATTAAGGGATTAAATTATTTCCACAACTTATGGAGTATCATGAAAGTCTCATCCATATTTATAGGGGAAGCATGATTACAAATCTCCAGCTTAAAAACACAATTACGAAATTAAAAACGACTGCGCATACGAAAAATCATTATTCACGCGGGACTTGTATCGCATCTAGGGCGATAAAAGCCAAATAGATGTTCGATGGTAGTAGGATTCGAATGTATGACAACGCGTTTTATCACGTTCCCTGCCACCCAGGGAATTCGCTATTCGTCGATTAAAAAAATCTGCAGGGTAGTTCCGTAATATACGATATCGTGCTTCGGAAAAAAACACTGTCATTGACGACAAAATCACTGCTCAATCTTGACGACAAAATTGAGACTCTAATAATCGACGCTTAAATTTTTAATAGATCCATTTGAGTTGATAAACTGTTTTTAATGTTGCGTGCTTGAAAAAAGATTGAGAGTCACTCGGATGCACAAATGAGATGCATATTCAAATTTCATAGGTATCATGGTTGAATCACTGAAAAACAGAAACAAGCCATTCATTACACAAACGCTGATAATTTATCATTTATGCAATATATTTTCAAATATTATCCGGAATTTTACCCGGAATATTAGATGTATCGAAAAGTCTTTGCCGATTGTTTAACAATGAATGCTGACAATACATATCTGCAGTTATTGTTTCGCCAGGTTTCATAAATTTATAATGAATAATTCCTTGAATATCCCACCAAACGCACAAAATAATCTTGCGGGTCGTCAATCCAGGTTTCGGAGTCGGAAATGGTTTTGATCTCAGCGAAATCCATTGAAGTTCACGACTTATTTTGTCATAAACAACCCATTTTGCATCCCCTTGATAACAAAAATTTGCGCGTGTTTCGTCGCCCTCTGTTATCGTCAGACAGTTCGTGCGGCATCCAAAATCCCATTCGATTCGTCTTCCCAATACGTTTTAAATGCAACTGAGCTGTCGACCATAGTGAATGCATCCTCTGTTATAATTCTTCGATACATAATCGAGGATATGTATCCACTATGTTAATACAGATTTGTGGTCTTGGCGGTGTTCAACCCATGGTCGATAAATAGCAGCATATAATCCCGAATGTGATTTTGATCGGTTCTGCTGTCTTCGCCGTGTCTGGAAACAAAACTGAGCTCAAACAGATGTATAACAAAATCGGCAAAGACTTATCGGTACACCTAATTTTTTTTCTTGGTCATTTGCAAATTGTTTTGGAGTTTTTACCTTGTCGAAGTTGCAATATTAAAATGATATATGACTCAGAACATTTAAAAACAAATTAAAAATACAGGGGGATTCAAATATAACCCGGAATTTCGCTATGCAAATTTATTATTGATATATAAAAATACAAATAGATCATCTTATTTTTCTACATTGGTGATCTTAATGAAGAAATCTTCCAGTGATTAATTATTTCGGTGTTTGTTTCTCATTGCATTTTGCTTTAAGGGACGTTTTTACTTTGTTGGTTAAAAAACATCTTTTTTTTATTAGTGTATCGAAAAGAATTAATGTTTAAGAATACGTTCAGTGAATTTAAAGTCGATATAAATGAAATTCGAAAAGTTATAGGCCGACGAGGGAAAGCTGCGCTTCGCGATGCTGAGGAGAGAAGAAACTTTAGCTACTTTTTCCAAGCTCATGGAAGTGCTCCCACACGCTCTAGATGAGCATTCTTTATGAAATTTGATAGACATGTGTATAATAAACGTCTTCATCGTATAGACTACAATTTTCCAAAAATATTCAAAAGTGTTTATTTAATGAACAAAAAACTACAAAAAATGTTGATAAAAACATAAACTTTTTTTTGATCGTTCATTATTTTTTTATTATCCCATATTTATTTTTGATTGTAGTCTAAGCTATACACAATATTATACAAATTAAAAATATGTTTATATTTTTTGCTGCAAAACACTTGTTCAGAACTTATGACTTCCATGGTGAAAAATGTCGTCGCTCGCGAACCAATATACGTGACTCCACCCACTCCCACTACAATGTACCGTACTTTATCAAATTATGTTCAATGAAGATTGCATAGTCAATACACTTAGTATCAATATTTTATATTTAATACTTTTTGCATAAAAAAATCGATGATTTTTAGGCCCAACAAGGTAGAAACGTCCCTTAATAATATCAATGGTAGTCGCTTGATTGAATTAATTTTTAATTAAAAGCAGATATTTTTTTGTATATTGAAATGTGTGGGCTCGCGCCCTTTACCCCCTTTATAACTGATGACCACGTTTGGTCCACCGATGTGTCTGAGAGATTCATTACGACGATGGATTGGTAATTTGATTGACTATGAATGGCCAAGTTTAATGATGAAGAACCCACTCGTCGTGTCCAGGGCCGGCAGCTGCTCGCGCCCTCGCCAAGGGTGGCGTTGGAGAACAGAAACAATAGGTCTTTTGTGTAGCGGTCAGCGGCAGACGAAACCACCATCACCCCCCACCCTGCCGCCCGCCGCCTTCCGTCCTGCGCCATGTCTAAGTCACAAAGGGACAGACCACCGCGCTGGGGATTAATTAAAATTATGTGATCGCATTCAAATTGAAGGTCAAAAGCATTTTTGGAATTTCACAATTTCGTAGAGCAGGCGTAGCTCTGCGGGGAGTGCTTTTGACGTTTCTGCTGAAATTGGCAAAGCGGAAAAACTATGCTTTTGCAGTGCGGGGGAGAAAATGTGGCGGGAACGTTTTGACTTTTATGTCTGCGAGAATTTGATTCGTTTATAATACACATCAAAGAAAAGAGTTAACGTCGACGATTTAAATTCGCAAAGAAAATCCATTTCCTCAACTTCTCGATGGAAATTTGCATATAAAGTACCACGAAAGCGGGCGTCATTTAAGATCAAATCAACGTTTAACGTGTGTTCCTTAAAATTATTTAAAATTAGGGATACCGGACGAAAAGTCCCCGGACAAAACAAATCCAGTGGTGTCAGGTCTGGAGACCGCAACATGACACAACAGCTCAACGTCAGCAGATTTTTGCATAAAAAAGAATTATTAAGCCCATTTCTTTATGATTTATTGACTGAATAAGAATTGGGTGTTTTGTTTTTACGCTAGGTATTATAAAAATAAAGGTAGAAAAGTAGTGACCGCACGTTAATTCGGCACTGTTTTTTGACTAGGGCTGCCAACTCTGTCCCGCCGTGACAAAGAACACTTTAAAATTAATCTACAGGCAGGACCTTTCCAAACAAAATGCGAATAATGCGTAAAAGTGAGATTGCGTATTTCAAGGGTCGTCAAACTAGGATTTATTTTGTGGGCACTTCTGTCGTATAAATTAAATATTTTGGCGACCCTATTCCGTGGCTCACACGGTCTTCAGATCTGACACCACTGGATTTCTTTGTTCAGGGACGTGCATAAGAAGATCGTACTATTTAATATCACGCATAAAATTATAAACGTCACTCTCACCTAGTGTTTCTTAACGTGAATTTCTCGAGAAATATGCAAAATCGAGAATTCCTATTTCTAGATATTTTTTCTGATTTCTCGGGAAATTTTAGAGATCAATTTTTATTGTATAAAATAAAATTTGAACGAATATTTTTTGATACAAACACAATCGCTTCCATTTTTAAAGCAATGCATGTGAGTGGGTTTCTGGCAAAATTCATTGTTTGAAAGGTTTTATTTAGGGTTCTAGCGATGACAGAAAAATCACAAATCTTTATTTAAGAAATAAAAGGTACGACATTTCATCATAAAAATATCCATGTTTTTTCAGAAAGTCGAAAGAGCTAAATAGCTTATCCAAAGATAGGGATATCAGCAAATGATGTCTACATTGTATGACGTTTTTGTTGCTTTTAAACAACAAAAAAAGAATATCCGATTCTTCTTTTGGATCCCTGGATCCCGGAATCCCGGACCGTTTTAGGTGCTCATGAATCCCGGGATTAGTAAACGTAATCCCGAAAAAATCGGGGTTGAAATTTTAATCTAACAGAAATCGTACACCTCACCAGCACGATGAAGGCTACTAAATCGAGACATTTCCGCCGAAATCTGGACGCTTGGAAACAATGGCGTAATTACTAATTAGGGAGCTTATACGACGCCTAGGGGCAGTAACTGTCTAATCTATGTATATTAAAACTAAATTGTTATATTAACCTTTCCCTACCGGTGATGTATTTACTACACATCGACTCTAATAATGGGAGTATCGATATGAAATATAATAGATACGGGCTTCAGAATTTTTGTATTCCTTCGTAATATAATTACGAATCACATCGAAGTATTATAGTATATGAGCATTCATCTGCAGCGACGGAAATAAATAATTTGTCGGGAAATTGGGAATTTTGTGAGTTTTAGTCCGTGTCTCAGCAGAAAGAGATTTTATCACATTGATGATGCTAGATTGGAAGAAACCCTTCTTTATATATAACAAAGGCAAAATTAAGCACAGGTGTTAACACATTTAGTTCAAAATAATATATCGTGATCTATGTAAAAATACGATGTCACTTATGCATCAACCTAACAGAAAATATCTCGTAACATTGTATTAATTCGAATAATATAAAACGTATAAAAAAAGGCAACTCAACTTAGTATTAATGTATTTGAAGGCTCTTATAAAATGATGGTTGGATGAAATCAAATTGGATGATTGTAAAATGTATGTAATTCAATGACACAAGATCAGTTAACTTCAATAATATGATATTTCCTTAACATCTTCCTGAAACTCGACACTCCAACATTGTTTTTAATTTTATTAAATTGTTTTACTATTCTATCTAATAACTTTAGCTATAGCATCAGCATCAATTATGCCAATAGTCTTCTCATACCTAATTCTCGTAATAAGGTATAAAAAATGAATAAATTTATGATGTCTATATCATAATATGTAACCTTTTAAGTAGTGAGCTAATTTAAAATCATCATAATTTTAGATGCTATATTTGCTTGTCCGCTACTTATCGTCGTATAAATCCACTTATCTGTCTGGACTGTCGCAGCGTGTATGAAGCTTGTACATAAATAAATAAATACTGTTGATAGCACACAATATTCAGTAATTTCTTCAAGTAAACATAAACAATACACATGAAATCGATTAATTATATCATTCACATATTAGTCGATAAATTTGGGTTAACGATCTATACAATCGTACGATGTACGAAAAATACTCTCTCTCTCTGGTTATATTTAAACTCAACGTTTAAGTTACTGGAATTCAGAAGATCAAACATTTGACAGTTTTTTGTATAATACTGGGTCATTCAATAAGAACGCCCAAATTTTGTCAGACTATAACGGCCATGTTATTAAAGAAATATACACCAAATTTATTATAAATTATTTAGTAGTATATGGCAAATTATCATTGAAGATTATAATGTTGAACAACGTGTATAAATTATCAAATTTTACTTTTAAAATCGAGAAACGTTTCGCCTATTGCGTGATTTTTATCATCGCCATAATCGTCCTGTCGAGTCAAATATTCAAAATTTGCTTGCCAAATTTGAATTAATCGGCTCAATAAATAATCAGCTCACATCTGTATAGCACTGAAACGCAAGGTCTCCTCAAAACATCGCTGTTGTGCGTGAGAGTGTACGGTAAAATACGTGCCACCAAGTAAAATTACAACGGATATTTGAACAACGTTATATTCTATACTTAATGCCATAAAATATTCTTTCAAATAAAAAAGAAATTGAGTGGATATCTCACATACAACTTGCTTTATTTACATTTAAAAATGGAGCGTCCTTATTTAAAGATCTTATAAATGTATTATATTAGTTGTACGCGGCTCCCCAAGTATCTTCAATTGCAATGAATGCTCACGGTTCAACGCGCGAAGAGTTGAATGATATAAATCGGTACATAGCAAAGGGTTACCTCCTGCGAATGACGAGCCCTTGTGGCCGATCCGAGCGATGAAAAATGATTAAAAAGCCGATCGTCTCGATGACATTTTGCAAAATTTAATCCTCATTTTTAATTGATGTGCGGTTGCGAGTGTTCTCGGCAGATAGGGCGGAGGCTGACGGGGGACGTTATCTCGTCAGCTGGGGGGATTACTGCTGACGGGACGGGGCTCCTGAACCCTGGATTACCGCCAGTCCGGGACTCTCGGGACTACAGTTTAACTACAACAACTAAGCCCCTATCTGCGCCGAATCGCTCACCCACCTGTCCGAAACTATTGAAATTCCACCACGACCGAATGGCAATAGTCACGTCAATTTTGAGTCGTTTACGAGCACAATACACTTGTAATGTCGACCCATTTTGAAAACTTCATCGGCAATGTGCAATCGATCACCGTCTTATTCGGGACAAATCAGTATATGATGCCATAATAATTGACAATGCACGAGGGTTAATAATAAACAGGAATCGTGTCATGGTTTTTGATGTGCTCGTCGACAAACTAATAATGTTGTCTTGATAAAAATTGATCCTGTCGAATACGTATGATATTATGATTCGTCGGCGTGTATATGTATGTATATGGTTGTTGTAATAGGAGTATATTTTCGCCCATTTTTCTTGGAGAGGTTCTGAAAGGGAGAGGCCTCTCAATTTTCCCCAGGCAGGATTTGAAGTGGGTGTCCGCCGCAGGACCTGTCCTCATACCGAGTGCCCTACATTTTTCAACTACGGAACCTAGAAAATTTTATGGCACTTCAATTACCCTCCCTCGGTAATTTCATGGTGGCGCTATTAATGCAAAACACGTAAAATAATAGTATTATTAACGAGCTGGCTGGGAAAAATCTGAATATTGTAATGAATAGTTTTCTTCATAATAAAGAATTTTATTCCCTAAAACACAGATTGTCTTGCAAATCTTAAAAAATACGATACAAAGTAATTAAAAATCAATCTCAATTTTGATCGAAAAAATATGATTTGATTAATTATGTTGATTAAGGAAGATACGAGGGTAGTCCCAGAAATACCCAAGCTAACAAAGAAAACACGAAACAATGCGTAATAAAATGTATTTTAAAAATAAAAATCAAATCTATTAAGTACATTGATGACAAAATATTAGGGTGTCCCATAAGTTTCTTTCGTTTTCATATTAAGAAAAAAATAAATAATAATTTGTATTACATCAAAATTTATTGAATAATATATGATCCATTCTGTTCTATTACCTTTCTCCATCTCTCCGGAAGCTTCATAATCCCAGGTTTGTTGGCAAAATGTTCGTGGAATTTCTAACTTGTTGGCTATTTCGCGAACAGTACATCGCGGGTTTTCTTCAACCATGGCTATGATTAGATCTGTGTTCATTTGCGAAAGAAACTTATGGGACAACCTAATACTTTATTGACTGTATGTTAGGCAATAATTAGGTTCATTTGGAAAATCTGAACAAAAGGTAGGGCCGTAACAAGGGGGTGGCAAAGCTGGCGCCCGCCACGGGCGCAAAACGCAGAATAACGACCCGGTCGAGAGTTTCACGTGGTTTTAATTTTAATTGACCATTCTACTTTACATGAATCAACACTGATTGACTCTGTCCGTTTTAAAATACATAATAAGCTGTCTAATCCCTCTTTTATTCGTTATCACTTAAACATTGGGCCGAATAAAGACAAAAAATAATATTTTCGTCCGAATTTAAAATTTAAACAACCCACCCGATTAGTCTTCTTCGGAGAGTTTCGTTTTGTAATGACAGTTCGCAATCTGTAAACATGCTCTGGTATGGCGTCCGATCGCGAGGCGCTCATTCGTCATAGCAGCGGTCTGAAAGGCGGACCGATTGGACACACAAATCTTGTAGCCACTACGTCCTCTTTTAGAGTCTTTTGCGGCATTTTCTATGATCTGTACGATCACGGTAGCTCCCTCAGAGGCTAATTTACATACCAAATGAGATTGCAAACATGTTTAGACTTCCCCACATCCATAAAAACTATATATTTATCTATCTTACTAATGTATGCTACTATCTTAGCTAATTTTTTTAAATTTTAAGTTATACATTGTTTCTCTTACGCTTAAGAGCGCAAGTGACTACTTGAAAATGAGAATGTTTTGTACCTTGCTGTGACCTTGGTCTAGCATACTTATGAATAGCGTAACCAATAAACATCTAGGATCAATTGAGGAACCTCATGCTATATACTTTGATGTGATTCGTAATTATATTACGGAGGAATACAAAAATTCTGATCCCCGTATCTATTATATTTCATATCGATATTCCCATTGTTAGAGTCGATGTGTAGTAAATACATCACCGGTAGGGAAAGGTTAATATAACAATTTGAAAAACATATATGCACTGTAATATAAGATATCGCAGAGCACAAAGTCAAATTACAGAAGACTTCAACGCATGTCGAAAATTAATGATACAGTCATCATCATTGGATGAAACATGTTTTCAGTCAAATTTAAAAAGAGGAATGTATATGTACAGATAGAATGTGTTATCATTCGAAATTCTTAAGATATTAACGCCTCATTCGTACGTCCCAATAGAGATAGATCTGTGCGCAAAAATAGTATCGCCGAAGACCAAAGTTCATGAGCCAGAGCAGAATTAACACCCCTACGCCGACGTAGGTAATCTTAGTAAGCGCCACGGCTTCGACCCATATTTTTTGGTTGATGGTTTATTTAACCATCTTGGACCGGAGAGAGATTTACACCCTCCATTTCCTCCTTTCGCCACCTCGCGCTCCCCATTCGCCCCTTTCGCCCCCTTCTGCCGCTAACAGCTGTCAATTGCACGGACCACATATACCCACGGGAGCACCATACATGCACCACACGACCCACCTCCCGCAAATATGCTTACCTAACTCAAATTATAAATAGTTTTGCCGCAATGCAAACACTGCTCGGATTTAACCGATAGTTACGTCGATTCGAGAAAAGGCGACGCGATTCGATGGACGGAAACAGTTTGAGGTTCGCTGGCGACCGGCGCGTTGCAGATTTGCATTGGAGGAATTCTTCCCATGTATGTGTTTGAACTGAATCCTTATTTGAAAGAGCAGAACCTAACACTTCATATCATGTAGCTTTAATAAAGATCATGCATGGGACTGTCTTTAAATATTTTTAGCTAAAAAGCTTGTATAAAACCGTGCATAAAGAAGATCGGTTGATCGATTTGAACTAAGTTTTGAAAGGTCGATTAAATTAGGCACATATAAAAGCATTTTTTTTATGAAAGAAGCAATCCTTAAATATTCAAATAGATACTAATTTCCCAAAGAATCTCTGTTGTTCAAAAATTACCATGAACATCTTTTACGTGTCTAAAAACGAGGGGTCGTATGAAAGTTAATGAGGGGGAAATACTGAAGACTTTTTAGAGCTGGTTCATTTCAAATGAAATGAGGGGCTTAACTTGCTGCAGATTAAATTCTAGAAGTCTTTTAATCAGTCGATGGATTATGAGATTTTAGTTAAATGCGCGTTGTATTCATATAAATATAAACGAAGCTGATGGCAATTGTCTTCGCTTTTGTACATTAGTTTTCAGCGTTTAGACGGGAAGATCAGAACTTTCCGCGGCCAAGACAAGTGGTCGGATCCCAAGACTTATTTCGACTGTTATGGACAATGCATCAAAATTCAACCGTAAACTCGAACTGATCTGATTGTTCTCGAACGTTTGATTCATCTGTTTTAGATCATCATATCCTCCGTATGGTGCTTCGATTTTTCTGGAGCTATCATCCGGTAGTCGTCACGTGTAAGATTTCCAGTTCCGTAGATATCCGAATTTCGCCGATTTTTTAATAAAATTTTATGATTATAACGGATGAAATGTTACTTAAATATACTTAATAATACTTACTTAATACTTAATTACATTCAATAAAATCAATTCGGGTATCAACGCTGGAATATCTTAAATTGATGCCCCGATTGAAAATATCACTCAAATAATGCCCAGCTTAGTATCATATTAGCTAATCTGCGCACTGCCAAATTAGAATTTCGATTTTAACGGCACGAAAATGGCTCCGATGCGCTAATCGCCCGTTTTCCAGGCGCAAAATAAAATACGAAGTGTACATTGGGGCGACCACCAAAGCGGTAGAAGAGCGTTAAAGTTAATCGGGGGGGGGGGGGGGGTGGCAGCGTGTGTGTTAAGTATTGAAAAATATATGCAGAGGATAAGCAAGCAGGCCACTGTCAGGTGATGGTCGGACAAAACCGGTCGCCGCCATATCGTTATTAAAATATGGCGGTATTGGTTGGCGGCCAGGACAACCGGTGCCCGGTTTGTGGCAAACTGATAATGACCGGCGGCTTACACCAAAACTGCCTAATTTACGTCTAAATAATTAATGGAAGCCGGCGCATACGATGTCGGCTAAATCTGACGAAAAAATCTAAGCCCCATAATGGCCGGAGGCAACGGGTTAATTATCGCTTTTTTGCATGTGGCCGCCGGACAGATTCCAGACATGGTGGATACAAAGTAAAACTTACGCTATAAAAATGTACAGACAGAGCAATTCAAAAATAAAGGCGATTCAAATATAATCCGGAATTTTACTCTACAAATTTATTAATCTAATATATAAAAATGAATTGGATTTTGTTCGTTCGATATGCACTGCCATACCGTTCGTCGGATTGCAATAAAACTTCGTCCATTTATTGCTTAAGATTCTGCGAGTAACATAGACATAGTCTAATATGTAAAAATCAATTTTTGTTTGTCTGTATTTAATGCGCTGCCATACCGTTGATTCGATTGCGATAAAACTTTGCCAACTTATTGTTTGCACTTTTTCAAATAAAATAAGTATAATATAATTAACTTACAGTTATATATAATTCATTA
Organism: Stenopsyche tienmushanensis; assembly: GCA_008973525.1. Taxonomy (NCBI): domain Eukaryota; kingdom Metazoa; phylum Arthropoda; class Insecta; order Trichoptera; family Stenopsychidae; genus Stenopsyche; species Stenopsyche tienmushanensis. The sequence continues at coordinate 294,082 of WACJ01000103.1, forward strand.
TCGGAAAGAAAATAAATTTCATTATTTCTACCATTCCTAATTAAAAAAGATAACTCATTCAAAGTTCAAACGATATTTTTAGAATTATTACTTCTGTAGCAGCAACTCTAAAGGTATTTTATTGACTGATTTTCTACATGACAGACGATACATGCAGTCTACTACAAATACAACTCGTGATAAATTCAATCAATTATACTGGGAGCACACACTGTACAGTCTAGATTTGGCCCCATGTGACTATCATATGTTTATAGAGGCATTGGGAGAGCAACGATTTCAAGACAATGCTGCGGTCGAACAATACGTGCGCAACTAGTTTTCGAATTTGTATTTTTATATATCACTAATAAAATTGTACAGCATAATTCCGAATTATATTTGAATCGCTCTCGTATATCAAATCAATCGTCTCGATCCAGATTTTGTCTGGTCTTCTGAATAAGAAAAAGTTAATACTAAGCTGATTAATAAAGTCTAAAACAACACTTAAAATATAATTTAAATATGATGGTGATTTAAAGAAAAGATGGCAAAAGGTGATAGAAAATGCAGGAAATTATTTTGTATAATAAAAGTTTAATAAAGACTATTTTTAATTGCATTGAAAAAAACGACATTACTTATGGGAATGTCTAATAATATGTTAAAAACAAAAACAAAAAAAATGTGATTTTTAAACTCTCCTAAAAGCTTTTGACTTATTATACTATTATATTTATAGCGCCCCGCTCCAAAAGTGTTAATTGAAAAATCAGGGCTTCGAACCGTTTTGTCTATCATTTCAGTTTTCGTTACGGTTCAGTTCCAAACATTTATATCGGTTCGATTACGCGTTACGTTCCGCGAAAAATAACGGTTTTTTCGGTTTATTTTATAGCATACTGTAACATAGTATCCTAACCCAATTCTCAGGGCCCAGTTATCCTTATCACAGGCTACATTTCTATATCCCTTCCAGTAAGCGACAAAATCCCCAGGTCATCCGTGACGTCCGCGAGAAGGATTTAGTAGGTTTATTTTCTGCTTCGGATTGGCGGCGGTTACGAGGCGTAGACGGCTCTTCCGAGGGGCTTCAAACCATACCCTTTCTTAAATTGAACTATGATCTGAATTCAGACTTGAACATTCCCGAATTCTGACCGGTATTGAATTAAATTCTGAACTGAATTAACTAAGCTAGCTCTCCGCATCTCTTTTATACTCCGTATTCGCCCTCCTTACTATATTTTGGACACTTCTCGAAGCTTTACATCTGCAGTGATTTCCGTATGGTAGGAGTATCGTTTTCGCCATTACATCCACTGCAGGATGATTCGATTCTTCGAGAATCATCATCCGGTCGGAGTCACGTGTCACGGAATTCAGTCAATTTTATGAAAATTATTTTATTTTTAGAATAAAACAAGAAAATAAAATGACACACATATAATACGTTTTAAAACTTTTTATTCCTTCTTTATAATAAGCATCCTACACGAATACTATTTTCGAATTTACTTAATTTAGTTCGATTAGTTGATTCGTTAATTAACGTATTTATGGTGTCACGCAAAATTAAATATTTTACAGGTTAAAATATGTAATCATGCATAATTTAGATCAACAATTTAGACATAATGTCATCGTAATTTATTAATAAATTCATACAACACTTTTATTGTGCCTATGTTATTTCCGTAAGTGTAAACAGTAAGTTGACAAAGTTTTATCGCAATCGGATGAACGATATGGAAGCGCATTAAATACGGACAAACAAACATTGATTTTTATATGTTAAACTATGCTTATGTTACTTGCGTAATCTTTAACAATAAGTGGACGAAGTTTTATCGCAATTTGATGAACGGTATGGCAGCGCATTACATACGAACAAAGAACAGATATTTTTTTATTTATTAGAAGATAATATATTTATGCTTTAATATACATAATATGGCTCCAAATTATATGCTATATAAAATGAGATTATCGCAGATTCACGAATTCTTCGCATTGTCCATTTCCATTGGCATCCATTGACATTCTGGACAATCATCCATCATCCTCCCTGAATGGCCCATCAATCCTGCGTAGCCTATTGTTCCATTGACAATATAAAAAAAAAACAATTTGCCACACTCTTTGCAGAGTTTAATAGAAACAAAGCAGTGTCAACACTTGGTCTTGCAGATAAGAAGAACCCACAAACAGAACGGAGGGAACGCAGTCGAGGCAAATAGCTGATAATGGCGGCCGAGGTGTGAGTGAGGATTAATTCGAAGGCATATTTTTATACAGCCCTAAATCCCACTATTCCTGAATAATAACATTATTTTCGCAAATTCGATTTTTAATATAATCAGTCCGATATATGGCACGTATGCGCGCTTAACACGCGCGGTACGGATGCTGCACATATGGTTTAACACCTCGAAGTTATGGCGAACATGTGTATATACTACAATGAAGCTTTCTCACGCTGGTATTATTTCAAAGAAGAAAAAAAACGATATTTTGTACTTCACATGTGTATCATATTTGTTAAAGTATTTCAGCTTTAGCATCAGATGTGTTAAAATAATATTCGTGCATGCTAAATAATTGATATTTTCTGGCATGTTCAAATTAATGAATATGAAATTAATACAAAAATATCTAATTTGTGTTGCGTGTTCAGACAAAAATATACAAAAATCATCGTTTTTTCAGCTTGATAGATTTATTTTTGAAACAATATTTATGCACTATATTATACGCTTTATATTACTTTTTATTTTATAAAATTAGAATCAATACGAAACAAGTTATGAGCGTTTTTGTAAAAGTCGCGCCGGATTGTATGGAGTCGCTCGCTTGAATTCATCGGCGCCCTGAGTGTTAATAGTAGGCGTGTCGCATTATGAATTTTGATTTGCGGATATAAAAACGCGCTGAATGAATATCCAAGATTTGGATATTCGCTTTGGAGCCAAACGACAGTTTTTATTGGCTGCATTCAAATCGAAATTGGAGTCAGAATTATGTGTCGAGAGTCAAAGGTGGATCTTGTCGAGTGTGCTCATCATCACACACTGCACGGACGGGGCGAGGACGACGAGAGCGAGGATGAGGATGAGGACGAGGGTGAGGGTCGGGAATACGAGTGTCCTGCCTGAGGATAGATAAGGCACGCTTGGCCTTAGGGCTTCCCATCCCTACCGAACAGCTCAAACTCCACATCAAACCCTATCGCACCAATCCACCCCTGCCGGTGCTCTACCAGAAACCAACCGCATTCTACTCGAGTGATCCTCAACATTTTTTCTGAGAGGGTTTTAAACGAATTGAAGCATTCCTAAATTTAAAAATATCGCATATCCAAGGCAGGTTTATAATATGCAAAGTGAAAAATATCAAATCAAAGATAAATGGGTTTAAATGTAAATTTGCAAGACATGAAGAATTTAAGTATATTATTAGGAACAGTATTAAAATAAATAGAAAAGAGATCAAATATTGAATTGAACGTGGAAATAATTCCAATTCCAGCAAAAAATGTACATTTTAGCCATGTTTTAGCCAAGTTCGTAGATAACAAAATAGCTCGTAAATTAGTTTTGGCCAATCGCAGATCGAAATTATCACCTTAAAGATATCAGAAGACAGTTTATTCACCATTTTGCATCCATGAGAAAGCTCTGTTCGAAATGCATACCGCGTTTGCTCACACTCGATCAAAAAGAACAACGCGTCCAAAATTCGGAGCGCCGTTTGGAGACGTTTCAGCGCAATAAAAATGTTTTTTTCGTGCGGATCGTGACAATGGATAAAATATAGATCCATTATTATACTCCAGAGCCAAATGTGCAGTCGATGTGCAGTGATCAAAAGCGCAAATTTAAGGTAATGTTTTGACTTTTTATTTTGATATTATTATTGAGAAAGAAAGAATCATCAATAACGAATATCATATGTTGTTGTTGGTGCATTTTAACGAAGGAATTGCGATAAAATTACCTTGAATGAAGAAGAAAAGAGTGTGAATTGAAAAAATCCTACGAACTTATTTAGTGATGTGTTATGTAAGATTGTGTGGAAACAAATCTTATTATACACTGAGCAATAAACATGATTTAATCTCAGAAGATGATCTATGAAGAAAATGTTTAAATGACATGTGTTTTGTCAATTTTTATAGAAATCAAACCAAGTGTTGGTCGAATCTCGATTGAAGAAAACAATTTCCCTGTTCAACTTAATATTTCGAATCGAGCGTTTTGTCCAAGTTTACCAAGATTTATCCCTATTATAAGGAAAGAAAGAGAGATATGACTGCGGGAAGGACGTCCTCCCGCAGCCAAGGCCAATCAATGACTCCCCTCGACTTCCACCTCCTGCGCATCACCACCCAACCGGCATAGATAGCATAGATAGCGCTGCCAAAATAGCACATTGCATCTAAAGAGAGACGGAAGATGTTGCTGTTAATCTGGTGAATTAAATCTGATCAGACCAACAGTACTATTGCATGGAGATGGTAAATCAAACTGATTTAATCATTTAATGGAAAAAAAAGTCTTAAATATAATCTATGTCGGATAATGAATGTGGGGTTTTAGCGCTTTGGTGGACACGTCTGCATTATTTGTAATGTTTTCATACAAAAAATGACGCATAATATAGATGTGTCCATCAAAGCGTTAATAAGTAGATGACATACATACTGAAAAATTTAGTTCTATTCAATATTTTAAATGCTATTTTTTACATTTTCCACGACAAAAAGACACATTTAAAATTGACTATTGTAAACAGCAAACAGTATTCGATGCTTAGAATGTTGTATTGCATGTATAGCGTCGTCAGGCGAATATAAAACATAATAAATGTAGATATAATCTAGTTGACAACTCGTATGGTTATTCTTCCATTGGCCCACTGTGGGGGTGGAGGGTTTGTGGATAAACAACGAAATTAATAAATTCATAGGTAGCTAATTTAATAATTAAGTGCCGGAAAATTTGCGGATAAATTAAATTAGCGTTTGAATTCGTAAAATGGATAGGGGAGGCGTTTTTAATAAGCCATAAATTTATGAGGATTGTCTCATGCAGCCGAAATGAGACGGGCCTGAGACAGGAGAGGCTCACCCCCCGGGACGAGGGGGCGGGATAATGACGGGGCGAAGGGGTTCGGAAAGATGGCAGGGGACTACCCGGAACATCCCTTGTTTTCGTTTGTTTTGATAAAACATCCCTTCTTTATTCGAAGATATTGCAGGAGACGTGAACGGGTCAAAAGGAGTGCCCGAAAAAACGGTGTCACAGAAATTCGACGATTATATTCCCGAAGAGAGCCGGGCCTGACAGTAAAGAGAATTCTCTAAATGCCATTAGAGATAGATTTATAAGGCTTTTGTTTATATTTTCCCTGCTAAAACGAAATCGATTGTGTTTTTATACCTCACAATTATAAAGGTAGTATTACAAAAAACACACAATAGCCAAGTTTTTGAGGTGCTGTGAGAGCTTGATGAATTTCATTGACTAGGACAATACTCAATGTAGCGCCTAATTTATTTTATTATTGAATACCAAAATAATTGGGAGGATTCTCAAATTTATCTTTTTGTGGTGATACTTAACAGTGATGATGCATTTAAATAATATATGAACTTAGGTGTTACAATCAGGGCTTCGAACCGGAACAAAACCGAAAACCGACAACCGATAAAACCGTTATTTTTGTTGGAACGAAACCATTAAAGAGTTTATATTCGATAATATTATTTGAATGGAATGCTTATTATAAAAGAAGGAATAAAATGTTCTGAATTATGCTAGAAAATAAGTTATTAATATTGGATAAAGCGGAAAGAAATGTCATTTTTTTGGGGGCGTCTTTGCCGCCAGTTTGCATCGGGTTGCTGTCAAGTGAATACGTCAAAGTTGGTGTCATTTTGAAGCTATGTTGTTTATCTTACTTTTTCAAATATTTTTATATTTTTTTAACCACAGTGAAAATGTCCAAGCCAGAAATTGATGAGACTCATTTGCGATCTTGTTTACTGTTTTTATTCGATAAAGGATTAAAAGCAAAATAAGCTACTCAGAACATCTGTGATACATATGGCAACATATTGAATATTCGAAAATGTCATAGATGGTTAAAAAAATTCAAAAGTGGCGACATAGATTTGAAAAATAAACCAAAATCAGAACGATCTCCAATAATCGAAGATGACGCATTAAATTCTTTGGTAGAATCTGATCTTCGAAAAACAAATAAGGAATTATCGCTAGACATCGGCTGTCCCTGGTCGATAGTAAAAGACCGTTTGAAAAGACTCGGGAAAAAACATAGACAGGGAGTTTGAGTACTACACGAGCTATCATCAACGGTCTTGGAATCATTTGTTCATCGCTATGATCCATTTTTAATAAGGATCGTTACTGGGGATGAGAAGTGGGTCCTCTACAACAGTCCGAGAAGGAAAAATAGTGGCTTTCTTGAAATCAAATACCTGTTTCTACCCCTCGACCGTCATTATCCTTGAAAAAGGTCCTCCTTTGTGTTTGGTGGGATTTTTTGGCATAATTCAATACGAATTATTAAAACCTGGCAAAAAAATGTCACAGTAGAGCTATACCGTGCACAGTTAAATATGTTAGAAGCGACTATCATCTTTTCAAGTCATTAGAAAATTCGCTTCGCGATAAAAAATTCACTTTTGTGGAACAAGTGAAAAATCATTTGGATTCTTACTTTAGTGAAAAACCGGCCGAATTCTACGAAAGAGGCATTAAAAAGCTACCTAATCTGTGGGGGGCGATTATAAATAACAATGGAAATTATTTATTTGAGTAATATTGTACAGCTTTTATTAAAATGATTTTTTTCTCCAAATAACAAAAAAATGACATTTCTTTCCGCTTTACCTATTTCAAATAGAAACATTAAAAAAAAAAAATGAATCACCCAAAGCAAAACCTTTATTTTTCCCGGATCAAAAACCGTATCTGAACCGATATAAATATTAGGAACATAGCCGAAACCGAAACCAAAATAAAAAATATAACGGTTTGAAGTCCGGGTTAAAATTCCTTGATTTATTAGGGGTATCGGACAAAAATTCGTTTTTTTAAATAAAAGGTCAACTTTAAAAAAATGCACATTATAAATTATATTAACCCCTCGATGACTCGACAACTTTCTTTTATCATTCTAGTAATTTTAATGAGCTTTTTGCATAAAAATATATGGTTTTGGATGAAAAATTGACAACGAAACTAGTTTTTAACTAAATAATTGGAACAATAACATTCTATTCGTTTACAATTCCTACTTTTCATTTAAATTTTCAATACATTCAAACCCGTAGCAATTTGCTTTCATCCCTTACAATGTGGTATATGCAGATTTTATTGATACTTTTTGCCAATTACTTTAATTAGTTTTCGTCAATTTGCTTAATACGGCATGTTTGTCGGCCATTTTGTTGAAAGACAGTAAATTCTTCCGATGGAGAAGTCGTCGCGCGCTTAAGCTACCTCCCGCCTATACAAAATCCGCGCGGTTATCCGTTTTTTTGAATTTGTAAAACAATATCGTCACGAATATCCATCGGAAGATCGTGGAAGTTTATGATAGTGATGTGATAAATCGATGGCATTTCACAAAGTGGGTTAGCTTGTTCTTGTGGTGCTTAACGACCTTCAGATAGAATTTCCTGATATTTATCGAAGTCTCCTTGGTGATATTGTGCCAAAAAAACTTGATTATAAGAAGTTGTGCCCAAGATAGATGCCCAGAATGTTCATAAAGTGAATTTTTAAGCATTTTTCGATCCTGCATTAATGTTGCAAACTCACTTTCTGGATAACCGTATGTTATGATGGCTCTATTTTAGACAAAAAAAAACATTTATATTCGAGCAATTATGATATCAACGACGTTGTTAGCAATTCTCGGCCGTTTCACAAACAACGATGCAGTGTTTCTTAGCAGTCTAAGAGTTAATGTACATCGAAAATTTCCTGAACGACCAATATGGATATTTTCATTCATTCTAATAAAATAATGACAAATACATAAATTATGAATAATTAATTAATTTTGATATAAAAGTTCTGAAGAATATATTCTCTATTTTTTTTTATGCTATTTCGAAGTTATGCGTTTTTTTTAAAGCAATTTTTTTAAATTTTATAAATGAACATATAGAGAGATTTTGGATAAAATATGAAATAAATCATCAACACTAACCGTAATGAATTATATTATAGGAAAGAGAAAATCTACACAGAACAATGATGACATTGACACAGCGATGACAGTTTGTAATTAAAATAATTAGCATTTCTCTAGTGGATATCTGGCATTTAATATGGCTTATTGTTTTCTTATTTTTTATTAACTTTTTTTATGCGATTTTATATGGCTGTTTCAAAGTTATGCGGTTTTTAAAATCCATGGAACGCATCTTCACTTTTTCTATGTAACTTATAGCTTTTTTTGTGCGATTTTACACGGAACGCATCTACCGCACAAAAAAAGTGTATGCTAACAGACTAACTGTTAAAAAACGACATTTTACTCCGATCTCCCTAGTATTTTGAGTTTGAGACAATATTGACTTTCCCCAAAAAATTTTCTATTTTGAATTGAATCAATTATTTATTTGTGATCGATCTTTTGTATTCAAACAAGACAACTTGAATTAATATTTTATTCAATCGGTGTTTTTATCCTCGCGAATTAGATCGGCCGCGTAGCCCCTTTCGAGTCCTTATTGTGGAGGAATAAAGACCCGACGATAAATCTTGAAGAGTCAGCCGGGACGTTTTCAACGCGTTCGAGGCTAATAAAGTTGACTTAACCCCTTCACAACAATAAGGGATAAAAGTGAACAATGGAGGGGAGGGGGGGAGCGACAAAAACGGACAGATTTCCAAATGGGAACACAATAAATAATAAGCCATTATTGCCTTTTAATTTATAACGAAAACTCCGGGAACCCGAAAGAAAAACCGATCCGCGGACTACCCAACCCTTGTAGGACGCATTCCGAACAATGCCTCGACGAAATAAGCCCAGGGCCATCAATCTTCGTTTTTAGATCTGGACCGACTAATTAAAAATGAAATATCGCACTTTGGAAGTTCGCATTTATTGAAAATGCGGTGGATCTTCGCAGCTTATAGATTCATGCGATCCAAAATAAAATTAATTGATTCGCCTTAGACAATGCTCGGTCTTCTAAAGGTTGTCTGCAGGCTTCTGCTTAAAAAAATCAGCATTTCAAAAAGCACTTATGCTATAAAATTTATGGTGATAATACATTTGGAGGACAAGCTTTCTTTAAAATGCTTATTTTAAATGGGGAGCGTACGAATTGTAGCAGGGATAGATAATATATCTTGTAAGAAAGACTTGTTCGTCTCAGGGAGTACTTCCTCAAGTACCTGTACATTACACCTGACGTTTCGGATCAGAGAGCTCCTCTCGTCTACAGGGCGGGATCTAGCCACAGAGCTTTGTGGAGCATTGGCCCGCGGGCTCGTATGTCCGTAATGGACAAAACTGAACTTCAGACCGATACAAACGATTCCAAACACAAAGGAGCTCCCGCATCAGATACTGATTGCCCTTCGGGCCGAACGAAATGCTACAATCTACTTTAAGGAATGCCATGAAGTATATATGAATACATAAACGATCCGAAAGTAAGACTAGATCTCCATAGAAAATAGGCGATCCAAAAAAAATATAAAATAAACCATCGATACGAACAATACACTTAAATCGTTAACGTCCAAAAATATCTTTGAACATTAAAATATACTGTTATAAAATCTTATTCAAATAGAAGCAGTTTGTGAATACATTTTTAGCTAAAACGTCACTCAATAAGTTCGTAGGATGACATATCGAAGTGGGTAGCGCGTTTGCTCACAGTCGATCAAAAACAATCAACGCGTCCAAAATTCGGAGCGCTGTTTGGAGCTGTTACGGTGCAATAAAAATGATTTTTTCATGCAATATGTGACAATGGACGAAAGGCGAATTTATCACTACACTTCAGAGTGTAATTAGCAATCAACTAAATGGACAGCAATCGACAAAAGCCATCCAAAGCGACCAAAAACGCAAATATCAGCTGGTAAGACTTTGATCTCCATATTTTGAGATGCACACGGTATCTTATTCATCGATCCAGTCGAGAGTTGCACATTGTTTTTATTTTACTCAACCAATACTGAGTGAATCTGTCCGTTTTTATAATATATACCAAGTTGTCTAATCCATATTTTCTTCGTTATCATTATGTTCAGATATGGCATTCGATTGCGAGTCGCTCATTCGTCGTATCAGCGATCCGAAAAGCGGACCGATTAAGCATACAAACCTGCTTATGGCCACTCCGTCTTCATTTAGGCTTTTTTGCGGCATTTTCTATTATTTGTACGATCACAGAAACAACATAGCGTCTAGATCAATATTTCCCAACATGGGGCCCACAGGGGGGCAATTTAATAGTTATATTCATAATACAAGGATATCAAGAAATGTTTAATTTATATCGAAATATGTGAATAAAAGTAGGTTAAAATAAGCTGGAAATAAAAAATAACACTGTTAATTGAACTTTAAAATAAATTTCAGCGACTCTTTAAAAATAAATAATCTGCTGCAAAAATATTAGTCTGGCACACTGATTCAAACACGGCTGTAGTTTGAATCTGTCTAAAATTACAATGTGGCCGAAAACTTTCTGACTTTTTATAAAGTCAAAGATCTTTAAATTAGGAAAAAAAAGGTAATATTTATGTAAATATATTCGAAATATAAACATACGATAATCATTCAAAAGGAAAGGTTATATTATAAATAGGAAGACACAATATTTGGATTCTGGGATGTAGTGACACAACTAAGTCTCGTCTCCCATCATTGTAGAGTCCAGAAAAGTTTTTCTTTCGTGTGCAAAACGATGCGGCGGTGTGCGGGAAGGACGTCCTTCCGCAGTCAAGGCCAACCGACGATTGCAAGAAGCGATCGGTTGGTATTTAAGGTGCTATGTCCCCGCAGCGCCGCATAAGATGGTGCTGTTAAAATAACACATTGTATCTAAAGAGAGACGGAAGATGTCGCTGTTAATCTGACGAATTAAACTTGCTCAGACTAACAGCAAAATCCCATGAGCTTCCGATGGATATTCGCGACGGTTTAGTTCTGAAAAGTCAAAAAACGATTAAACGCGCGGATCTCGCATGGACGAGATATGGCAGAAGCGCGCGACGACCTCTCTATCGGAAGAATTTACTGTGACTCAACAAAATGGCCGACAAATCGTTAGAATCACCCTTACACGCCAGGTGCGCCAACTTGATATGTGTTTTATATTGCTATTGAATAAATTTAGCAAACTATTTGGACAATGATTTAATTAATTTTGTATCGTCTTACATCTCTAATAATATTCAATTGTAATTTGCAACGAGGATCCTTGAGGGATAAAATATCCTTGTGATGTTTGTAATGCAAATGGATTGAAAGCAACCGCCAGGCAAGCCAGCTTCCTTTGTCCAGGATTTGATATTAATATTCACGAATGATTAGTCATAAGAAATTCACAAGAAAGCCCTGGGCGATGAAACAGTTAATTCACTTTGTGGTCAAGTCCAGGTGGTCCCTGCATGGAAACTGGGGAGGATGCCGCCTCAGCAAAACAACCGGATGAACCATAAAATATCCTAAGCCAAACGTGACATCTCCTCTAGTATTATGGCCGGCGATCTACACCTAGCTACGGGTGAATATATTTTGCGGTCTAGTTTAACACTTCCCATCCTCAAACAAAGACCGGAGACGAAACGCTGCAAAATAAGGACGTAATAACTCGCGAGCATAAAACAAATATTCGAATCGATTCGACCGTCGGATTTTATGGCATTTTTAAGAGCCCTCGTTCTGCTAATGAAGGATTTCTCGAATATCTCGCTTTAATCCCGTACGAGGTTCGACATCGACGGGATGAACCAAATACAACCGCAATTATTAGTGCTTGCGAAAAATGCTAACCCCCACAGGTGGCAGAAGAGCTGCTGGGGTGGTTCTCCGGCCCCATCTCTCTACGGGGAGTTGGGTCCGTGCCTTCGTTATTCACGCAAACGCTTTAAAACCTATCAACACCAGATAACCGCGGATGCATAGGGTGGGAAAAAATAAATTCTGGGAGAAATCTTCTATCACGCGGACTTGCGTCTGTTAGTGACCGTAACTGAGCCAGCGCAAAGAAACATCAATAAGAGTTTATTTAGTACTTCCAAACGTACGTATTTAACCAAAATCGATCAGAAATATCAATATTTATATTTATAATAATCCAGATTTATTACCATATTGATTTTTTTCACACAAGTCCAGAATCTCTATATAAAAAATTATGTCAGTGGGACCCGAAAGTATTCGAATGTTCGAATAATATGCTGAAAAAATCAGCATAAGTTCTCAAAATTTGCGAATATTTTTGGGTCCCCCTAATATATTCATCCGACAATGAAAATGACTTTGTTCATTTACGAATTTCATCCTTTTATCCAGGATTAAAAGCTATTTTAAAATATTCACTCGTTAATTGCAGTATTAAAATAAAGCATAACTATTCCATATGGGAGTCGGGCGATTTCAATTTATCCGTTTGGGAAGAAGTTTCTGCAAAAGAGTTGGTCTTCGGACAAAACAAGGCAACCTCTGAAAATAGCTGCGGAAAATGAAGGGAAATATTTTAAAGAAATCACAGTGGCGGCGCGCCACGGAAAATCGTAATTTAATAATCACATTTGAACAATAAATAATTCGTACTGGGATAATCTCGACTGAATTTTTAAACAAACATTTTTTATCGCCCACGCCTTTAAATAAGCGTTTTAACAAAGTCACATTTTTTTGGTAATTTCTCGTATCCATAATATCTATATATAGATAAGCAGTCTTAGCGTCGTTTATGAGAAAACGAATAATTACGCGTTGCGCAACAGAGGATGCTGTTTCACGCTTTTTTTCTTCAGTGACGGGATCAAGAAGCTTAAGTTCAGTATATTAATTTAATGTTCGTAATCATATTTTTTTATAATTTCATTAAATGGGTTACTTTTATGTTAATTAATTTAGTTAATCCTTGGGGATAAATTGTAAAGCATCAAGGGGTATTCATTTACGTTAGTAAAATTATTTAAAAATTGTCTCTATAATAGCGAATGTTTAAATAAATTTGGAAACGGGGTAAATTATTTATTAAATATTTCCAATTAGATTAAAAATAGCACTAATGTTTATGATTAATTCTTCAAGTTCCTTAGAGAGAGGATGCTAATAGGCATTTAAGGTATTATAAAAATGTAGAATATTCCAATTAAATAAGGAACAGGGTGAAATATTATACCAAAAGAAGATATCAAGGATTCCCTTGATATCTTAATATGTGATGTATCAATGGACGTGGCGATTATATTAGGATAGAACCAATTGAAAGTATTTTCTAAGATTGATCAGAAGTAGTAATACCTTTGATCTTCCGGATTTATACTAACACTTGTTCATCATTTTAGGAATATAAAGCACCTTTAACCCGTTGATTAGTAATCAAACATATATGCGTTCGGATTCCAGTGATACAGAAAGAGAATGTTCGCCTTCGCTGATGACGTTGCCATCCTAGTCAGAGCCAAATCCACAGAGATTCTGCGAGGACGCGCTGAGAAAAGCCAAGAAGTGGCTGACAGGAGCTGGTCTGGAGCTCGCTGTCCTGGAAGACGCAGGAAGCTTGCACTTCCACCCCTGAGGATCGGAGGTTGCGAGGTTAAATACTCAAGATCCATTCGGTATTTGGGGGTAGAGATCGATGACAAGTTCTGATTCGTCATCCGCGCGGAGAAGGCGGCCAGCATCGCAGAGAATCTGGCCATGTTGATGCCCAAAATTGGTGGTCCAAAACCAAACAGGAGGCGACTCTACAACGAAGTAGGGCACTCGGTACTGTTGTACGGCGCGCCGATATGAGTCGCAGCACTACAAATTGAAAGGACATGGGCTCAACATGGTCAGAGACTAGAGAATGAACGCAATCAGAGTGGCTGCTGCATATAGCACAGTGTTGGAACAATAATAACGCTAAGCAAAGCACCATGGCAGCGTGGCAGTCTCGATGGACTACTCCGCTAAAAGTCGGTGCACGCACAAGCTAATACCGAACCTGGGTAGCCAGAAAACACGGTCATCTGTGCTACCACTTGACCCAAGTCCCCACCGGGTACGGTTGTTTTGGTCCGAAGTGCCACCACTGCGGAGCGGTGTACGACGATGCTGCACACACGACATTTGTCTGCCCAGCATGGAGCACCGAAAGGGACATCCTACGGGAGGAGCTGGGAATTAGCTCGCTCTCCCCTAGCAACATGGTACTGTAGCGTGGGCGATTTATCATCCCCGCATAGTAGCGGCTTCTTCCATTTCTCTTCAGGTGCAACGTGCTATTTTAACAGCGCCATCTCTTGTGGCCCTGCGGAGACATTGCACCTGCTTACCAACCGATCGCTTCTTGCGTGTGCATCGTTACCGGTTGGGTAGTGACGCGCAGGAAGCGGGAGTCCGGAGAGTGGTCGGTTGGCCTTGGCTGTGGGAGGTCGTCCCTCATGCAGCCAGACCTCTTTCTCTCTCTATCTGTAGTGCGGAATAAATAGTTATCTTGCGAAGAGAGTCTTTCCATTCGACGCTCTTCGTATTCCCATCCATTCATCCAGCAGCATCACAGCCCGATAGAAGAACGGACCCGTGCGGTAGCGCGGCCACCCCGACGAGCACGTGGAGGCGGGAAGCCGCCCGGGGACTCTGTCCTGAGAGTGCCCCCTCCTCAAACGTTACAGTACCTTCAATGTTAACGGATGCTAGGGCATGAAATGCGTGGTGCAAGAACACGACGTTCGCTATGCGGCAGAAGGAGGATGCTGAACGTACAAGATGACGAACTTTAGGAGTAGAATGACATAACCAGAAAGAGACAAATTGAGATCCCGTGAAGGACACATCGCTGCCACTCTTGTGCAATACTTAATTAGTAGCCGGGTGGCAGCCGAAGAGAAGAGGGATTTAGTGGGTTAAAATCCCACGCTACCACCAGAATGGTGATGTCTTTTGAAGATTGCCTCCTTTGCAAAAAAAGATACAGAAAGAGTATTTTTGCACATTGAGTGTAGATATTAATTAATTTGAGACAGAGACATAGAGAGTGTCTTGCATTTCATATTGCACTCATACACTGATGGCAAGGATGTGCTATAAAGGTACCCCTACACGTCTAATTATATTATTACTAATCTCTTCCATCCTATTGTTACGTTTCATAAACATTAAAATCATAATGGAATTTGTCCGTATCCGCTTGAAAATCATCAAGTATGGGCTCTTCTTAGATCGTTGGTGGTCTCCTTAGAATCATAATAAATAGTATAGTACCACATAAATCAATTATATATTTAAAACTCAGCCCGATACTAAAAGTGATTCTATTTGAAATGCTATTATGGGGCTCAATAATATCAACAGTATTAAGGTTCATTTATTGATATACACCATTGACTCACGCTGCGCGGTCCTGAGAGAAAAATGGATTTGTATGGACGATAAGTGGTAGACATAGTAGCTATTGTGTGCATCGAATTATTGTTTATTATATTCATGAATATATTTTATTAAAAAAAATCTATGTACGAGCCACTGCGAATGAGTCCGCAACTCCTAAACATTTCACTTATCAAAAACTTAATTCTATTCATAGCGCAAGACGGCCAAGTTTACTCAGCGAGGAGTCTTCCCACCCATCCAACGCCCCCCATTTGCATCCCTTTTCCGATATCGCCCAGCTAATCTTCCACGCTGCATCGTCGCTCTTCCCTTTCAGCCGAATTTTCGGGATCCATCCCCATCCCGATGTGTGGATGCAAAAGTATTTTTATCGCACGAAACTTTTTAGAGTCGGTCGAAACGATCCGTTAATAGGATCGTGCCTATTCTGCAATCCGCGGAGTTCGGCCTCAGGCACGTTTGGCAAACTGTTCGGCACCCCTCTTCCAGCCGAGCTAATGGTTTGGTAATACCCTCACATTCGCCATCGCCACCCATCAATTCCCACACCGAACCCAATTAACCGACAAACATACTATAACATCACAGACGCTGCCCCGCCGTCCTTTAATTACAAACATCGCATCAAACGCACGCATTAATTAATTAATGTCATAAATCAAAACCGAAAAATATTACACAAAAATCGATTATTTGACACAGCGCCACAGTGCTCTAATGCCGGAGATTGAAGTAGTTGTGTTTGATTTATGCCGGAAAAGGTCGCATAAAAAATGTGTCCGGGAGCACCAGTGTGAAAATTGGAATTATATCCCATGAGTAAACTCCTCGCTCCACAGGAAGCCTTTTGGTTACTTAGCCCGTAACAGATGGCAGCACAGCTCTTCAGCGTTAACACCAGCGAAAACACTAATTAAGCACCATTTAATTTTGACATGCGTGCTCGTGTGTGTATGTGTATGGGTTTATGCACGTGCTCTCTCATTATATATCACAGAGATTCGAATAAAGCCTGACGAAACAAAAGTATCCAATTAAATCAATAAGGATTGGAGCAGAGTCCCTCGCTATAATCGGTGCTGTTTTTTTGTATTTTTAAACAAAAACAACACAGCAGAAACAAAAAAACTACGTTAAACCTTATGTTTGTTCAAATGTATTTGTGTGATATGCTATACACGCTTGACACATTCAAGATGACAACTTACCCCTTTGATTAATGAGTTAATTTTAAATTGAGTTTAACATGGATGCTATATTCCTATGTCCACCACTCATCATCCACACAAATCCACTTATCTCTCAGGAGCGCGCAGCATAAATGAAGCTTGTATATCAATAAATGAACCTTAACACCGTTGATAGAACACAATATTCGTTCATTTCTTGGCGTAAACATAAACAATACACATGATATAAGTGTATAATTCATTTATGATGCTTTGTACTATTTATTATGATTCTAAAAAGACCACCAACGATCGAAGAAGACTCGATGTAAATGTATTGTTTGAGTTTGTAGACGTGTAGGGATACCTTTACAGCGCGACCATGCTATCGATGTACGAGTATATGTTGAGATGCAAGACAATCTCTCCGTGTCTGTCTCCGATTCACTAATTTACACACTCTTTCTATATGACTTGAGTCCGAACGCACATACGCGTGATTACTCACCACCTGGATAAAATGTTTATATACATAGATACATTTTTCTATGAAACTTACCATTGAGGAACATATTTCTGAAATAATCATTTTGAGGTCTTCTAGTACAGAAGGCGGCGACCAAAATTTTGCACCCTACAAAGCAATTTTTTGTTTCAGTTAATGTTTATATAATGTAAAGCAGAAAAGTTACAGCGTTGCGAACATTAATAATAATATTCAAAATCTGAATAATCCTACGTACTGGCATTAAATCAAAATCTATAAAGCTGCTTTTTTGTCCACAAGTAGTTCACATTAACCATTATTAAATAAACGCCATCTACTTTCGATACAAGATAACTAGGGCTTCAGTAGACGTGGCTAAAGTTGTAGTGCGGGAACTTGATTGAACTATTGCAACTTTCAAAACATTGCAATATTAAATGAATATAATATTTATTATAAGCAGCTACAGCATAGTTTTAAGTCTTGCAGGATGGAGGGTGCTTTCGTGTACACTTTCTTCTCTAGGTAACTTTTTATTCTATAAATCTGGCTGCAAGAAGGACGTCCTCCCGTACCAAGGCTAGCGACGACTCTTACCCGACTCCCGCCTCTTGCACGTCATCACCCAATTGGTTACGGTGCACGCGCAAGAAGCGATCGGTCAGTAATTGCATTATTATTCAGGGCCGTAACTAGGGCGTGGCAAAGCAGGCGACCGCCACGGGCGCAACTGGGCATGGGGCGCAAAACGCAGAATACCGCCTTGGTCAAGAGTTGTGCATGGTTTTTATTTTACTCAACCATTCTGCTTTATATGAACCAACACTGATTGACTCTGTCCATTTTTATACTATATGCTAAGTTGTCTAATCCTTCTTTTCTTCATTATCGTTATGTTAAAGCATTCAATTGCGAGCTGCTAATTCATTATCAGCGGTCTGAAAAGCGGACCGATTGAGCATACAAACCTTAAGGCCACTCCGTCCTCTTTGAGGGCTTTTTGCGGCATTTTCTATGATCTGTACGATCACGGAAGCAACGTAGTGCCTAAACAATTTCTATCATAGTATTTTTTACAACAGTAACCGCCATCTATGCAATAAGTCGGGTACTTTTTGGACTATCTTTGTGTACTATTTTAAATCAAATATATTACATACATTTTAATCAAGTACATAAATAATGTCACTGCCTCTCGTACTATTTGTCTGCGTCCATAATATGAAGTCAGCATGCACAAATTTCACGCAAATGAGTTAAGAAGACCAATCTCGGATCGTAGATTGCATCCGAAACGACCCCAATTGGACGCTGTACATTAAAAATATACCCGCGGGCACTTAACCCGTTGCGCACGGTGCCGCGAGCGCAGGTGATTTGTGTCGGTTCTCAGTTTTAATTTTTAACGATTTACAGCGTCGCCATTTAAGCCGGGGCGGCGGCCGTTTCGCGTTTTCTTATTGTCGTTTTTATTTAGGGGTCGCTCCGCGCCGGTCCAGGGGGTGATTTATTTGTTTGAATTTCAAATCCGCGCCTTTAATCCCCGCGCCATATTTCGCGTCGGCAGCATTCTGCCCCCCCGATTCGCAAAAACGCGAGAACAAATTAAGCAAACTGCCATCGACGACGATCTTAAATAACGTCCTGACGGAAGATTTTCAACCCCTCCACCCCCTTTCGATGCGATCGCTTTATCTGGGCCGAAATTTCACATCAGACCCGGATAATGTCGTTTCGGAGCCGGTGGAAAAAATACATATCCGCGAGTGTAGACGAAGCCTAAGGGTACCCTCATTGAATTCCTCGCTTTTTTGCTCCGCGTAAATTCGTAGATTACGGGGTTTATGAAACACATCATTTAATAACTGCGATAATATTCAGGACGCTTTCGTTTGCATCAAAAAACATATTTATAGCATCAATAAAACAGGAATATTATATTAAGCTGTATACGTCAAATACAAACGGCACGATAGTCTTTGAAGAAACTAGTTTCATACGAAACGGCTAAGAGGAGGATGGGAATGAGAAAATTTTGAGAAGCACTGAGGCCCGCAATTTGTTTGAATTGTTGCGAGATGTGTGCAGGGGCCTGCATCTGGGGGCCGAGGACATGCGGGGCCCGCAACTCCACACCCAAATAGATAGAAACTTACTTTCTTATTTTTTCAGTTTCAACACAAATTAGACATCGAGTGATTCATAACCTTTTTATCTTTTGTATCTATCAAAATATGTATGGAAACTTTGATAAATTTAATAATATGCTCTACTCTAAATTTACATAGCTCTGAGAGTTATTCTTTCTCCTCCAAAAGATAAAAAGCTTCCATGCATCATTAACATTAGGAAATTACTCATTAATGAATGATATTTAATAATGAAATTAGCAAACTCATATAAAAATCTATTAGATTAGGATGAACTTGGATCAAAATCGATCGATTGATCTACTTTTGATCTATTAAATTTATTGACATGCTGAAAAAAAATTCACCCTCTGGATTTGAATCTAAACTTTTACAATAAGATTCCAGGATCTTATTAATTATATTAATATTACCACCCCAATCTGCTCCTTTAAATATTCCCATAGAGGCGATGAATGAAAATGTAGCGTGGACGATTTAACATTCCCACGCAATAGCGCTGTTGATCTGTGCAGATTTAATTCTCCAGATTAATCCCCGACATCTTCTGTCTCTCTTCAGGTGCAATGTGTTATTTTAATAGCGCCATCTCTTGTAGCCCTGCGGATACACCTGCATACCGACCGACCGTTGCCAGTTGAGTAATGACGCGCAGGAGGCGGGAGTCGGGAAGCGTCGTCGGTTGACCTTGACTGCGGGAGGACGTCCTTCTCGCAGCCACATCTTTTATCTCGTGTAAATTGTTACTTAGGGGGGAGAGTCTTTCTATTCGACGCCCGTCTATTCTCATTCATTCGTCCAGCAACATCACGGTCCGATAGAAGAACGGACCCATGCGCTAGCGCTGCCATTCCGACGAGCACACAGCTACAGGGAGCTACTTGGGGACTCTGCCCCCGGGAGCACCCCCGCTTCAACGTTACAAAAACATACACAGTTTCCCATGAGTGATTGGATTTGCAACCAGATTTAAAAAATAATGATAATTTCGCTCATCAGCAATTCTTCTATAGCGTCGATATAGAGACTATGCTATAGAAACAAAATGTTATAGACGGGTAGTCGTATTCTAATTTTACCACACATGGAAGGCAAATATGTAGGAAACCAGCACTAAACTTCGCCCAAAGTCCGGACAATTTCGCAAGATTTGATTTGAATGAAAATTCACTAAAAAATTTTTTATCCTGTATCAACGGTTAGTTAGTTTGGTCCCACGTGTTTATCGGCCATTTTCTTCGGTCACATTTAAGCAAGGATCCAAACGGTCAGTTGGTTTGATCTCGCGTATTTGTCGACCATTTTGATCAGTCAGAGTAAATTCTTCCGATGGAGAGATCGTCGCGCGCTTCCGCCACATCCCGTCCGGCGTAATGATACTCACGACGAGACAAAGAGTGGGAGACCATCAGTCTGTTAATTTGAGCAGATTTAATTCACCAGATTAACAGCGACATCTTTCGTCTCTCTTTAGGCGCAATGTGCTATTTTAATTTTATCTTCTGGGGCGTTGCGGAAACATTGCACCTGGAATACTGACCGATCGCTTCTTGCGCGTGCACAGTTGCCGGTTGGGTGGTGACGCGCAGGAGGCAGGAATCGAGGGGAGTCGTCGGTTGACCTTGGCTGCGGGAGGACGTCCTTCCCGCAGCCAGATCACTCTTTCGTGTGAATAAAGAATAATCTAGAAAATAGTCTTTCTGTTCAACGCCCGTCCATTCTCATCCATTCGTCCGGCTACACATGATCCGAAAGAAAAACGGACCCGTGCGTTAGCGCGGCCATCCTGAAGAGCGCGAGGGAGCGGGAAGCTGCCCGGAGACTCTCGTAAAGTGTTAAAACTAACATAATATAAAGACAATCTCGGATATAATTGATAATAATCAGTGTAAATAATCATGAAGTCTTAACTCATAATTCTGGTAAATAAGTAAAATAAACTATCTTCTAAGATTGACATTATTTCGATGATATGCATAGAATGATATCATTTTTTAAATGGTTGCCGACATCTGCAGCGATTTATTAGTGTAACCCGTAGCCCGCATTATTCTCAAACAATTAGAAGCAATCGCAAACAGTTGATCTCAGTTATGTGTTATTCAAGAGTCAAGTCATTATGTCAGATTTTTCTTTGAGATATTCAATATTTTATCTTGACATATCTTAAACGAGTCTAATTAAACTTTGTGTACGCGGGCCGACAACCCTCTCGGCGAACAAATTTCGAACCCAATTCAAATCTGAAATCTATAAGATTTCACAATTCCGCGAGGGAAAAAAACGGGGTCGAATTTGCCACAAAAAAGGGACATAAAAGGAGCTTTCGTCGGATGCTATTTAAAAAGAGGGTTGTCGGCTCCCAGTCGGAGTAAGCAAATTTTTTAAATTATCCTTTATTACCCTGTTATGGCGATGGGGTATTTATTACCCCGGCCACTGATCTCTTATAATATGGTAATAAAAATAATGAAATATTTCCAGGTGAGCTCACTTGAGGATGAAAATCTCACAATTTATATGAAAAATTGCTGACTTAATACCTTATTACGTATAATTACATTAGCGCCCGGCTTTTCGGAATGAAATACCGACAATTCGCATCCCTATATGCTGTATATGAAAACTATTAACATTGTAGATATTAAATTTGATATTATCTAAGCCAGAAAATATATGAAATGCTTTAAAAAACATCGGATAAATTATGATTAAACCACTTTTTATGCTGCACAAATCCTTTAATAAAATGCGTTTAACCCTTCAAAAATGCTATGCAGCGATATATCGTCGATTGTAAATTTAAAGTAATACCCAAAGGCTTAAATATCAATAAGATCAATAAATATATGCATCGATGAATTAATAATTTCTATTAACACTTACGTTTTCCCCGTCTTTGTTCGCCATATGAAGCCGATGTTGGCGTCAAGTCCTTGTCTGGAATTTCTTCTTTTATAACTTTGTTCTCCATATTCTGCAACAACAAAAAAATATGTCCAATGAGAAGTCATTGTTAAGATCCTGGATCTGGGATGAAAATTAGATGCGAATAATATAAATCGTTTAAGAAAAATTTGATTTTTTGTATCAATCCATATTTAATACATTTCTCCAACATCAAATAACTAACAAACGCAATAAATTGCATTTAATTTGCATAAAAGTCAAGATTTTATAAATGACAATAACAATAAACATACAAAATACCCTTAAATTAGGACGATCCGAAATATTTGATGAAGATGTGATATTTAATTAAATCAGAGACTCGTCAATCAATAGAAGATATATCATAGATACTCTGATCTTTAACACCAATCATAGGTAAAGTGAGAAAGATGGATATTTGGATGCCGCACGAACTATCGGCGGATAGCAAAGCAGAGCGACAGACACTTTTTTTACTGCATCTCTGAAGCCGAAAAATGGTAATGATAATGTAAAAGAGCCAATGTCGTTCCAAATAACAAGTCCCCGTTCCCGTTAAATCATAGCAGGATTGATAATTCGGTAGGTTCTTTTATGCGTTTGGAATACGACTGGAACTATTCATTATGAACGTTAACCCCTAAAGGAGTACTATCGGAGGGCCTGCGATCCCCCTCCATTTATTCAGAAAGAGCATTCTTGTACATTGAGCTCGGAAACGTACGCAGTCCGGGAGACAAAGACCGAGAGCTCCTTTTTTTTATTTTTAGTATTTTCAGTCAAAACTATCTAGTTTATTATTATGTGTTTGTTTGTATGTAATGCGCTTCCATACCGTTCATCAGATTGCATTAAAACATCGTCCACTTATAGCTAAGAATTGCGCAAGTAATATAAGCATAGTCTAATATATACATAAAAAAATATTTGTATGTCCGTATTTAATGCGCTCCTATACCGTTAGTCCGATTGAGATAAAACTTTGTTAATTTACTATTTACACTTGTGAAAATAATATAGGCATATTAAAAATATTATATAAATGCACCATGTTGGTCCAATTTGGTCTGGTGACTTTCGGGAGTCATAAATAAGAAATCCAATCCCGAGTCAAAATTTCGATCCCGGGATTTCGGGATTGTATTAGAACATCTAGGGATCAGTCCCGGGATTTTCAATAGTTTAAGAAATTACATTGTTAAATTTGATCAAAAATTACTAATAAGTCCATTTGTTTAATATACAATAAAAAAAATAATTTGAAGGCGAAAGAATTTTATTTATTTAAGAAAAGATAAAAATACAATTCAAAAATAGATTTTGTAAGACATTTTGTCATCAATGCGACTGGTAAAATTCCTTTCTGCTGTGACACGGACTAAAACTCCGGCAAAATTCCCGATTTCCCGACAAGTTATTTATTTCCGTCGCTGCAGATGAATACTTAAATACTATAATATTTTGATGTGATTCGTAATTATATTACGGAGGGATACAAAAATTCTGAACCCCGTATTTATTATATTTCATATCGATATTCCCATTATTAGTGTCGAGGTGTAGTAAATACATCACCGGCAGGGAAAAGTTAACAATTTGAAAAAACATATATGTATACATAGATTAGATAGTTACTGCCCGGCGTCTTTTTCATATGAGACAATAGTGTCTATTTTATTTTTTTAACGTTAATATTTTATTGTAGAACCAATTGAAATTTGTTAATCATTTTTCTTCTCCAAAAATGAGATTTTATGATAGCACTCCTTTGAATTCCACTATGTTTGGCTTTAGACTGCATGCTGATGTTGCATTTGGAAAGCATAAGTATCATGCACATATGTTTAATATTTTCTCCACCGCCTACTCTGAAAGCTAAAATTTCTTCATGCAAAAGTCTAAGACGTTTCAGACAACAGCTTGAGTGAAACGTTTTCGCATCCATTGTTTATCCGCACTTGATATCGCCACCACTTTTCAAGATGGTCGTCGAAAGCCATCGTTTTAGGGTTTAGAGGGTCGTAATGAACGAGGGCGTAGCAACACGATCCCACCAGTTCATTAGGGGTGGCAAAAAAATCAGCGAGGAGTGCAGCAATTGGGCATTACGTATTCATCGATGGTGCAGACAATAAGTTGGGCGGACGCTGCGACGTACGCGTTTTTAAATATATGTAAATGTTTTATAATTGTGGCAGTATCCAATAGGGAGGCAGATTTATAAGCAGGGCCGAACCATCAAAGCTAAATTAGGGCGAGCAGGAGGAGCCCTGGCGACATCTGCTACACTTTTTCTCTACTAATTGCCTGGCTATTAGCTCTTATGGCTGCCTCTCTGGCCAAGCTCTGCGCACCAACTTCCAAACGATTCCGATGACGCACATGACAAATTGTCATCCGACATCTACTTACGTATATATGACCACATTAGGAAAAGGACGATGAAAAATCTCCCATCAACGAAATGCCTCGAATCACGAAGAAACACCCTCGGATATTGACTACAGCCAATATTACAGCACATAAACTCAATGCATATAAAGAAGGATTCAATGCATTTGGATTAATAATATTATACATCTACATTTACTATATTCATATGGAAATTTAAGCGTTTGAAATGACAATGAGCAAACCATGTGGTATAAAGCAAATGGATGAAAGATAAACAGAAGAAACCACAGTTAATACGACGAATGGATGGAATTTAAATGCAAGCTTTGAGGGGATTAAAGATTTAATTGCACGTTTATTTGACTAATATATCATTCATTGGAAATTATTGTTAAAAAATAGATTACAAGAGGAGTTATATAGGATGCGACAGGGAAACTTCGCTTCAAATTGACAGTTATTCCAAGAAGATGCATTGGTCTGTCTTTAACCCCTAAAGAAGTACTATCCCAGGGCCTGGGATCCCCCCTCCACTAATCAGAAAGGGCACTCTTGTACATTGAGCTCGTAGACAGACAGAGACAGAGAGTGAACGTAGCGCAGTTCGGTAGACAGAGACGGAGAGCTTCCCCGCTTACATAGCTCCATTGTATAGATCGTTAGCGATTTTTTGCGTATTATGTAAAAAAAATGACGTGGTCTTATATGATATCAACAGTGCTTATTTACAATTGAATCTGCCTCAAATTGAAGATCGTCTTACGCTGATAGGAGCTGACAGAAAGTAATCGGTGTAAAGCGATTATGGCATCAACGACTTAAACGAATTTAAATTTGCTGTCTTCTAAGGATCATAATAAATAGTAGAAAGCCACATAAATCAATTTTAACTATAGCTGGGGCCAAAATTGATCATATTTGAAACGCCATTATGAGGCCCAATAATATCGACAGTGTTAAGGTTCATTTATTGATATACACGATTGACTCACGCTGCGTGGTCCATTTGCGTAGGTTGAACAGTTTCCCTGCCGCATCCTGTATAAACCGAGTGTTCAAACTTTAGTTACAACGAATGAACTCATCTTTTGCGATTATAAATCTAATTAGGTGTAATTAAAATTGCGCTCATATTTACAATCAATTTAAAATTTTGATTATGTACGAAGATATCTAGCATACGAGTGATTTACATCCGAGCATAAATGTTATGTTTTTATCTCTTAACATCGATAAATCACGAAAAAATATTCATTTTGAAAAAGTGTTTAAGCAATTAGAAGACCAGAAGAGGTAATTTCTCCTGAAAAAATTGGCGGAAGTTATAAAAATATTTATGACGTGGAAAAATGGCAAAATATAAAGACATTTCTTGCCCGAATTTCATCATGGCCATAATTTTCAAATGTGCTTGTATATTAAGTTGTTTGACTTTGATATTTAATGTGTAGAGGCGACTTGTATCTCCTAGTATATGTATGTATACTACGTGCTGTTTGCGGGATTATTTACGGGTTTTGAGCATTTATTGTTCAGGATTGTCACAACACATAATATATTTTATACACACGCCATTAAAACTGATTGTTTATTTTGGGGTTGTCTCAATTTACTAATAACACTAATAAGAATAGTTTTTTTTAGAAGGTATCGTGACCAATACATCCCAAAATAGATTCAATTGCGTAGCAATGATTATTCAATGGACAGCCCTGATGATCTTTGTTGAATTTATTTAAAAATAAAATGGAAACACCAAGATACGTTAAAATGTGAAGACATTTTTGGATTTACCAATATGTGCCCCTGGAATAATAATTTTTAGGTATTAAAAATGAATAAAAATGCGAAGATGTTTCTTTTATCGTGTCAATCTAAAATATAAAAATCAATGTTTGTTTGTCCGTATTAAATACGCTTCCATACCGTTCATTCAATTGAGATAAAACTTTGTCAACATACTGTTTACATTTGCGGGAATAACATAGGTATAGTAAAAATATTGTATTATATGATTACATAAAAATATCGTAAGTATGATCGGAGATGTTCACGAAAGCGAGCGTTAAGAGTCACTGCCTGTGTTTTAGGATTTTATCCGAGCAACAGTCCCTTTCCTTTGTATGTCTAGCAAACAGGCGAAACACTATGAAGGGTTATAAAAACCAATATTCCTTTCCAAATACTGTCCTAAACACGATACGCAAAATAAAATCACATGATTTTAAATCTGAGTGGGGGAAAAAGTGTAGAAACAAAATGTCGAGCCAGACTCGACATAGGACCGCAAAGAGTTAAGTTTTGATGCCGATATATTTGAGAGCCGCACGAACCGTTCGACGATAATAAAAAACGTGCAAAGTTTTGTTGTCAAGGCAATCATCCCTTTTTGTACCGAATTATGACTGGGGATGAAAAATGGATTGTTTATGACAACATAAGTCGTGAACGTCAATGGCTTTCTCTGCGACAAAAACCATTTTCGACTCCGAAACCTGGATTGACGACCCGCAAGACATATTTCGTACATAATTGAATGCAGCAGGGAAACTACCTTATTTTAAAAATAGATAACACAAACAGCATAAGAGATATCAGTTTTATTTCTTTTTCATATTATAGAGAAATATTTAAAGTTTTATTAATTATATTTTTAAAAAAATATGTCGTTAAAATGGCCTCCATTCTGGCAAATGCATTGAGGGTTTATTTCCTTTTTTTTAAACATTCTTTAATCAATGGTAAAATTGATTTCATATGATCCACATTCGAAATTAGAAAGCATCAGTGCCAATATTGGCGCTCTTTCTTTGTCTATTCCTCCGCTGAATGACGCCGGCCATTAGCATTAAAATATGCCCTGTCTATCCCGAATGATCGATCATCTTTAATGTCTTAATCGTTCGAGGGGAGAAAAGACAATTTTCCCCGAAGCAACTGTTAAGTGTTTCTTTCTCGAATATAACTTTTATCCGTTCGGGCGTAAAAAAGCACGCCAATTTATTTTTAATCAAAATCCATCGTACTACTTAAAAATGCTTCTTTGTTTTAAAAAACATAACTTTCCTCCGCTCAAAACGAGTTTTTTCGAAACAATTTTCCCCACACACACACATCCAATAGTGGAACATAAAACGGGGTGATTATTTTAGCTGTTAGAGAACAGATACAGTCGCGGTTTGTTTCGCATTGTAAAAATAAAACACGTGGCTTTTGTTCACAGCTGGAACTATGAGCCATGTGTTCTCAACCCAATCGACACAAGAATCGCATTATTTCAATAAAAGCAATTTTAAATTTCTGTCAGACGTGGAAACGCTATCAAATTGATCGCATTATCTCCTTATTTATTGTTTGATTCTTTCGATTTCCATCACTTGTGAAATATCGATTCAGACATGGAAGATAAAGCAATTAGATGCTGCCACTTCCATAATTGCAATCCCAGTACAATGTACTCATCCCCCGATTTACGCGGTTTTTTGCCTGGTTTCACTTTAACGCGATCGAGAAAACATGTTTTTTTTGCGTTTTGTAATATTAGGATATCGATGTTTGTTTGTCCGTATTTAATACGCTTCCATACCGTTCATTCGATTGAGATAAAACTTTGTCAATTTACTGTTTACACTAGCGGGAATAACATAGGCATAGTAAAAATATTATATGGATGCACCATGTTTGCGCATATTGTTATGGTAAAATGAACTTTGGGGTGTGGGGACAGGGAGATAAACGATGCGGGCGCAATTCGAGACGAAAGCGAGTGTGCATATGACTTTGGATCCCAGCTTTTTGGTTCGCGCTACACGTGCCGGATATTCGCTGTACCCGGCACTGAAAATATATTTTTTTTGCGTTTTGTAATATAAATATATCAAACAATTATTTACCGATGACTTTATAACCGAAGAGGAATAAGTTGGCCTTATTTTAATACCCAAAACGGATCATGTTAGTGAAGATGAATCTTCGGAACTGTCAGTATTTACTGCAAAAAATTTAATGGCGTAACTAATAATTGGCTAGCTTAGGCGACGCCTACTTGCAGTAACTGTCTAATCTATGTATACACATATAAGGTACATATATGTTTTTCAAATTATTATGTTAACCTTTCCCTACCGGTGATGTATTTAATACACCTCGACTCTAATAATGGTAATATCGATATGAAATATAATAGATACGGGGTTCAGAATTTCATACGGTGTACCAAATACATATCATGGTAGCTCGTGGTTGTTTTAGAATAGGTAGAATAAGTAATAGATTTTTAAAAAATACTAAAGGGGAAAAAAACGAGTGTAATTTTCAGTTTCTTGTAGTATTATATTTAAAACTAAATGTTAAATATTATAGATCTTCGATAGTGTATATATGGTATTTCATTTTAGTTCTCTCTATGGTTTTTTTAAATTTTATCCCACCGAAATAATTGATAATAAATACAGTATTTTTCTTGTTAGAGAATGTGATCATTTGACTCTGAAATACTTGTTGAAATACGCCTTCAAAAAATATCATACAACCGGATTCGAAACCAGATTGATATTTTCTGAGTAAATATTGAGGCAATTAATGAATTCGTAGAATTTGCAAAATTAATGATAATTTCGCTACTCAAAGATCACTTATCCTATCTGAAATTGTTATTCAAATAATCCCACACTAACATTTGTAAGACACGATCATTGTGAGTTTGAATGTTTGTGTCATAAACATTTGTCTGACATTCGTTCATCGTGTTGATTATGCCATATGTATATATTTATGGAGCCCTTCGATTATACTATGGATTTTTAACCCGTTGATGAGTAATCGCTCATATGTGCGTTCGGTAAGAGTATTCTCGCATATTGAGTGCGAAAACCGAAGACAGTGACGGTTGTCTTGCGTCTAAAAGTGAAGACACACGTGTGTATTGTTTATATTTACGCGAATACGCGCTTGACTCACGCTGAGCGGTCCTTAGAGACAAGTGGATTTAAAATATCCCACTACATTTCAATAGTCATTTGGTCTTGCATGGATGATCTGTAATTGTTCATCGTCGAATACACCCAATCTCTCCAGGAGAAATTGTGTGAAAGTTGAAAGTCCCAGCACATGGGCATCTGGAATTGCTCGCTGCAGCCAAAAGAGGGACTCATGACGGGACCCAGACCGCCAAATTCAAACACATGGCCGCTGCAGTTAACCGGCGAAAAAATATACCAGCATCTTGTTATTACGAATTTAGATTTGTTATCAATATTACAGTAGTTAAAAGTGTCGGCATGGAAATCAGGATCCTCGTTCATCACTTCCGATTTCAGCGCTGCCGACGCTAAGCAGATCTGGTCCGAAACAATAAGAGCAATCCTCATATGCAATGCATGGAATAATTGGCTCATTTATTGTTGGAACGGGGTAATCTTGCGCCGGACGAAAAACCGACTGTTAGTTCGGGAAATTATTAATAACGTCAGCGCGATGATCGAATAATTTTCGCTGCTATTTCTGCTGTAATTGACTTTTGGAGTGTATGTTATGATGACTTTTTCTAAATATTTACGATTCGATGTTGTGATGAGTCCATCAAAAATTGTTCCGTTTAACAAACATAAACGCATGTAAAAGCCGAGCTTCTGGCCATCGTTTCGAGCAAATCGAATCCATTAACAGAATCCTGCACAGTTTGCGAATCCGTAAAACAGAGCACGATTCGGTCTGTCAAATCTAAAATAATCTCCAGTATCGGATTTCGAAATTAATCTCAATTATGCATTCATCGACAGTGATTTTTTTTCTTTATAAAATGCTTCAAATACAATAAAAATTGTATTTGAGGGTTTCAACATAATTTTAAAACTAAACAACGTGCCCTATTCCATGCTTAGGGGTCCCAAATATTCATAAAATCGAATAACGAATATAAAATTGTTAAAGCGTTCAAATATTTATAGATATAAGTTTTTAACAAGGCAAAATTGGGGTTAAATTTTTACCTTTATCCGATATTTCGAACCTCCTGTCGGGTTCATGTTCGCGGATTAAGTCGCGGTATGGAATTCTAGTCGCGGTATGGACTATTTGATTTGTGAAAAAATAATTCGAAAAGGGCAAACATAATGTCGAAATACGGTAGAAGTGCGAAATTGACACGAAAATGAAAAAAAAAGGGCAAATATATTCGAATATCGAATATTCGACTGGGAGCCCTAAGCGTGCCTCGCGCGGTCACTAGATCTGACACCATTGGATTTCTTTATCTGGAGACGGGTCCTATTCCTTAGCGGCTCGTACGATCTACAGACCTGACAGACCGGTTTTAAAATATTATATATAAGATTAATGAGGGAAATATCAATACGATTAGAATTTTATTCAGCGTTAAAAGCATTACATATATTTATAAACGTGAACACAAAATAAAGAGAGAACGAACACTTAAAAACAATTATATTACAGGTTGTCCTCGACTTAATTAATATTTAAAATCTTTCGTCATCTGCACTGGTACAATTCATTGGCTTATCATCAGTAGTGGAAGAAGAAGCAGTAGTAGTCTTTTTAAGGATGGTTGGGGAGTACCCGGAACTAATATTAGACATAATAAATGCCTGCCTAGAGGAACGAAAGTTCGCAAGAAGATGGAAAACGGCCAGACTGGTATTAGTTCCGAAACCGGGGAAAACCACATTGAGACCGCTGTGCATGCTAGACGGTCTTGGAAAACTCCTCGAAACAATACTGTTGAAGAGAATCCAGCCAGGAATCGAACGTAAACTGTCACAAAGGCAGTATGGCTTTAGACCGGGCCGATTCGCGCTTGGAGCAATAAAACGTGTAACTGATGTCATCCGAGAAGCGTGGAAAGGCTCGGTTAAACAAAGCAAGAACGTTGTGATGGTCACACTAGATATCAAAAACGCCTTCAATAGCGCAAACTGGGAGTTAATCGTGGGAGCACTGGAGGAAAAATTTGAAATTCCACAGTACGCAGTCGACCTCGTAAGCGACTATTTCAAAGACCGATATGTCCATCACAACGAAACGGACCTCACAAGAAGACTGGAGATGGGCGTCCCGCAGGGGTCCGTTCTGGGACCAACTCTCTGGAACGTACTGTACAACAGTCTCCTAAACATGGCACTACCTGCAGGAGCAGAACTCATTGCCTTGCGGACGACGTTGCGCTGCTGGTGACGGCTCGACATCCATGGGAAGTGGAGGCGACGGGCAACGAAGCCCTCGCCAGAATTCGAGCGTGGATGGGGGATAATCGCCTACAGTTGGCGGCCGAGAAAATGGAGGCAATGATATGCAGCAGACGGAGAAGACCGAGGGTCGAGCAGCTTGTTATTGGAGGACACGAGGTGGAATACAGCAAAACGCTGAGATACCTCGGGATCCTCATGGATAACAAGCTGACCTTTAGCAAACACATAGAAGAAGCTGCACAGAAGGCACAGAAGGTGGCAGGCGAACTTGGACGGCCATAAACGAGGTAACACACTCGATCCTTCTGTATGGAGCCCCGATGTGGCATGAGTCGCTCAAACGTGACACCAACAGAAAGAAGCTCGCCAGAGTCCAGCGACAGGGAGCGCTCCGAGTCACCGCAGCGTACAGGACAGTGTCTGAAGACGCGGTACTGGTGATTGCTGGAATACCTCCGCTGGACCTCCAGGCAAAGAAGAGGGCCTTGGACTACGAAGATCCTAAAAATCACAACGAACATGACCAGAAACTGAGGGAAGCTTGGCAACGGAGATGGGATCAGTCCAGCAAGGGAAGATGGACCCATCGACTTATCCCGGTCATAAATCGGTGGAGGGCCCGAGAACACGGCGAAACAACCTACCGCTTGACGCAGGCGCTCACTGGGCACGGATGCTTTGGTGCGTACCGGATTGGCAAAGAACCGTCCGCTACGTGCCAACACTGCCAAGCGGAGGTCGACGACGCAGAACACACCATCATTGGCTGTGAGGCTTGGGCACCCCAGAGAAAACTGCTGAAACAAGCACTCGAGGTGGCCGCGCTCAACGTTGACAACATGGTCCACAGCATGATGGAAAGCAAGAGGAACTGGGACCTTTGGCGCGAATACGTAGAAGAGATACTCAGCGCCAAAGAGGGCAGTGAAAGAGAGAGACGCAGAGCGCAACAGCCTCTTCAACAATAGAATAGGGCCAATCACTTAAGGTCAGACTACCTGTCCTCCTGAAGCAATGTGGGAAACAATACCAGGAGGACAGAGAAGGACAAGGGGGGGTTTAGTGGGTAAGGCACGATCGATCAATCGTGAATCCCACACTACCCAGTTTTACTGGGCGTCTTGCGAAGATTTTCTCGCCCACAGAAAAGAAAAAAAAGAAAGTAGTCTTTTTAAAAAACATATCCAACTTTAGCCGAGTTGTTTTTTTTCCCTGTATACTTCTTTGTAGCAAGCAAGATCTTTCTGAATCTTTCGGTATCCGAATCTATTTTTGTAAATTTTTGCATTTCTTGATCAATTTGAAGGAACGTTTGTTTGGAGTGATTTGTCAAAAATATATTTATTGTTCTGAATTTGGTTTATAAGAAATGCTCAAGTCGACAGTGACCCGAAGTCTAAGTGTGCCAAATCTCCGAAAAAGATTGATTTAAGGAATGAAATTAATTGACGTATGATTGAACTGAAATTTGGAATATATCTGCAGGGCTTTTATACAAGGAATGTATAGGGAAGGGAAGAAAATAAATACTGTTTAGACGAAATTAGAATAGGTCTCATAAAAATTACATTTAAAACAAGAAACATATTATCTTAATGACATACATTTTAATATTAAATGAATCAATGTCTTTGATTTGATGATCAGAATTGAACTAAAAAACATGGTAATAGTGAAAGACATTGATAGTTTTTTTTTAAATTCAAAACCGGATTTTTTTGATAAAAAACGGTTTTAAATGTTCACAATTTTTGCTTAAAAATCAGATTTTGTAAACCGACAAGCCCTAGACCTGACACCACTGGATTTCTCTATCCAGGGGTCGTACCCTATTTCATGACTTGCATGGCTTTCAGATCTGACATCACTGAATTTCATTGTTTAGGGACGTGGAAAATGATTAATTTACACGACAGAGGTACCCACAAAAAAATCCTAATTGAAAGAATAATCATCGTGCAAAAATTAACGAGTAAATGCTACTTCAGACAACTGCAGTTGGAATAAGAAAAATATGTTGTGCGTGCATACGAAGCCAAAGATGGCCCATTTTATATGACATGTAGCATATCGTTGGAAAGGATATAATCTAGAAAACTCTTTAAAATTAAATTAATCTCAAAATAACGATTATTTTTTTGTTTAGAGAATTTAGAAATAGAATTTTCTGGCTGTGCCAAAAATACGTGCCGTTTTTACAGTTCTAATTTTCGCAGTGCAGAAGTGGTTTTCCAGATTTCCATCAGGAAATTTTTCGTTGCTGGATTGCTGGATGAATCAGGTTGTAAGAGACTTGACACACAATATAACGACATTCTACGAGATTTGGCCGAGACAAATCCAGGTTTTTCAAGCAATAAACGCAAAAGGTAATGGGCGAACAATAGACAACGAGCAGAGTCTAACTCTAAATGGGTTGCATCCAAAAAAAATGTGAATGTTATGGGTTTTGTGGAATTTTAAAAGGATCGTTAATTTTAATTGCTTTACTCTCCTGATCTCGCTCCTTCGTATTTTAATTCATTTTCCATATTAAAGTAGTTTTTTGATACAAATTTGAAGGATATACAAACTGACTTTCTTCGTTTTCTGCTTCTAAATTGAATAATTTCTACAACGGAAGAATTTAAAAACTGTTAACCAGATGGCAAACTGTAATAGATTCGAAGAAATAATTTATCATTGATTAAATCATGTTGTTTTTTTACACCTATAAAGCGGATATAAAAAACGGCACGTATTTTTGGCACAACTGATGTATCTTCAATCTAAAAACAAACTAATGATTATTATTCTATAAAAAAAGAAGAAAAAATCGAAATAAATTAACTCATTCCCATGCTACAAAAATTAGTTCACTATTTGCATTGATTTGCAAAAATAATTAAAACGCTATCTAAAAATTAAAGTTGTGTCATTTATACAAAATATCAATTAATTGCTATATTTTCCGTTATACTTGATGAATTTTAATTTATAAATAGGATCAACTGACCCATTTACATTTTTTCTTAAAGCCATAGTAAATTTAAAACATGCTATGTTCGCAAAACCATTCCGAAATCTTTGAATTATAACCAAGGAAACCAAGGTTGATTTAGCATTAACGCATATTTGAATTTTAATATAAACTGTGTAGAAATTACTTCTATTTTACATACGCCAAAAAGATAAAAACATCGACGCCAAACATTTTGTTGGGAGAAAATGCGGTTTCAAAGGATAATATTATATCCTCAATACGCAACGAATGTAAGCATTATTCGCGTTGTTGATCGACAAGATTTTAACGATATGGATGATGATTATAGCGAATAGTTTATAGAATTTAGATACAACAAGTATACATGTAGAAAAATGCAAAAACACATAACACGTCTATCATTTTGGCGAAGAAATTCGGATTATGAATGAAAGATTTATCTACTATCATGGCTTAGCTATACATCGACATTATAATTCGATTGAAAATATGAGTGGCATTAACAAGTATTGTACCGTGACACCCACAGGTGACTGTCATCGATTGTTACCAATACGCCATGGCGGCCATTGGTGGCTGCCAATGATGAATTCAAAGAAAAGGTCCCAAACATCATCAATCACACATGAGATATGACTGCCACGGGGTTCCTTTGTAAAATGCACACCAGAACATTTAAAAAAATATATATATACGAGAGGGATTCAAATGTAACTCGGAATTCTGTCGTATAAATTTGTTAGTCTGATATATAAAAATTAATATTTGTTTGTTCGTATTTTATGCGCTCCCATACCGTTCATTCGATTGGGATAAATCTTTGCCAACTTATTGTTTGCACTTTTTCAAACAATATAGATATAGTACAATCAACTTGCAGTAGATTTTATATATAAAAATCAATGTTTGTATGTTTGTTCATATTTACAACAAAACCAACATAATAAAATAAATATAACTTATACTTTTCCCTTGTATATTTCAATCGATATTATTTTTCTACATAGTTTTTTTCATTAAACTGGCACAATACGTCATCGAGAGTTGCACATGATTTTTATTTTTACTCGGCCATTCCACTTTACATGAATCAACACAGATTGACTTTGTCCGTTTTTATAATATGTACTACGCTGTCTAATCCCTCTTTTCTTCGTTATCGCTTAAACGTTGGACCGACCCAGCCTGCATAAGCCCGCAATAAAGAGAATAAACAATATTTTCGTCCGACTGTAAAATTTAAACAACCCACCCGATTGGTATTCTTTGGACAATTTCGTTTTGTAATGATAATTAGTAATCGTTATTTAGACATGTTCTGGTATGGCATCCGATCGCGAGGCGCTCATTCGTCATATTGGCGGTCCGAAAAGCGGACCGATTGGACACACAGATCTTGTGGCCACTACGTCCTCTTTTAGGACCTTTTTCGGCATTTTCTATGATCTGTGCGATCACGGCAGCTCCCTCAGAGGCTAACTTACATACCAAATGAGATTGCACACATATTTATGGACCCATGTTTATGAAATAAACTTTTTTGTAGTCGTTTAATGCAAAATCCTACCATTTAATTCAAAAGCCAATTGTTTGTATCACGTCGTGTTCTTTCTCAAAGGTAAATTATAAAATATGTATTCTATTTAACAAACCAATATTTTTCGACATTTTACAAAAAATTATATTAACAGTCAACGTGTTAAGTGGGGAGTTCGGGTATTTTAGATTTATTTCTAGATTTATAGATTTTTTGTTGCATTTTTTCAAAGTATAAACCTTTAAAAATATAATCTCCAAAGGAATTTGCAAAATTTCAATTATTTACAGAGTTATAGCTATTTTAGTGACGCGGCAACAATATTTAAATGCGTTTATCCCGAATCTACTTTTTTCAATACGGTTGACATAATATCTCAAGTTTTGATCAACCAATATACTTCAAATTTAGTATATATTTTTTTAATATAATTTTCTATAGTTTCAACCAGATTTAATTCAAACTGTGAAAAAATAAGGCCAAAAAATGTTTTTTTTAAATAGTGCCATAACGAAAATTTTAACAAAGTATATCTTTGATCACATTCTGTTTATATTCTCGATTTGCTCAATCAGATCAATGCATATTTATTGGGCAGACAAATACCGAATGTGCCTGAGGATCAGCGACGTTTGTTATCTCTTTGTCTCTTGGAGGATAACTCGTTTCTATGAAATTAGCGATGGTCGTTAATTTGAAAACGGACCCCGTCTGCGATCTAACGAGCTCCCTTTTCTTTCGCTTTTTCCACGAGAGAATGAAAGGCGAGGGTCGAAAACGCTTCAAAACCATATAAGTTTGATGATAATGACCACAGCTTAATTCCGTGTTTTTGCAGAGTTGTGAAATTAAACCAAACAGTCGTGGGAACAGAACCTGATGGCTTTCGTTCAACCCTCACCGCCTAAAACTAATTAATGGCCGTCGCGTTTGCGAAACAAACGTCATTCGAATAACTAGAAATTTCTTTGATATCCACCTATCTGATCATTCTTGCACTCCATAAGCACAATACTTAAAATATCCATCCCAAATAATACATTCGCTTGTGATAAATTCGAGTTTGCTAAAGTATTGCATGCAAGAGTTGATGGTTGTGTGAAAGTTGGAATTAGCCGTCTGAGGGTGAATGCTAAAGATGATAGTGCACATTTTTCTCGTTTTCTTCCACGACTTGCACGCTCGTCTATTTTCTTTCTTGTGACTGTTTTCTTCCATCGTTTGAACTCTAAACGTATCATATATCAAAAGACACAATAAGAGAATTACGCCGTTTGGATTTATTTATATATTCCACGAAAGACGAGCGCGCGCACAGTTTCCATCCTAGATGGCCAAGTAATCCGGTTAAAAATATTGAGCGACGTCCACGATGGAAGCTGACCAGATATCCTGCCAGTGCACGGGTACCAGACGCTACTTTTATTTTCAAGTATACATGTTCGATTCTTGATTATCCGTTTGGGCATTGTGGAGCTGGTCTAGGTGGGCAGATCAGCCGCTTTGATGCTAGCCAGAGATGCTGCGATCTTCTAAAAAATTCCAAATTGACTCTGCTAGATTTCTGGTAATCGTCACGGAGCAAACTTCAAGTTGTACCTGCGGTTTCTAAATACCGTCGTGTTTATCTCGTAGAAAAATGCCAAGCTGAATCATCCCGCATACGAAAGTTGAATAGCGTTGCATTCGCGATGAAAGCCCGTTTACAGTTCTGCTTTTTTCATACCAGTATTGATCGTTATGAAAATAATCTTCATTCGGTACGAAAAACAGAAGTATTTCAGCAACCGGAAGCTAGACTTCTAAAAAAAGATGGAGAAGTCTCAATTAGATTTCACTTAACTGGCTCCGAAGCAATAAATTTCATTTAAAACTCACCCGACATATACATGTTGTTATATTTGATCATTAACCCTTTGATTAATGAGCTTATTTTAAATTGTGTTAAACATATTCGTATATCCACCACTTATCGTCCATAAAAAACCATTATTCTCACAGAAGCGCGCAGCGTGAATCAAGCTTGTATATCAATAAATGAACCTTAACACTGATGATAGAACACAATATTCGATCAATTCAACACGTAAATATAAACAATACACATGCGTGTAAAAACAAGTATTGATTTATTAAGTTTCTTGAAAATTCTTGACAAATTTTGATTAACAAAAAAAAAATATGTAAATATAGAAAGGAAGAAATCTATTTTAGAAATATAAACAAAAATATGGAATTTAAAATTTATTGTTGAATTACTTCATATTGTTTGTTGAAAAAAGTAATTTCAAGAAAAACTGTTTTTTTCAAAATTCTAGACTAGAATACCTTCATAAAATACCTAAACACGTAATCTAAAAGAGAACTGGACATCTTAATTCTCTTTTTGGCTAAAATAAAAAATTAACCCACATGTATTTTAACTCAAAACTACAAAGAACTTGCAGAAAAATAGCCCATTCAACAAAAATCCTTTTCTAAACAATCTGTCAACTGTCATATAAGTATAATTAATATCATCGGATATGCAATAAAAATTCTCTAGAAGAAACATAACATGTGTGTCTTCAGTTTTAGTAACAAAATATTGCATTTGTCGAAGCTTTAAATCGATAAATTTGGACCGTTCGATACAATAGCGTTTCTAATTTTAAAAAAAGTTCAACTATTATATTCCTTTATACAAGTGATTCTTTGCGTTCGTTAATTTGCTTGGAAATTTAATTGAAACGTGACAAAATAATAATAAAGATCGTTTATGTATGTTTGAAATGATGATTTGAATATATAGACGTGTATGGGTACCTTTACATCACGACTTTGCCATCGATGTACGAGTGTATGATGAGACACAAGACTCTCTCCGTCTCCGTCTCCGATTTATTAATCCACGCCACTGCATTTAAAAGCAATTTTTAAGAATGATTTCATAAAATATCCCCTGTTTAAATGCTATCTAACAACTTATACGCCATTTTGCTGCATCAAATGGCGCCTCTAGCGCCACAAAAATATTCTATTCAAAGTATCTAAATAATATTCATTCGATCGTGTACGTAATGCATACAGTGGTTTTGCTCTAAATTCAAAGCTTTCATACGTTTGGACATGTGGAAAAAATCGAGACTATTTTCATTTGCTTCCTGACAGCAGCATTTGTTTGCAATTTCAATTATCTGTCAATCAATTTCCACAAATATCTCGACGAATCGTCTCCTCGTCGTTCGCTAAACGAAACCAATTATTTCTATTTTTAAATAATTGCCCATTGCGTACAAAACGATCCAAGTCTCGATGCTCAGAGAATGCTCAAATATTTTTTTAAAGAATTCATTTAATTAGGAATTGAAGAACAATTTCAATGAAGAGCTCTCAAGAGACATATTTTTATGAATAAACAGGTTCAATTCACCTGATTAAATGCCTTTCATCCGCGCAGAACGTGGGGAAATGTCGGTTAGCCTTGGTTGCGGGAAGATGTCCTTCTCGCAGGCTAATAGTTGTATTGTACTCTATCTCCACAAGAGACGGCTAATAAAGTTAAATGGGATCACCTGTGAATAACTAATTTGCAGCAATAATTAAAATATCATTTAAATTATACGTTATATTTTTGTTAAAGGAAATTTTTAGTTTAACCCCTCAAAGAGGTAAGACACAATGTTGTGTCCGAATTCCAGTGACTCATAAAGAGCATTCTTATATATTGAGCTCGGAGTTAGACAGAGACGGGAAGTATCTTGCAATTTCAATTCAAATATTTAAAGAACTTGATATAATTTGGATTGGCATTAAATCTTAAATATAATTTAGTAGTATAAATAGCCTTATTTTAATAAAGTGTCAGCTGCTCTTCCAATAATCAATTCTCTAAAAACCTTTTTATGCTTTAATCTAGTGAAATTTACGACAAAAATAAATGTAATAGTTGTTCATTCCCGCAGTAATAAATATTTTAATGGACTAAAAAAGCTATGGCAATGAGTGCTTTTTAGTTCAACGATGATCGCTAGTTTTTCATGGGACGCGGGAATTCGAATCGTCTGTTGTAATAACGTCGGGGATGGTGGGTGGGCGGTCGATGTGGGCGGGGGTGAGAAAAGTAACAGTTGTCAAGGGCTGGGGGATGCCTCAAAATTTGAGCGGTGGCGGTGCCGGGTACGGCGGTACCCGTCAACTTTGGGAATCCGTGGGAAAGGCATCAGGTGCCCGATGTTAAACAACTCTTGTATCATACAAAAAATATATAAGGGATCGTTCGATAAGTAATCTTGCTGGAAATTTTATAACAAACATGTTCGATGTGGGAGTCAGCCTTGAGGACCGAATTTGAGTGGGTTACCCCTGAGGTACTACGGCGCCATTTCGAATGAATTCGGGAATGACTACATTTTACAACAGGTCGAAATGCATGGCTTTGGGAACAACTCCCTGGATGTTGTTCTTGCGTGCAGATTTAAATCGAAACATTGGATTAGACTCGATTAAAATATTATACATGGATCTATTCGATTGACTAAAAATATTATAACTTAGCAATAATTCAGGTTATTAAATAAATATTGTTAGACAGAAAAAAAACTGGATATATTACATATTAATACCATTACACATAAATTCGAAATCAAATAATACATCATCAACAACCATGGAATTAATCGCGATGTTCTGTTTGTAAATGTATATTCTGCACATAGGGTTGATTCTGTCAATACCAGCCACTGTGTAATTATAATACAATTCCAAGTACTTATTGATTCCATTCGAAATGTAATGGGAAAATATATTTTTTGCTTGAATTGACAAGTTTCCTTGCAAATTTGTTCGTGAAACAGTTCTAAAATAATTTGACTAATGACCAAGAAAAAATATTAGGTGTGCCGGTAAGTCCTTGCCGATTTTGATAATCTTCTGTTGTCTTCGGCATTGTATGCTGCTGTTTTTCGACCAGGGGTTGAACATAACCATGGCAAGTATATATAACTTATTTATATATATATATCGTGTCAAAAAATATATACACTCAAACCTCGTTTTGTGCGACTTTTTTTGTGCGATTTCGAAGTTATGCGGTTTTTTTTAAGCAATTTTTATTTTTTTTTAATTTTATAAAGAGTACGTATCGAGATATTTTGGATAAAATAGGAAATAAATCATAAACACTAACCGAAATTGGGAAAAAAATATAATTTGGGACTGTGTAAATTTTATTACATCTTCTATTATATTATATTATAATTACGACCACGCTCTTTTAATTCTGGTTTAGATTTTTTTAAATTGTTTCATTTTTTTTGCATTTTTCGCCGCATTGCCAGCAGCAGTGCAATGCAGTCGCCATTTTGTTTTTTTGTGTTCGGGACAATAAACACTATTTTTTAATTGTTTTGCTGTTTTTTTATAAACTTTTTTTATGCGATTTTAGATATATTTTGTAAAGCTGTTTCAATGTTATGCGATTTTTAAAATCCATGGAACACACCTTCACTTTTTCTATGTAAGTCATAG
The DNA here is from genome assembly GCA_008973525.1 of Stenopsyche tienmushanensis. Classification (NCBI taxonomy): domain Eukaryota; kingdom Metazoa; phylum Arthropoda; class Insecta; order Trichoptera; family Stenopsychidae; genus Stenopsyche; species Stenopsyche tienmushanensis. The sequence continues at coordinate 336,052 of WACJ01000103.1, forward strand.
CTTTTTTTGTGCGATTTTCCGCGGAACGCATATACCGCACAAAAAAAGGTTTGACTGTTAGGTAAAATATTTAGTTGGTTATGACAACATAAATCTTAAACGTCAATGACTTTCGCTCAAAAAAAAAACATTTCTGTCTCTGAAGCCTGGATTAACGATCTGCGAGATTTTTTTGTGCGTTTGGAATTAAAATGGGAAGAATTTCCACTCCCTTCATATTCATCAGACCTGGCTTAGATAGATTATCATATTTTTCGATGAAAAGTATAAACGTTTGCAAAACGCAACTGAATCATATTTGTACATATTTGAAAAACTTATTGGATTTGTTGACTATCTTTAGATTTTTGCTGTAACAAAGAACGGATCTAATTGTTTCGGATGACAAAAAGTGGGTTGTATACAATGATTTTACAAGAAAACATTTATCAACCACCAGACAAACACTTTTCTCTGTCCTCAAATTGCACCAGTAAAATATCATGTAATATGTATGATGGTATATAAAGCCTTATCGGTCCTATGTCGAATCTGATTCGACATCGATTTTATTCCGGTGGGTCCTTTGTCGACTTTTAACGCGGGCTTTCGTGAACATATCCGATTATACTTCTTAAATATTTAGGGACCTACTGGAACTTTTTTTTTTGGATCATAAAGGGTTAAGGGGATAGTGTTTAAGGGTACGTGTAACATTTAAAATCAAATAAAATAATAGACGCCAATAAATACTATAAACAATTGGATAAATTAAACCAGAATTGATTTGAAAATCATTATTAAAATTTCGTTCAAAGCCCTGTATAAAATCTTATGTGCGAAAAACGGCAATTACTTTCGCATCAACCTAATACAGACACATGATAACCGATTGAAACATATTTCGAGCTCATTACAATTAATGCATGCAAATGCATTAAGAACGACTAAATCAATTAATAACAGAGCAAGCTTGGAAGAAATTTAAAAAATGGTGAAAGTTCCAACACAAATTAAATTAGCTGTTGAAGAGTTTGATAGCAACGATTCCAGCTTATCGATGAACGAATTTATTCTAAAATTTATATACGAATTTAATACATCCCCTCATTCATTTCACTACCCATGGTGTCTAAATGATTTATTATATTATGTAACTATTCAGTATTTTGTGCTTTAATGATACACCTAATACGGATATTTCCATAGGGATTAGTCACAGTAAGTTTCCTTATAGCTTTCCTCGTTAGAAACCAAATTTTGTATCCAAAAACATGGCCATTTACGCCATCAGATAATTTATTGTCATCGATCAATTTTTTGTTTCGGTAATGATGCAATTGAAGCTTAATTTGTCAGCTTTTCGGGTATTTTTTTACAGCAGCATGACCTCAAATGTCCACCCCCGCGCGGTAATAAATAATCTATGTCGTACAAGCGGTGGTTGTAATTAAATTTACATATTTTTTGTGCACTTGCACAGGGCGTAATAATGAGTCCCTCTGGAATGATTCGCGTATGTCGATTGCAGGATACATTCAACATAAATCACAGGGTGCATTACACTGCCAAAGGCAACACGTGTTTTGTCATTCAGACGAGAGTCCAGCGCTCATGGAACCAAATTAATTGCCGCCCATAAGTAGATATGATCATGTAGGACTCATGTTCTTGTTCAGATGGATTCACACTTTGTTCCACTGTAAACATATTCTTCGAAATGTATGATATAGGTGAGTCGAAATGAATTTGAAATGAATTTAATATGTAGATCAATTGATTTGAAAGCAGCCATTTTTGATACGATGGTAGTCCAAAAAATACCCCTCGATAGAAAGTTACTATATTGTTTAGCATTTATTTGACAGCAATCAATAGTGAACAACATCAGGTCTCAATCCAATCAATATCAAAGCCGAGCTAGATTTTTTTTAACCCGAACTGGGGTCCCCCTCCTCCTCCTCAAAATTTACCCTTCCCTCCCTCACAGGCGTCCACTCTGGGGCAGATAAGTCAACTCACCACTATGTTCGCCCAGATGGCCCACCTTCTACCCACTCTTCTTTCTCAATTAAACTCATCCGTTCCAAGTTAAATGGCATCCCTACCCTCCTCCAACCCACGCCAGATTTCCAACCTCCGGATCGTCGCGTGGAACGCGAACGGTATCCGGGGAAAAACCGAAGAATTAAAATCCTTTATATTGAAGCACTCTGCGGACATCATATGCGTTGGTGAGACTCACCTCAAAACACGACCTCCGAAAATCGTCAACTACTCTTGTATACATTCTAACAGACTCTCAGGAAGTTTCGGTGGTACACTTATTTACATAAAGAACAACATCAAACACCATCAAATCAACATTTCCCCGCTCATCAACGTAGAGGCCTCTGCTGCCGATCTATTGATAGAAAACTCGGTCTTTCTCAGAATAATATCGGTCTATCATCCCCCAAATCAAACCAAACTACCCAAAAAAGATCTAGACTCTCTTCTCAATAACTCCACTATTCCTACGATACTGGCGGGCGACCTGAACGCAAAACATGGTGCATGGAACTGCCTCCGTACAAATACGAATGGCAGAATCCTCTATGAATACGCGCTAAACGACCCCTCCATACAAATCTGGGATCCTGGCGAACCCACTCACTTTGGCCATCAAGGCGTTAATGACATTCTTGATATTGCAATCGTTAAAAACTTCAAATTCTATTGGGAACATAACATTCGAGTGGTCTGTGAACTTTCTTCCGACCATAATCCCATTATCCTAGATATTCTTCTAGACAGAAATATTCTCTTTTCTGTTCCCAAAAAAAAAATCTGTTGGGAACAATATCAAAAGGCAATATCAACAAATATAAAGTTTCCTGAAGCTCTGCACTCGATCTCAGACATCGAGACCGCAGTTTCAAACATTTCATCTCAAATTTCTTCTGCCATTCAGTCATCTACTAAAATTTTACCACCGTCCCCTCAGGACCGTCTAGATCTTCCACATAGCATACAAAAATTAATCAAATCAAAAAACAAAGCCAGAAAAACTTGGCAAACTAATAGGGACCTTCAGTCCAAGGCTTTACTCAACCATCTTGAATTTAAAGTAAAGATGGCTGTTCGAGACTTCAGGAATGCCGGATGGGATAAAAAAATCTCCACCTTATCCACTCAGGATAACTCCATCTGGAAACTCACAAAATCACTGAAAAGACCGTTCAGCAAACAAGCTCCCCTCAAAGATCCACAAGGTAACTTTGTATATTCTGAGAAGGACATTGCTAACACTTTCGCGGATAGCCTGCAAAAACAGTGCTCTCCAGCTAACTCTCCAAACGACCCGGATACCGATCGCCTCGTCCAGGTGACGGTCTGCTCCTTCAAACTTAGTCCCGCCCAAACTCAAATTCCCTACTCTTCCCCTCGGGAGATACAAAGACTCATCCAAAAATTAAAAAATAACAAAGCACCCGGTCCGGATTGTATCCCACCCCTGGCAATTAAACTACTCCCCTCTACTGGTTTTTCTGCTCTCCTCAGAATCTTTAACTCCTGTCTCCGTTTCAATTATTTTCCCTCCCAATGGAAGACCGCAAATTCCATTTTCATCCGCAAACCTCACTCTAGCGGCTCCGACCCCACTTCATATCGTCCTATTAGTCTAATTCCCATCCTAGGCAAACTTCTCGAGGCCTTAATTCTTTCTAGACTCGAGGCAGAGAACAAATCTCTCAACGTCCTTCCTCCTGAGCAATTCGGCTTTCGAAGAGCTCATTCCTCTGTCCACCAACTCCTTCGTGTCACGGAGTTTGTCCACGAGGGCTTTGAGATGAAGAGGAGAACGGGTATTGTTTTCCTCGACGTCGCCAAGGCCTTCGATAAGGTCTGGCACGAGGGATTAATTTTCAAACTTATATCCTCTGGCTTCAACGATTCCACAATTCACATCATACTCAGCTATCTTTCCGATCGTTTCTTCCGTGCCAAAGTCTCCAACTCTTTCTCCGATCCTCGCCCCATATCAGCTGGTGTCCCCCAAGGCTCCATTCTCGCTCCTTTTTTATTCTCTCTCTACACCAGTGATATTCCCAAATCAACTCACCCACTAGACTCGATCGCTCTCTTCGCTGACGACACTGCTATTATGTCACAATCGCTGAGCTCTGCCATCATTGGAAAACGTTTGAATATTCAATTAAGTCAACTCAATGAATGGAACACCAAATGGCGTATCTCGATGAACGCAAAAAAAAGCGCGGCAGTTTTGTTCTCGAGAAAGCGATCGAGAAAGAAACTCCCTCCCCTTCCAATTCTCACTCTCCCTTCCGGCACTATCCCCTGGGTGAAGCAAACCAGATATCTGGGGTTAATTTTTGACTCAAGACTCTCCTGGTATCCCCATATTAACAATGTAAATAAAAAAGCCCGAGGAGCTTTGGCCTCACTCTATCCCATTCTCAATATTAAAAGCAAACTCTCTTCCAATAATAAACTATTAATTTACAAATCCCTTATCCGTCCAATCATTACCTACGCCTCTCCTGTCTGGGGTTACCAACAGAGTGACAATCCCATATTACAAACCACCCAGAACATTGCCATTCGCAAAGCTTTTGGGGCTCCTTGGTACGTTAGAAATTCCCAGCTCCATTTTGAAGCCGATATCCCTCTCCTAAATGACCACATAGTCCAACTCTCCACAAATTTCTTCAGTTCCCTTTTCAAAGTTCCAAATCCCTTAATCAAATCACTCTCTTCCTACTCGAGCAGCTGGCTATTGAGACCAAAAGCCATCATATCTTGTAATTTCAATAGAAATATAAGACGTTTACGATATCCCAAAAAAGGGATCGGTTAACACCCCCCAAACCAATTCAATAACCGCGGCAACGACGGTTCATCGCCCCTCCTCTCTTCGATGCAATCTTGGGTCTTAGATCTATTTTTATTCTTATTACATTTTAAATTATATTTAACTTTCCTAACTTTAACTATACCAACTAATGTTATTATCTAATCTCTTCCTTATTATTGTTTACTTTATATATCTCAGTGCTCACCGCAATATTTTTATTTTTATTATTATTATATTAATATAATTATTTTTGTTACTTGTTAAGATTACTGTATTATATATCTTTATCAATTTTTCATCACATGCACAAAAAAAAAAAAAAATATAAAAAAAAAAAAAAAAAAAAATAATAAAAAAAATAAAAAAAAAAGACAAAAAAAAAAAACTAAGAAAAAAAAAAATAAAAAAAAAAAAAAAAAAAAAAAAAACAAAAAAAAAAAAGATAAAAAAAAAAAATCATTATGTGTTATAACAACCCAATTCTCTTACATGAAAATATCTACATAACTGTTCGCCCCACAAGGCCAAATATCAAAATCAAGAAGGCATTGGTCAAGGACCACAACCTTCAAACGAACACAAGATCCAGATTTTACTTTGGGGTAGTCTGCTCCTACACAATGTAGATGTTTCAAAAAATGCTGTATATTGCATATTGACGGAAAATTTGAACGTATGCACAAGATGCCCAACCGGTCCGCTTCTCGGACCGCTGACGCAACGAATGATCGCCTCATGACATGCCCGAATATATCTACAGAACAGCGACGTTAGAAGCGGTGCCTGATCAAGGGGAAAAACCGATAGATGGATGCTATTTATAGAAGAACCAGCTCAAAAGAAGTCGACGACAGTTCCAACTGAAGGCAAAGTATGGCATCAGTTTTTTTTGAGATAGGCATGGAATAATTTCATTGATTGGCTTAAAAAAAGGAAAAACAATCATCAGCAACTATAATGCGAATTTATTGCAACGTTTGAGTGATGAAATCAAGAAAAACTAAAGGATTTGGCTAAAAGGAAAGTATTGTTTCATCAAGACAATGCACCAGTTCACAGATCCGTTATCGCGGTGGCCAAAATCCTCATGATTATTTTATTTTTCTAAACCTAAAAATCTAAATCACTAATGCATTTTAATTCCGGGTCATATTTGAATCCCCCTCGTAGAATGCTTATTATAAAAGAAGGAATCAAATATTTAAATAGAAATAAAGACATTTTGTTGTTTGTTTTCTTGGAATGAAAACAATAACCAAATCGACATATTAGGTTGAGTCATAAATAGTTGCCGGCGAAAAGAAGGCGTTATAATTATTCTGTTCTACCCTTGATAAGTCATTCGTATTGATGAGTATGTTATAGTATATTTATTATCAGTAAATTGGAAAATCAAAAAGTGCATTTTCGTCATATAATGTTTTGGGGATTTAAACATGGCGTTTAATAAATAGTACGGCTACAGCTGGGGATAAAAAATGGGTAACGTAAAATAATCTTATATGCAAAAGACAGTGACTTAATGAAGATCAATCACCTTTAACGGATCCTAAAACTAATATTCATGAAAAAAAAAATTATGTGTATGGTGGGATTGTCGAGTAACTGTCTAATCTATGTATACATATATACAGTACATATATGTTTTTCAAATTGTTATATTAACCTTTCCCTACCGGTGATGTATTTACTACACATCGACTCTAATAATAGGAATATCGATATGAAATATAATAGATACGGGCTTCAGAATTTTTGTATTCCTCCGTAATATAATTACGAATCACGTCAAAGTATTATAGTATATAAGCATTCATCTGCAGCGACGGAAATAAATAATTTGTCGGGAAAACGGGGATCGCTATTGTCCAGGTATGAAACCGATCCATTTTTAAAAAAGGATCGTTACGGTGGATGAGAAGTAGGTTCTGTATAACAGTCCGAGAAGGAAAAACAGTGTCTTTCTTGAAATCAAATACCTGTTTCTACCCCTCGACCGTCATTATCCTTGAAAAAGGTCCTCCTTTTTCTCCAAATAACAAAAAAATGACATTTCTTTCCGCTTTACCTAATATTTATGACTCAATCTAATAAATTAGATGCTTGGAACTGAACCGGAGCAAAAACCGGAATGAAATAAAATTGCGATTATAAATATAATTATTTATACCGCGCCTATTTTGCTGAAGGGTTAATCCAGCGCTAATCATGAAAAACAAAACGTATTGAAATCGAACGGAACGTACTTCATTTGGCGCTTACGGCATTCCATAATGATCGATCACATTCGACATATGAAATCGCTGTCTTTGATCGCGTTGCATTTTAATCGAAACGCCATATGGACCGCATGTGTGCAGATTCGATCATCTGCACTCGACGATAAATAAAATCGGCGCGTCCAAAATAAAATAAATATTATTGCGATCGAGCGTTGAATGAGTAGAAAACTGAAGCGGCGCTTCTCAAACGTCCGCCGACAGATCGCGAATTTAAATCGCATTAAAATAATAAAATGTTGGGGAACACCGAGAGAATCCATAGTGTAGAGCGGAAGCGGCACAGGTGGAAACAGGTGTACCAACATTACTAATTTGATAAAAAATGTATAGACTAGGCCGGACAGGTGTTGGCGTTATTGCCGAGCCAAATTAAACATATTTATTTGAATGATACACACACGGTTCCATTTTAAAGCGATACGCGCGCGCCCTCGTTGAGCGCGACGTGGATTTGCGCGCATCTTTAATGACTGAGTTATTGATTTTTTGGTCGGGTGTGACGGATATAGACTTTTAGATTAGATTTTATGGATGATGAAAGTATGGGTGAAAGATTCGAGGGAAGGTGTGCGGAGAGGGATGATTCATAAAAACGTTGGCGACACCTGCTGCATCGCCGCAGCCGTAAAAGATTCCGCACACCTGTTACCTTTAATGTCGACTCTTGCAATAAGCCAGAGATGGGCAACATTTTTCTCGGATCGCCCGTTATAAATAGACGTATTTTGGAGCATATTGCGCACGCACCCCTCCGAAAATATGTTTTATTGTAACGGCTTCCCGAAACGGAATTAAACATCAAGTTCAACTAAGCAGCGGCGGAAAGGCTTACAATATTTCATCAGCTGCAATCCATTAAATTCAAATCTATAAAGTTGCTATTTTTGTCCACAAGATGAGACACGAACTAAAATTCGCAAAAATCCCGATTTCCCGACAAATTATTTATTTCCGTCGCTGCAGATGAATACTTTTATACTAAAATACTTTGATTTGATTCGTAATTATATTACGGAGGAATACAAAAATTCTGAACTCCGTATCTATTATATTTCATATCGATATTCCCATTATTAGAGTCGAGGTGTAGTAAATACATCACCGGTGGGGAAGGGTTAATATAACAATTTGAAAAACATGTGTACTGTATTTATGTATACATACATAGATTAGACAGTTAATGCCCCTAGGCGTCGCCTAAGCTCGCCAATTAGTAGTTACGCCACTGTTTCCAATTGTCTAAATTTCGGCGGGAGTGTCTTGATTTATTTCATCGTGCTGGTGAGGTGTATGATTTTTGTAAGATAAAAATTTCCATTCCGAATTTTTCGGGACTACGTTTACTAATCCCGGGATTCATGAGCACCTAAAACTGTCCGGGATCTCGGGATTGGATTCCCCACTAAAAAAAAATATACGTAAAATATTTTGCAACATATTTTTGATGTAATTGGCTTAAAAAATAGATCTGAGCTTCCAAAGACACAAAAAATATGCGAACTAATGATAATTGTCAACTTCTAAATTTCCCAAACAAAAAACCAACAACTATTTTGAACTTAGTTTAGTTTACCCTTTTTAACGATATGCTATATATTATACAAATTATTTAATAAATGATTAAACTTGAACCAATTTGCCAGGGTCACGGTTAAGATAATACTTTTTATGTTTAAGATGAAATCAGCAGTTGATGATTTTCTCAGAATTTTGCAGCATGGAATTCTAGCGTTAGGAGGTTTTTCAGAAAATAGAAGTTTGGAATTCTGGGAATTGGAAACTTCCATCTTTAACAACTTAATTATTAAATATCACAATGTTTTAATTGTTTCCCTCTTTTTTTGAGGATTCCTTTTCGATGCTATCGGATGAGCAGTCGAAGATAAAGAGCCCCGCTCTACGGAGGTAAGATAAAGGATTCCGTCGTATGCTGTGAGTCCGTGTCGAGGCTGCGGAGCCTCACTGCTCGATACTCATCGAGAAGTTCATTCTTGTAGGTATAAAATATGTATATAACGTTTATTTATTACAGTTTTTTATACAAAATATGAGGGTCATCCAGAAAGTAAAAAAAGTTTAAATGTCAGGATAATCGAACTCCGACGCCAGCTATTTTTGGAATGCATTTTGGATCCTGGGGTGCAGTGATACACCCATGTTTCATCCCCCGTCATGATTGAGTCCAAAAAAGCTTCTCGCTCATGTGCAAAACAATATAAAAATTCACACGCGGTGGTCACGCGATTTTGATGGTGTAAGCATTCTGGGTATCCCACTCGCATACAACTACTTGTAACCAAGTTTTTCCTACACAATATCGCCAAGGAGACTTCCAGAAATGTCAGGAAATTCTTCCTGAAGGCCGTCAAGCGTCACATGGTGATAATTTCGCATTTGTTCTTTAATTTTTTGCACAAGTTCGTCAAAAATCGCTGATGGTCTTCCACACTTTGTGTCATTGTGAGTATCAGTACGGCCTTTTCTGATCCATTTTGGAAGGTCGCAAGAGCGCGCGACGACCTCTCCATTGGAAAAAAATACTGTGACTGAACAAAATGGCCGACAAACACGCGGGACTAAATAAACTTCTAGATATTGTAGATCATGGGGTCAGTCGTTCGCCTTGCATTCGACTAATTAGATCGATTTGAAATGGCTATACATTTATGTTACAAATATTTTTAAGTCCATGCTTCAAAGGAGCTTCTTCGAATCAAAACAAACGATATTTTGATAAAGAGAGTTGAAGCAGCAGCAGCAAAGTATATGAGACTCTCAAAGGCAGGTGCATTTAACATCACTTTGAGAGTCATTAGTTGCATATGCTCATCCTGGACTGAAAGCTGCCTTTCAGAACTATGATATAATACGAAACTGATTAAAATGACCTGACGAAAACAAAATCAATACACGACTCAAAAACATCAAAGATGACTAGAATCTAAATATTTAAAAGGTGCATCAGATCAAGTTTTATTATTTAATAATTTATGCAATCAGCCTAGTTGTATGAATTTTGACAATGGGTCTAGTCTCAAAACCATCGTTAAAGATTTAAAAACCAGACAATTTTAACCGCTTGATGAGCATGCACACATATGTTGCGTGCGCACTCAAGTGATGCAAATAGAGTATGCCCGCAAATGTTGCGTGCAGTGTATTTCTATAAAATAATTTTAAAAAATTTGCACATCCCTAGACAAAGTAATCCAGTGGTGTCAGGTCTTGAGACCGCATGAGCCACAGAGGTACCTCTTCAAGTTTAACAACTTACTGAATGATTTCTATGACATGTAGAATATCAATGGAAAGGATATAAGCTAGAAAACTTTTCAAAACTAAACTAAGCCCAAAAGAATAGTTAGTTTATCATTTAGAGAATTTATTAGTTGACATGACATGTTTAAACATTAGGTTGGATTACATATCTTCTAATATATAAAAATGAATTGGGTTTTGTTCGTTCGAAATGCGCTGCCATACCGTTCATCGTATTGCAATAAAACTTCGTCTACTTATGGATAAAGATTCCGCAAGTAATATAAGCAAAGTCTAATATATAAAAAATAATTTTTGTTTGTCCGTATTTAATGCGCTGCCACACCGTTCATTAGATTGCGATCAAACTTTGCCAAATTATTGTTTGCACTTTTTTAAATAATATAGATATAGTACAATTAACTTACAGCAGATCTTATATATAAAAATCAATGTTTGTATATTTGTTAAAATAAAATAAATTTCATTTATTCTATCGTTCCTAATTAAACAAGATAACTCTTTCTTCTAAAAGATCTTAATTTTGAATGATCCATTAGAAATAAGTATTTAAAAAGGTTATGCTGCAGTATAACATAGATCTATTTATATATAAGTAGATCCCTTTTAAAAACAAGTTTATTCAAAGCTCAGAATAATATCTGAAGTTTTCGCCATCTCTCAAAGATCATCTTCGTATCTTCACTCTTAAGAATTTATGCGGTATTTAGGCAATGTAGGTATGCATTATTCACGTGTATAAGTGTGGTAATTGAAAATGTTATATTAGGTATGCGTTGAGGCCTCTGCGGTTTCCCCTCAAAGAAAGCTCTGGTGGAGCCGTGGGAAGATAGCAGATGTCAACTGAATATGCTTATCAATTCTGGAAGCCCAGGATGCTATCCCTACGCTGTGTATAATCGATCTATAACATGAATAACGAGAAGCTTTCCAGGCCGCACAAACACTGTGGACTTAATATTAATCCGCACTCGGGCTCTTTATCGCATCCCATTTCGCTTTTATCTTTTTATTGATCATCCGCGATTAATATGTTGACGAGGAATTCCACCTCGATGGTCAGTCTCCCGGACGTGCGGCTTGGAACCTCGTCGTCCTGCCGCCCACCGCCCACCGCAACGCTCGGAAGGATTGGTTAAGATTTCATGAATTACTTAGCGAGTGCTTTGTCCAAGCTCATTTATACTCAGTTCAAAAAACCCTATAATATATATTATATAAATAGAATGGAGAATAATTAATAATTAAAAGGATACAATTACCATGTAAAAATGGTTGACACCTCAAATCAATCTTGATCTTGATCATAGATCACAATGCGTCCACAATTCGGAGCGCTGTTTAGAGCTTTTAACGCAAGAAAAGTGCTTTTTAATGCGATACGTGACAATGGATGAAAAATGGATCTATTACTATACTAGCTTATCATTTGCTAATTTAACTCTAGTAATAACTATTGTACTCATTCAGTTTTGAAACATATATATATGTATATAAGCGAATATTACTTTTCTCATCCAGCCTTTGGACAATGAAGTGAAGTTCTATTATACGCTGTGTGGATATTATTTCTGCATGCGCCAATGAGATAAAGCCATCAACACTAAACGCTTTCTAGATAAAACTGTGGCCAGAAGTGTTTTTAGAGGACAATATAGAGGAGTTCCAATACGTGATGAATTTGAGCAAACATTCAATATTGTTCGTATCGTTGGTGGAGATATCGCTTAATCATCGTAGAATAATCTTTGTGTGCTCGAAATTGAACTGGAAACGTTGTTAATTAACAATGAAATGATCAAAACATCAAGGATCATTCATATGTTACATCTGATACATAAAAAATTGAAAAAATAAAAAGTTAAAAAAAATGGAATTCTTTCGGGATGACCTAATATTTACACGATAATCGAATAGTTTGCACAAAAATAATTTTCGAAATTAATCAAGACAAATTGGATTGGATTTTTTTTTTGGATTTTTCAAATAATTCCATGAATCTCTTTCGGTCCACGGTTTTTGAATCGTCGGAGCTGTACTCCTGTGCATATTGGTTATAAATAGTTTTAATTTTAAAATATGTAAACATGATTAAAATGCAGTACACGTGTAGCACGTGCTATGCTCCACCACATGCCGGATAACAAACACCACCCGACGAGCTCGAATGACCGCACATATGTGCAGATGTGCCCTTAATCACACATATGAGTTTCCATCTCTTTTCATTACGAAACATCTACATTATTCATGGAAATCGTCATCTGACCGTAGACAGCATGTCGTCATTGCGAGATAACTCGGGCGCGAACTACCCTCCAACCGATTTCGAAAATATCCCTTCATAAACATACAGTTGGCGCCGCTATTGACAAATCAATAGCTTCAAATGATACGTGTTCATATCTTAATTAGATATGATTCTGAAGTATAGTGATGGATCCATTGTCATATATTGCATGAAAAAATCCTTTTTATTGCGCTGAAACGGCTGTAAACAGCGCTCTGAATTGTGGACGCGTTGATCGACTGTGAGCAAATGCGGTACCCACTTCGAACTGAGCGTTCTTATGGACAAATATTGATCATTTTTAAAAGATATTACAATTATGAATGTAAATAAGTCACGTAATCACGATTATACCGTAATAAAAATGAGATAATTGATCGAGAATGTTAATGCTTTCGATCTTAAACAATAATTAGAAATGATGGATTTGAACCCGATCCTTTGGAATCAATTTGTAATCTGATGCTATTATGCAAAGATAAAATCATAAATGCTGTACCATATGTGATTTCCCCCACAAAATTTCCCTCGCATAATCAGCGTTTAAGCGTACTATGACAACGTTACAAAGACACTAATCGAAACTTTCTTAATACAGAGTTCATTGCATATACTCCAAAGTATTTAAGTATCTTCTGACAACAATGTCACATACTGGTATAAAATGGAAGACAATATTTTCCTACTTATTATATACCTGTGAAACAATACTTGTAATGCTCTGTCGTGGAAAGTGTTTTCTAACCGAAATCTGGGACTGGAAGGGGGTAGTTTATTATGAGCTATTTTCAGTAAGGTGAAACGATCAATTCAATAAAATATTGTTTCTAACTAGACAATCTAAATAATACAATTGCCAGAAAATGGCCAGAATTAGCGAACAGATAACATGATAACGCCAAGCCTCATGTATCTTTGCTCGTCAGAAATAAATTATTATCATTTGACTGGGATGTTTTACCTCATCCTCCATACTCTCCGGACATTGCCCCTTCAGATTATTTATTTCTTTCATTGGAAAATTCTTTACGTGGTAAAAATTTCAATCCAAAAAATGATATAAAAATGTACCTTGATCAATATTTTGCCAAAAAACCTGGGAAATTTTTGCAAGAAGGCATTATGAGACTTCCGGAGAGATGGAGAAAGGTAATAGGACAGAATGGATCATATATTGTTCAATAAATTTTGATGTAATACAAATTATTGTTAATATTTTTCTTAATATGAAAACGAAAGAATCTTATGAGACACCCTAATATATTTTATTTGTATCCAGATAAGTACTCCCAGATTTAAATGTGTTTCCTTTTGTTATATATTCCAAGCTGAGACTCTCAAACTTCCAGCTAAAAAGTGTCAAATTAATGTACTTTCGGTAATAAATTATAATATAATATACTTCTTTTTTCTAAATATTATAACTTCAACTAATTATTTATATTATACTAGCAAGTACCCGATATATATTTGAAAAGAAACTCAGTTACGTGCTTTAATGTTTCAGATCGCGTGTAACGCGGGCTGAAGGACTTGGATACAAAAGCATTTGCATATATAAACAATGATTTTACTAATTCAAAAACATTCACAGCAATGTGCATAATGACTCCCCAAAGTTTCATAGCAATCGGGTGGATGGTATAAGAACGTATACAGGACAAACGCATCACAAACCACAGACATTCATTTTTATGTAGATAAATTTGTCGTCTATATGATAACTTTAAAATTGTAGATAATTCATCAGAAATTATTTTAACTCATAATATGCCACACACGCAATTTTTGTGTAAAAAAAAATTAAAACTTAATAGTTTTACATGATTTTTCCATGCTTGCAATGGAATTTAGAAAAAATAATTGGTGGCAGCTTTGATTTATGGCGAGCAAATTTTTAGCTAAACATTATTAATATACGCTACAAACTATTTTATAACATAAAGAAAGAGCTCTTGCCAAGAGCATAAGAGGATTACATAAAAAATGTTGTTTATAGTTAAATTCCGAATTTTATTAAACTGCTATTAATAGCTATTGTTGAAATATTTCGATGCATGGTATCTATATTGGGAATTGTTCGGCGTATCCTTAAATTGGACCAGGTGCAGTATTGGACGTTGTATGAATTCCATGCATAAATGAAGCCTTAAAGGATTGCCTTTTGCTTCAATTTATATCCATGCATAAACAATAAACCACTTTATTGACTGGTGTTCGACGCGTAAGAAACTGGCGCCCCTTTCCGGCACAGGGCCGAATCGCCCGCACAAATTCGGCATGGCTTCATTCATATCCGGCTTTTGCATTGTCATAGTATTTTCATTGAAGTGAATATTTTAGTGCAAGGCATTGCAATCGAGCACATGTGGATCATCACGCATTTGACATTGGCGGTCTGTTTGAGCATGTGTTTCTTCGCCGACAGCTGTTCAATGGCCAAGTCAACATCCACCGGTTTGCTTTCGGCTGTTTGAGCGCAATTTGAAACGAAATGCGGCTCTGGATTGATCCAGCTCGCGGTTTGCTGATTCCATCGACGGCGAAGAAATCAAAACAGATGGCATGCGTGCCATTCTACAACAGTTATGCAACAAAAGGTCATGTCCCAAGCTTGCGAGGTATGTACAAACAACCAACCCAATCTATCCAATTAGAAACATCATCTTTTCATCGACGAAATCATGTCGATCCCATAGCAACCAGCAGCAAAGATGACGATCTCTAACAGCAAGAAGACCTATGACTTTACTCCGACCAAATCAAATTTATAAATGAGAATCTTTACGAATACTATTTGATGTTATACAACCATTTGTTCCCTAACAAAACATGTATTATGATATATGGAGAGCCCTAGCGCTTCTAATGACCCCCGCGATGCGGTGCCTGTGGCTGAATAAAGTGCCAGTCGGGGACTGTCGCAGCGGCGACGGCAATAAAATGGGAATCGAAAACTCGACCTATATCTTTATATAACATTATTACACTTTATTAACGTAACATAACATTTATATACGATCCTGGGACTTCAAACACAAAAAAAATCAAATATTATTTTGAAAATATCTATCTGGATTGGTAGCCAGGCAAAATGCTACTGAAAATGCACGCTCATTCTCCACACTCGTTGAAGGTAGGGATCCCAATCGAATATTCGGATATTCGATATTCGAATATATTTCCCCGTTTCCCAATATTCGTATATTCGAATATTTATAAAATTAATCGAATATTATTCGTTAAGTAATTTAGAAAGTTTAAACAAGATGGAACTCCATAAGTATGATGACAAAAATACTAAATAATTAAAGAAGATTAAAAAATCATTTAAAGGACATTAAAAAACAAGGACAACGGAAATTATTACTGATGAAGATACATATTTTTTTAAGAAAATTGCTCGATGTTCTTCTGCCAATCGAAACAGCAAAAAAGAAATGCAAAAAAGTGCCAAGTTTATTGAAATTATTTTATTGAATTTGTGTAAAGTTTA
The DNA here is from genome assembly GCA_008973525.1 of Stenopsyche tienmushanensis. Lineage (NCBI taxonomy): Eukaryota > Metazoa > Arthropoda > Insecta > Trichoptera > Stenopsychidae > Stenopsyche > Stenopsyche tienmushanensis. The sequence continues at coordinate 352,236 of WACJ01000103.1, forward strand.
TTAAATAATATCGATCATGCCAAAAAAAGGGTGATGTTTTAGATACTGTCGATAAAACCAAACTCAATGACAACTGAGAGGGTTTTTTCAACAGCAGGCTCAATAAAAATGAAATTACGGTCAAGCTTAAAAGTAGAAACGTTCAATGCACTTTTTTTTAAATATGTATTCCTGAAAAGTAAATAAAATTCTGATCCTTTTGATTTCGCTGAAACCAAAAACTTCAAAATTTCACTTGATTTCTAGCCCTTGTCAACAAGAAAACGCGTTGCGCAACAGAAGATGATACTTCTCGCCTTCTTTGTGTGATGGGATCAAGAACCTTCCTTTCAGAGTGAATAAATTTATTTCTAATGAAGGGAACTTTGTAGAAAAATAAGATGCTCCATTTATATTTTTATATAATAACACTAATGAAAAATTCCGGGTTATATTTGAATACCCTTCAAACATGATAAATTTCATCAAAAACATGTCATTTTTTGTTTGGAACCCTAAGTTAAAACATTATTTAACTATAACTGAGCATAAAAGGTAGCCCTGCCCTCAAGCAAATAATACTGTACAAACAAAATGCTACTCGCAGTCAGTTAAAAACCAACATTCGATGTTCGTCAAAGTCGCTTTGTATCAAATGGTAAGTCGTCGATTCTCATTGTAGATCTTTTATAAATCTTATAAAATATATCTCGATATTTAATCATCCAAAAAAATGATCACAAACCCATATTCAAGTGAAAATAGCCAAGAGTGCTTGTTTGAAATTTATACCCGGACACCTTATACTGGACTCGGGACCTAAAAAGGACCATTCCCTCTCGACATGTAAGCACAAGTACGTCCGATACATTCTATTTTCATACAGAAAATAAAGGATTCGATTTGTAGTTTTACGATATTCCCTATTTTCCGTTACGCCGCGTGGCAGGAATTCCCTTGTAAATTTTACATCATAAAAGTCGCATAATTTCGCATCCCTCCAGGGTCAGCGGTGAAAAATCGGCAATCGGGCCGCGGGAAATGCGGCGTAACGATACATTTTTTATGGCACGGTGAGCATCTGGCATTATATTATGATATTACATCATCCCGTTTCACGGACAACACATGCCTCGGGACATTTTCGTTGATGGAAAATCCATTGGGGTGATACTCCTCGATACGCCATATGTGACCACAAAAGGGACAGGACTCGGGGGATGGGGACAATCCGAAGAGATCCTCCTTAATAAACAGCACTTACGCCGGCTCCTAACTCCCCAAACGGACACAAATCGTTCGGGCCGCATTTATAAAAACAACCCTAAATTCGATGACATTATTTTTGCGTAATTCGGTCAGATGCTCAGATGCCGCGATGCGAATGAATGCGCCGTTGATATCGACAGCGAAAAAGCCTTCAATACAGTAAGTACTAGGAGTTCCAAATATTCGAAAAACGAATATGAAATTGGTAAAGCATTCGAATATTACAATATTTTATATATGTTTTTTAACAAGGTAAAATTGTAGTTAAATTTTTACTTGTATGCATTTCGAGCCTCCTGTCGGGCTCGTGTTCACGGATTGAGTCAATCCGCATCCATATAGCCAAGCACTGATTTTCTCGAAAATTAGTAATTTAGATATTTCATATTATTATACATTATTATATTACATATATATTTTTCAAATTGTTAACCTTTCCCTACCGGTGATGTATTTACTACACCTCGACACTGATAATGGGAATATCGATATGAAATATAATAGATACGGGGTTCAGAATTTTTGTGTTCCTTCGTAATACAATTACGAATCACATCAAAGTATTATAGTATATAAGTATCCATGTGCAGCGACGGAAATAAATAATTTGAATACACTGAACTAAATAAAAAAGCGCATAACGAAGTTGAAATCCAAGACTGTAACTCTAATCAACAAAGTGATGCAAGATGTATCTTTGTACTACGGTTAAGCAATTCAACGATATCCTGATTCAATGGAGGATATGCGGAGAGAAACATGGGCCACTTACTATCACAAAATTTCCACAAATGAAAAGCCGCAACACCATTTCTGTCCCGTAGGCGAAAACTCCTGGTGTAAGTGGCAACAGCATAAAGTCGCGAAACTCAACATTTTCCCACCCACCAGCTCTTGATAATTGATTTAAGAGACATTTTGAAGCCAATTTATGAAGAGCTGAGCCAAAATGATCTTTTAGAGAGATGCTTAGGTTCCAACGCGCAAAATGACAACGAAAGTTTCAACGCTTGCGTTTGTCACCTGAACATGTTTTTTCAAAAATAAATATTTTTGATAGTCCTTCAGTCCGTTAACATTACACCATAGATATCGGGTACTCGCTAGTGTTAGGTTGTCCCATAAGTTCTTTTCGCAAATGAACATAGATTAATCATAGCCATGATTGAAGAAAACATCTGTCCATAATCATCTGATAAAATTGGGCTACGTCAATCTTTCAGATGTGTGACTTCCTCATGAACTAACTGACTCAAATAAACTTCAGCGTATTTCAACATGCGATCTTCTCCAGCGACATATAATAATAGCCAACCTTTTTTGAAGAGACTTGTCACTGGAGATGAAAGTTGGATACTCTATGAGAATATCCAACGTAAACGGTCTCGGACCAAGGGTACAGAAGCTTTAACTGTAGCTAAACCTAGCCTACATCCAAAACACATTTTGCTATGCATTTGGTGGGACTGGAAGGGGGTAGTTTATTATGAGCTACTTCAGCAAGGTGAAACGATCAATTCAACAAAATATCGTTTCCAACTAGACAATCTAAAGGATACAATTGCCATAAAACTGATATAAAACTGTACCTTGATCAATATTTTGTCAACAATCCTGGGAAATTTTGGCAAGAAGGCATTATGAGGCTTCCGAAGAGATGGAGAAAGGCAATTGAACAGAATGTATCATATATTATTCGATAAATTTTGATGTAATACAAATTATTGCTTATTTTTTTCTTAATATAAAAACGAAAGAAACTTATGGGACATCGTAATAGAATTCAAATGATGAATTAATGAACTTTATTAATTCGTTCGTTTAAAAACAGATGTTATCAACAGGTTTGCGGTCGGGCCGCATTTGAGATAAGGTTCTGGTTCTTGGGCGCTTTGATGTTTTTCAATAGCTTGAAATTAGATTATAGCCGAGTTGTTTCTATCAAAATCTATCAAATTTATTGTGAGCTATTCAGTAAATTCAGCCAGATTTATGCGACATTCATTGAAAATCGGACCTACCGAATACGTGTCACCGAGCAAAGCCGCGGCGGACATTTGAACGACATTATATTTCATACTTATTTTTTTTGAATTGGCAGATTTTATAGCTAGTTGAACGGATAAAAGCCTAGCGATAACAATCAAGACATTGCTGAATATAAATTTTAAATAAGAAACATTCAATATATAAGATCTTCCAGCGCTTATAGCGTTTCATAAAGAAATATCGAAATCGAACAAAATCTGCACCGAAATATAAATTCGATTGCAGACGATATGGAAATCTGAAATTTTGTAGGGATCCATTTCGGGCAGGGTTTCATATTTCATTCGAAAAAGTCATTTAGATTTTTCCACCGATCCGAGGATTAATTTAGATAATATTAAATCCGAATCAAGTTCGCTCGTCTTGCCAGGTCTCTAGATGTAGGGATGGATATGTCGGTAGCGAGGTGGTAACACGGGTTGTTGGGAGAATGCCGGGTGTGCGATAGATAGATGGCGGCCTTAAGCCCGCACCTGTGGCCTCCTGGGAGGGGGCGGCCGCCGGGGCCCCCGGGAGATCCAGGCAAAATTTACTTCAACAAAAACGGGGAGATGTGGGTGGACTTAACATGGTACTGATGTAGGCATTCAATTAAGCCACTTTAAACTCGTGTTTAAATCTTTATAGGAGGTCGCCGTGGTCGAGTGGATGAGGTCTTCGTCGCACTCCAAAAAATGCCGAGCTTCGCTGAGGCGAGGGATGAATTATTTATTGGACAATGCTGCTCCATTTAAAATGCTGATGGACAATCGATCATATTTTTAAAAAATCATTAATCTTTATACAATACACATTAATTTGATGCCAAAATTGTACATCTTCGGAATGAGTTTAAACGTCGTTTAACTCTATTGATCCTTTATTTTGAATGCTACGGTCTTAATTTCTAATAAAATATAATTGTTTATTCAAATTAGGATGTTGAATATTAAATGGGAAGATTATCTGGGAAAGGGACATCGTTTATTCATCGATAACTGGTATAATACTTGATTATTTGTTCGAAAATCGAACACTTGCTTGTGGTCACAATACAAAGCAATTGAAATAACCTTCCCAAATTTTCTAAATAAAAGCAGAAACGAATATGTGTAAAGTTATTGCATTGAGAGAGTCTTTTGGCAAAAAAATGGTTTGACAAAAGAAAGATGTACAATGATAGTCCCAGAAGTAGCCAACCTAATAAAGAGAACACAAACAATTTAATGTCTTTATTTCTAAATATAATCTTCTTTCAGCTTGATACATTTTTTTCCAGCGATGTTCAATTGCTTCGATACTCTATTTATAGTGAGAACAGTCGAGCTCCTCAAAATAGCCACCAATCGCCGATTCCAACTCTTCGTTGTTGATAAATTTTATACAACCGAACCGTATGTTCAAGTTATACTTCAAGGCGCTCATTCGTCGTATCAACGATCTGAAAAGCGGACCAGTTGGACACAAAGACCACACGGCCACTCTGTCTTCTTTAAGGGTTTATTTTGCGGCATTTTCGACAATAAATGCATACCCGAGGTCTTTTTGTGGATTGTACGATCATAAACCCCCTTTCGCCCCAGAGGCCAATTTACAAATGAGATCGATAGTGAGACTAGACTACCTAAACCATTATATTTATCTATTTTATTAATGTATTTTTATCGATTTTAATTTACAATTTATATATATATATATCGTAGCTAGTTTTTTATCATTTAAACATTGGGCCGACCCAGCCGGCATAAGACCGTAATAAAATTAAGACAACAATATTTTCGATTTTAAAATTTAAACAACCCGCCCGATTAGTCTTCTTCGAATAATTTTGTTTTGTAATGATAGTTTATAATCGTTCTGTAGACATATTCTGGCATTGCATCCGATCGCGAGGCGCTCTTTCGTCATATCGGCGGTCCGAAAAGCAGACCGATTGGACACACAGATCTTGTGGCCACTCCGTCTTCTTTTGGGGCTTTTTGCGGCTCTTTCTATGATCTGTACAATCCCGTCAAATCCGATTCATGTTCTTTTGACTCAGGTGTGAAGTGATGAACCCATATTTCGACCATTGGGTTTTGTGGATTTTTTTCGCTATTTCTGGTGTGGTCACCTCATTTAGTCGACTCCTATATTGTTCATCTTGACAGCTCGTACGGCTTCGTTTGAATTCTGCCACTCAATATTTTACTGTTGTATATAAAGGAGCAGACTCTCCTAAAATAGAATCTAATTCGACTTTAATATTGGTTGGACTGAGATCTTTCAAATAAAAGTATTGTATCACATAAAGATGACCAATTTTTTCCATGTTTAAAAATTCTTTAAGAACGTTCACTATTGATGATTGCCAAACAAATAATGAATAAAGTAATCTCGTCAAACTTAACTCTATATAATATATTTTTTTTATATAAAAGGCGTAATAATTGAAAAAATATCTTTATAATCAAAGGAATTTGTGTTGTGTGATTTTCTTTTCAATATTATTTATTTTTATAATTATTATAAAACTGTTTTGCTATGAACAGCGCTAAATTATTATTCATCCCCCTTTATAATTCGATTGCGGCGCATTTTTCTAAAACGCGGGTATGCCCGATTTTTTTCGCGTTAAGTCCGCTCCCAGTGTTTTCATCTGTCATGTCACACATTAGCGTATGAATTATTTTCGACCCGCCGGCATTAATGCGGGCGCGTGCGACTTTATCTGCGTCATCATAACTATTAGCATCGATCGATCATTAAAAATTCGAAAGTGTCTGCCGCCATTCGATTGAACCGCACGATTCGACACTAAAATCTTTCGAAATAGAAGTCCGAGCGGCACATAACGATCCGGCCATTCGTTCGCAAGGCGTCTCCTCAACCACTGAACCAACATTCGGGATGCTCAGGAATGCTGATTAGAAAAGAAAAATAACCCTCCGCCATATGCTTTGTGAAAACAAAAAACACATGTCGTTTTATTTGTTTTTTCGTTGCGTGCGTCACTATATCGAATTTTCAATTGGCGATCTTCTTCCTATAAGGGCGACGAATGCCACAAATTTCAGTCGCTTCATTGTTTTAAACACATATTTGATCATTTCGACTACCGCATAGCATCGTAAATTACATACGATATTCAATAATTTTGAGGTTATGTAAATATCGCACTACAGTTGACAGTCGTATAAATGAGAATCGATTGCATTTACATACAAACGTATCTGATTTAAACATCTATGAAACATATAATATTTTAAATAAAATATTAATTAAAACCGAAAGCGATTTGTCGAAAGATGACGACGAGCATATTTTTTGACGTTTCGCCCGATTTCAAATCGAACGCAAATTGGTCTTAACAACTTTTTTTTCGACCAGGCGCGCATGTACAAAAATCGTCGACGATTAAATTGTAAATAATGCACATTAAAATGTCAATATTTTATTTAATGCTAATTAATTTAAATTGTTATTGTACGCACACATCTTTCGTTAATTTAATTTCTTTCATGTACTTTTGTTTGATTGGTTACTCTGCCGTTATCGCCGGCACCGCACGTGGCTACGAGGTGCGGAGGGGCGATGGGGTATTTGAAAAGGGGTGAAATTGGGACGAAATGAGGTGGTAAGGCTTAGCGCCGGATATGTACACGGGAGAAGTATGGAACGGGCTCTTTTCTTCATCAACCGACACACAACACGGAAAGAATACTCCCAAGTGTTTCCCCAATTATTCATCGTCTTCAGCTGATGGGTGATTAACATCTTCGAGCACGCACAACACCTCAGAGCATCCATTGTGAGATATTAATGATCGCACATGATAATGAGTAATTGAATATTGGTCCAGATTGAAAATACGATATATTCGTCTTTATTCCGAATTAGCTTAAAACATGCCGCAAGCTTGAAGACCACAAGATCCAAAAGAAATTTAGATTGGATTATAAATAACAACATCACTCAACAAGTTCGTAGGATGGCATATAATTGGCGCCACTATTATCAAATCAATATGATTGTAGCAAGTTTTAGACGTTTATTCCACAAGTTACAGTGATTTTAATTTAGTTTACATCAACATTTATCCATGAGAAAGCTTTGTTCGAAATGGGTACCGCGTTTGTTCACAATCAATCAAAAACAACCAATCCGTCCACAATTCGGAGCGCTGTTTAGAGCTGTTTCGGCGCAATAAAAATGATTTTTTCATGCAATATGTGACAATTGGGGAATCTAATCCCGGGATCCTGGACAGTTTTGGATGCTCATGAATCCCGGGATTAGTAAACGTAGTCCCGAAAAATTCGGGACTGAAATTTTCGTCTAACAGAAATCGTACACCTCACCAGCATGTCGAGGGCTACTAAATCGAAACATTCTCGCCACAAGCAAGATGAAGGAAACAGTGGCGTAATTGGCGAGCTTAAGCGACGCCTAGGGGCAGTAATTGTCTAATCTATATTTACATATATACAGTACATATATATTTTTCAAATTGTTATATTAACCCTTCCCTACCGGTGATGTATTTACTACACCTCGACTCTAATAATGGGAATATCGATATGAAATATAATAGATACGGGGTTCAGATTTTTTGTATACCTCTGTAATATAATTACAAATTACATAAAAGTATTATATTATAAAAGTATTTATCTGCAGCTACGGAAATATATAATTTGTCGGGAATTCGGGAATTTTGTGAGTTTTAGTCTGTGTTTCAGCAGATAGGAATTTTATCAGTCACATTGATATTGTTATACGAAAATGGTGGCTCTTAAACTGGGTAATTTCTTAAACTATTGAAAATCCCAATCCCAATCACTAAACTTCAGCGTCAAATCGACAGTCAGCTGAGTGGACAACAACCAGCAATTTGTTTCTTTTCTTTAATTTCTTTAGAAAAAGCAAAGAAAAGTTCAACAATTGATCGATTGACAATTTGGTCATAAAAATATAATTAGATATGCGGAAAATTTTAAACATTTCCAAAGCTGCAAAAGACATGAAATATCCTCGATAGAGAGCAAAAATAATTATAACTTTAAATTCATAATGGCAAACATTCAGCATGCTTGAAAACAAATAAACACGAAAAACACGTCAAATTTACCTCATTCTGAAAATAGAGGTGATTTTGAAGATTAATCTTTCATGGATTTATCAACAAATATTGCAAGAATTTAATGAAAATTTCTCTGTCAGTCTTCCCTGCTTAAATATTTCGAAAGAAATTCATCCTGTACTGTTGATCATTATCATCATGAAGCATTCACATATAGCCCATTGCAGAACTGGAACGCTTTTTGTATCGTTAGACTTTTTGAAGACAATTTTTGCATGTGATTATTGTTATTGTTTGTAATTAAATTGAGAGAAACCATTCCAAAAGTATAAACGTGTATAGGCTATTATCCAACCATATCTGACCGCTCATTAAAACGTTAACAAACGTTGATTTTATGCATTGCTTTTTGTGCATTTGTTAATAGAAATTGTTAGCTAAAAGATAAGGCAGTGTGTTGTGTATTATATAATAAAATAGGCTTACTGCTGGTGTAGTGGTTGCTTTATGATACGTATAAAAACACACATGGCAGAAGCGGCGCGTGCGCATAGCATCTCTATTTTTTCTCTCTTACCGGCCAAATGCCACTTGAAGTTTCATCTTTCGTGACGCTGAACATCTCATTTTTGTAAGGAATAATTGCTCCTCAATAGTCATATTTAAATTAGTCTTGTAGCTACTTTGACTATCTTATATAATTTTTATCCAAACATCGAAAATTTGTCCATTTTTAGACGTTAGTTTTGCTGTGTTTTTATATAGAATTTTTCCGTATTTATTTTGTTATGCATCCATAAGTTCTAAAAATGGCAATCAAATGATTTATTGCATTCGGGTGGCCTTTCATAATAGCCTTCATCCATATTTTAATCTTATCGTCCACACAAATTCATTTTTATATCAGGACCGCGCAGTGTGATCCAATCTTGTATATGAATAAATGAACCTTCACACCGTTGATCACAGCGGCATTCCTCATCAACGGATTAATGATTTTTCACCATGTTTATGGCATGGATTTCTTCAAATTTTATATTAGGGGTGTCCAATAAAACGTAAAATGGTAGTCGTCATCCGTCCCGCGTATATACTGTTTATGTCATCTCCTCGCATTTATCTGTTCTCCAAGTTCAAGAGCGAACAGAAAAAATCCACAGTAATGAAAAAATATGCGGTATGAATATTTTAACTGCTTAAAATTTCTTCTTCGCAAAATTTCTGCGGAGAAAATTAGGATTTTTTTTCAATTTGAAAAAATGTCACCTTGCAGTGCCGCAGAAAGTTTAACAATGTTACAGCAGAGCAGGTGGCGCCGCTGGGGGCTGGGTGCTGGGTGGTCGGCTGCTGGGGGGCCGTTGGGGTGGGCCGCACCGTTTTCAATCAAACCCCTTTAGCGCAATTTCCATGGGCGGCACGTTATTATAATTCATTTTTCATAACGACAAAACAATCATTCCGCATTGTACTCCTAAAAACGCTCCGAAACAAAAACACGCTTTTGCTCTGTATCGATTGAATTACAACTCTACTTTAACGAAGCAAGTTTTCAGATTTATTTCCGACTTTTTATGTAAATTTCTTATCCACCCTCCGAAATATCGTACATACAAAACTCCGGTACACGTTGCACACCTAAACGGGTGGCTATCTTCCGGAGGGATGAGCTTTCGACGAATTTAGATAAAAAACTTTTTGATATCGATCATATGAATATTTGAAAGATAAGTACAACCCTCTAAATTTAAACAGATTGTGTCGAATTATATACTGTAATATTGAAGTGAAATTTGTATAGGCGCGGTTGGATATATTGACTTGAACGTTAGTCCAAGCGGCAGTTAGTTGGAAAGAGAAAGAGACTCGTTTGGGGCCTAAAGCGACCACTACACCAAACATATTTTATTATATTTTACACAATACAGCACTTGAAGCTAAGACTTTACTAGTTAATTTTGGAATAGTGAGTCAGATCCTCGCATTTTATCATAATAGTTCAGATTCGCATCCAGATTCCGGACAAAAATTTCACAGTAGCAACAAGTTTAAGAAATTACATTGATAAATTTGATCAAAAATTACTAATAAGTCCATTTGTTCAATATAAAAAATAATTTGAATGCGAAAGAATTTTATTTATTTAAGAAAAGATGATAAAATTCCTTTTTGCTGAGACACAGACTAAAACTCGCGAAATTCCCGATTTCCCGACAAATTATTTATTTCCGTCGCTGCAGATAAATGCTTATATACTATAATATTTTGATGTGATTCGTAATTATATTACGGAGGAATACAAAAATTCTGAACCCCGTATCTATTATATTTCATATAGATATTGCGATTATTAGAGTCGAGGTGTAGTAAATACATCACCGGTAGGGAAGGCTTAATATAAAAATTTGAAAAACATATATGTACTGAATATATTTATACATAGATTAGCTTGCGAGGTATGTACAAACAACTAACCCAATCTATCCAATTAGAAACATCATCTTTTCATCGACGAAATCATGTCGATCCATAGTAACCAGCGACAAAGATCGACGATCAGACGATCTCTAACAGCAAGAAGAGCGATGACTTTACTCCGACCAAATCAAATTTGTAAATGAGAATCTTTACGAAGACTATTTGGTGTTATACAACCATTTGTTCGCTAGCATAACATGTATTATGATATACGGAGAGCCCTAGCGCTTCTAATGACCCCCCGATGCGGTGCCCGCGGCTGAATAAAATGTCAGTCGGGGACTGTCGCAGCGGCGACGGCAATAAGATGGGAATCGAAAACTCGGCCTATAATTTTATATAACATAAATTTATTAACATAATTTATATTTGATCCCGGGATTTCGAACACTAAAAAAATCAATTATTATTTCGAAAATATCTGACTGGATTTGATTTTGGTAGCCTGGCAACATGCTGCTAAAAATGCACGCTCAGCCTTCACACTCGTTGGAGGTGTCGTTATCAGATATTTAAATGCTAGTCTAATATCTAAGTAAAATTCCTTTCTGTTGAGACACGGAATAAAACTCTCAAAATTCCCGATTTTCCGACAAATTATTTATTTCCGTCGCTGCAGATGAATACTTATTTATATACTATATTAATTTGATGTGATTCGTAATTATATTACGAAGGATTGCAAAAATTCTGAATCGCGTATCTATTATATTTCATATCGATATTCCCATTATTAGAGTCGAGGTGTAGTAAATACATCACCGGTAGGGTTAATATAACAATTTGAAAAACATTAAACAATTACTGCCCCTAGGCGTCGCCTAAATTTACCAATTAGTAGTTACGCTGCTGTTTCCAAGCGTCCAGATTTCGACGGGAATGTCTCAATTTAATAGAATTCATCGTGCTGGTGATGTGTACGATTTCTGTTAGATAAAAAATTAAATCCCGATTTTTTCGGGATTACGTTTACTTATCCCGGGATTCATGAGCACCTAAAACGGTCCGGGATTCCGGGATTGGATTCCTGGACGCTTGGCGACCTTCAGAAAGAATTTCCTGGCATTCATTGAAGTCTCCTTGGTGATATTGTATCGGAAAAACATGATTATAAGAAGTTGTGTGCGATATAGGTGCCCAGAATACTCACAAAGGAGCACCATCAAAATCGTGTAACCACCGCGCATAAATTTTTGGATCGTTTTGTATAAGAAAAGAAGCTTTTTTAGACTTCTTCTATCATCACTGGGACATGGGTGTGTCATCGATCCTACATGAATGTTGTAACCTTATTTTCTGGATGAGCGTCGTTAAACGAATCATCACTCGCCGGGGTCGCAATAAATTTTAAAACCCAAAGGAATTTAAGTCAAATTCGATTGTATTCATTGTTAAAGTTGATTGTATACATATGAATCAAACAAATATATTTCCCGTCTAGCATCCTGGACGCTATCCACGTGTTCATATTTGGAACGTCGTGCGCTGTTGAATAAACAGCTGTGATGTAATAAATATTTTTAAGTTTAAATTTCGGTACACGGAAATAGTATTTATATGCAAAGCATAAAAATTAAATAAATATGGCGGGAAGTGTTTATGTGGTGGCACTGGAGGTCGCAGGTGTTGTTCGCAGCCGTCGCCTAGCACCCCTGGCGCCCGTTATTTATAACAGAACTATGGGTAGGAGGACGAGCGGGTTAAGGGCCCAAGAAGGGGCAGGTCGAAGGAACAAGGGGGCCCGTCCGCGGTCCACTCTCCGCATCCGAAAAATCTCAATCCCACCCGAAACCCATCTTCGAATAGCTACAAACGAGAGCCTGCCTTTGCGGATGGAGAATCTCGATCCTCAATCGCGATACGATCCATCTTGCGGCGCTCGCAAAACCCCCGCAGGATGTGCCCAAATTGATAACGGCGTCCGTTGAGAACTTTAACGGCACTTGTGTCAACATTTGTCAGGAAAAAGCGCATTTATATTTGCCGCAAAAGAGGATGTACTTATATTTTTATTGTATTAGTTTTGCACGCCGCCAAATTGTTCGAGAATCGAGACACACGTGCGTATTGTTTGTATCGACAGTGTTGGGGTTCATTTATTGATATACGAGACTGGTTCACGCGGCGCGGTCATGAGAGAAAAATGGATTTGTGTGGAGCGTCAAATCGCTCGAATTAAACTGTTTGTGACCATTCGTTATATTATAATTGGGGACAATGCTCTATTTGAAGGCGATGAGCTTATGATAAATGCAAATATGTATTTATATAATTGCTTAAGAAGATTTATTACACTATTAAGACTGCGTACAAATAAATGACACTGCAATTGCATCTGCGTTCTATTAATGAGGCATTTCTCAATTGTTTCATCTCATAAAGTCAAGGCAATACCGTATTAGGGGGATCTAAGAGTATTCTAAGCGTATTTTATAGTAACTCAAGGGACGAACGACCAATGAATTTTGATAACGATGCACTAAAATCCTGATTTGAGTCAAATCCATGAAAAACAATAGAGGAGTTATTGCAAAAACTGGGATCCCATTGGGATCATTTATCGGCAAAACGAATAGGATGGGCGATATTGGGTAGGATGGGTATCGCACGCCTTGAAAAAAATTCCAACGCTTAAACCTGAATTGATGCTTAAACAATTATTTTTTTATGCATTATGAATTAATGAAACTGGGAAAAACTATAAAATAAAAAGAAAAACGTCAAAAGAAAAATGGACACAGGATAAAATACGGGAATTAAACTGGGAAGTGTTGCCACATCCTCCTTATTTACCGAACCTCATCTCGATAGATCTCTACCTTTACAGGTACATTAAGAATACCCTGAGAGAAAAACTATACAAAAATGCAGCTGACGTGGAAATGCATTTAAAATCGCTTTTAAATTCTGAGCCGAATTTTTTTTACGAAAAAGGGATCTAAGAACTGCCAAAGCGTTGAATAATGATGGGAATTATGTTTTATGTTTTTGTAGCCGGACGAATGGATGAAGATGAAAAGGCGTCGGACAAAAATACTATCTTCTCTAGGTAACTTTTATTCAGCACAAGAGAAATTTGACTGCGAGAAGGACGTCCTCCCGCAGCCAAGGCCAACCGGCCACTCTTCTCGACTCCCACCTCTTCGCAATATATCCACAACGCCACAGAAGATGCTAAAATAACACTTCGCATCTAAAGAGAGACGAAAGATGTCGCTTTTAAGCTGGCGAATTAAATCTGCTCAGGTTAACAGCGCTATTGCTCGGCAGGGCCGTAACAAGGGCGTGGCACAACAGGCGCCCGCCTCGGGCGCAAATGGACTTGGGGCGCAAAACGCAGAATACCGACCCGGTCGAGAGTTGCACATGATTTTTATTTTATTCGACCATTCTACTTTACATGAACCAACACTGACTGATTCTGTCCGTTTTTATAATATACACTAAGTTGTCTAATCCCGTTTTTCTTCGTTGTCGCTATGTTCAGATATGGCGTTCGATTGCGAGTCGCTCATTCTTCGTATCGGCGATCCGATAAGCGGACCGATTGAGCATACAAACCTTATATGGTCACTTCGTCCTCTTTTAGGGCTTTTGCGGCATTTTCTATGACTTACAACAATAACCGCCATCTATACATTATGTCGGGTATTTTTGGAACTATCTTTGTATATTGTTTTAAAACATACATTATAATAGTATGCATGCATTAACAATATATCGCCTTTTTTAAATCTATACACAACTACTAAATCCTCATGATAAAATGGTTACAGATGTTATTTCGCCTATAAGAAGATTATGAGCTTCATGATAGCAATGAACTTTATTATGTGCCTACTCAACGGCGTTTTCTTTATTGAGAAACTTCTGGCAAGTTTATTTATTTCACCCAGAAGTCACCACTAAGGGTCGTGATTTCTTGCTTTTTTTCTTATTTGCAACACAATTTCGCCGAAATATTTTTTCATTCCCTATTTAAATCGATGAACTTCCAGGACAAACGCTAAAGCTTTCATCAAAAAAAGGGCATGGTTATTATAAAGTCGTCAAATAAAGGCATTATTCCTTCTTAAAATCAGATTGTTTCCAATAGATTTTCCCTTTTATCGCCACTTGGATCACTTTTTATTGCCTTTAAAAGCGCGAACTTTTATAAAAATGCATTGAGTAATTTAGTTTTATATTGGTAAAAGGCTTTTGAAGCTAATGGTGATTATTTTGATTGAATAAATCATGTTTTGTAAAAGTTATGGCGTTTAAATTCTCATCTAGGAATTCCGAACGTTCATGTGATACGCCTTAATATTTTTAAAAACATGTACGCTAATCACGTCTCCCGTATATTTGAATGCGAAATGAGTCCAATCGCTAAATCATGGAAGATTTTAGTGCACCAAAAATTTCCATCGGTGTCATGTCCGCCTTGCAATGCAATAAATTTTCATCGCCGGTAGTGATGCAAAAAACGTCGTACGTTTTAGTGGTTGGGAAGGCCTCCGGGTAGAAGGCGCCGGCGCTGAGAAATGGCGGGAAGCAGATGTTCCCTACGGGATTAAATTCAAAAAAAAGAATTGTAATAAGGAAACGGATACGGAGGACGCACGTGCGATCTATTTTTGAGATTGGACAGATGGCGACAGAGCCGTTTGTTCCCCTTTCATTATTGTCTGATCCAGATATCGCAATGCTCATATAAAGTAGGAGCGGTGCTTCTTCCTTCCGGAAGTGAATGCGGATGTGTGCTCGATTATCATTTTTGAGGAATCCACAGCAGACGGACGTTGAGAAGAGCGCGCCTTATGAAATGCCCTCTAACGGCGTATTTGTAAACAAATGCCGCTACATATGTTTTCTATTTCCACTGGCCATATGCTGCCACTCCTTGCTCATCAAATTATCATTGTTTGCTGACCAGCTAGCTTAATGGACAAACACTGACGCACAAATCTCAACGATTGCTTTGCCAATTCGCTATTGACAGAGCTTCTCAAAATTTAAACACCGATGGCCATTTTAAAGCACTTTTATCGGGCGACGAATGCTGGATATGGAACACCATCCCATTCCCTTCGTTAGAAAATAAAATTCCATCGGATAGAAAGCTTCTTGATTCCGTCATTGAGGATAGACGGTGAGAAGTAGCATCATGTGTTGCGCAACGCGTAATTATTCATTTCCTCGTAAACGAAGACCTGAAATCAACTGAAATTTTGATGAAACTTGAGGCACAGTTCCGTGGTGCTACTCTAAGCAAGACACAAATGTTTGATTGGGTCTAAAAAAATTATAAAAGTCTTAAAATCGAAAAACAGTTTCCTGGAAAAATGATGTCTCACTTCTGACACCAGTGTAACGTTGAGGCGGGGGCGCTCTCGGGGACAGACATCCTTTTGAGTTTGGATCCAATATAAATAGATGTTGTGCAATCGGTACTTAAAGCAAGTAAAATAAGGGCAAAACGTTTGAAATTCAAATATTCATGGACAGACACTAAGAGTAGAGCTTCAAGATCATCGTTTGATTTTTGTCCCATTTCAAAACTTATAGTTTTAAAAACTCATCCGGTTAATTCAAAAACGACAGATCAAATATCCACTGTATAAATGTTTGCTCTCGACAGGTGTTTAACATTGGAACATTGTCGAATACATGAATTTATAATCAAACTCTTCGACAATGCACACTTGTTCTGTACTAAATCTGGATTTACGTTGGGGTAAAATTGAGATCATTCTTGAATTTTGAATTCGAGCTTATCGATGTTGATGAAATTTTACCGCCAAGATGCATACCCGAGTCCAGCGCTACAATTTTAACCACGTCTAATGAAACCCTAGCCATCTTGTATTGAAAGTAGACGACGTTTATTTAATAAACATTAACGTAAACTACTTGTAGAATAAAACACAGCTTTGTATATTTTATCTCTTTTTGATATTTCGAATCTCCTGTCGGACTCATGGACGCGAAATAACTGAATGAGAAAAAATCTGTTTTGTTTTAGTCTCATAATGTTTGTTGAACGCTGTAACAATAAGTTCGTAGGATTTTATTTTGCTTTCTTTGTTTAGGGTTTTGTTTTTCCCAATTCCTTCCAAACAAAAAAAAATCCTACAAACTCAATCAAATAAACTCGTCTAGGTTAGAGTTAAAATAGACTTCTTCTTCTTTTTTATAATCAATGGTTTAATTATTGGAGATTATGCTACTAAAGGAGAATATCGACCCAAACTAAAATTCTTTTTCTAGAATAGTAATTTTAAGACTGATATCAGCGAAAATATAAAAAAAACATTTATCTATACTTGAACAAGATATTTTCGTGGAATTATTTATAGAAAACATTATAAAAAGATCTATTTTGAACAATATTTGTTTGTAAAAATTGTTCAAGAAGGTGTCCGCGAAAAAAATTTTCTTCAAAATCCACGAACTAAATAAGTTTAAGAACCGCCGATAAAGAGGGAAAAATAATGTAAAAATCGTCACTTTTTTTGTTTAAGCTCGAAAATTAACAATATTTCACGGTTGTTTTGTTGTTTTTGGGTATTTTTGGTGTTTTGATAATAAAAACATATTTCAATTAAAAATAATTTCTTGCTCGAAAATTTAAGACTCACACTTACAGTCAGCTAATTAAATCGTCAAAAATTGTGGAATACATGTGGAAGTGTAGACTTTGAGTAAGTAGCACTGGTTGTAAAAAAATATGAGGAATTAACCAATACTGGTGATTCACTGGACAATATCCAGCGGTACGAGCTCACAAACAAACAATAATAATTTACATCCACTGGGAGAAGTGGGCTTATTTATTTATAAGAACTACAATAATAAATCCTCATGTCGTGTACCAAAAAGTAACCAATAAAAAAGAATAAGAAAATTCCAGAAACTTCTAATTAGAGAACGGTTGTACTCGGAAAATGCTAGACCAGATGATGCAAAAATGTTTTTCCAAGTTATTTAATACGTATCGTGCCGTGGCACCCATCGCTGACTGCCATCGATTGTTAGCAATACACCATGGCGACCATTGGTGACTGCCAATGATTGAATTTTAATATGACTGCCATGGCGTTCCTTTGTTTAAACATGTTTAAAAATAAATAAATATACGAAGGGGTTTCAAATATAAACCGGATTTCTGCTGTCCTTTTAAACCCAATTGTCCCAACAAAATGTTTTTAGTCCCCTTAGCTTTCGATGTTTAAGAAACCTTTTCTTCCATTCTATGAAAATATAAGTCAAAATTAATGGCTATTGTTGTAACATGTACGCAAAGTATTAACACACGCCATGGCAGCCACCGGTGTCTGCCAATCTAAATAAGGTTGTACATAATTTTTAATTAAAAAATAGCTATAATTTACCATTCCACAAGCTACAAAACTATTGGAAGAAATCGCGTTCTTTGTTACGTTTGAACTATTTTAGAGATCCCTTTTATGGGAACTATTGCCAAACATTTGTATATGGTTTTTCATGGCGTATATATATTTTTAAAAATGTGGTCACCAGCCACACTTTCTGTAGTTTTTAACTCAAGATGATTGAGTTACGAGTCTAAACGCTCAACGACGGGACAAGAGGAAGAAAATTGTCATCCAAAATCGGACGACGGAAGAATACCCAGATATGGGCGATTTGGCGATGTAAGCTCAATCGCTTGATCGATTCCAAAGGGATGTGACCAGAAGCGATGACCAGATCTGGTTACATCTGGACAGGGCGTGAGTCAGGACGGGCGCTTCCTCCGTCGCTCGAGTTGTTTGCACACATGTTCCGCACATGATTATGATAATGTTGAGACGTTGCGCGAGATAGACAGACGCCCTGACGTCCGCCAATTGTGCAAACATGCCAGCTAGATTCCTTTGAAGATTTTACGTGGAAGCGGAGGGATCAAGGCCGTTCGCATATCGGCCGGATATTTCTGGCCGGTCCGGAGAGGAGCAGAAGACGCGCTCCCGTTCGACACCGGGCGCCATATGGCGCGATTTAATATCGACGGGGGGACGAGCGCGAACGGCCGCGGAACAGCTGCGGCCCGCCCCGAAGCGTGGTCACCCCGCCGACACTTGTCGGCGACACGCGCGCCCTCCCCCTCATCCGCGCTCTCCTTTATCCGCACGCACACGCTAATTACACGCGCACCTGTTAAAACAGATTCATTAATTCATTACATTTTTCGAAAAATCATCTGCCCGCGATTCTCGAGCGGCTACCAGATTTTAATCACGACAAAAAATAATATGCAAAGTTTCACTCACCGATTTTCTATTCTTCCATGCGAATCTCGTGCGGGGGGGAAATAAACAAACAAAAAAATAAAAGGATCACAGCACGTCACTTAAAACGCGATAGACGAAACCCAGACACAATAGCGAAACGTTCGGAGCGGTGGCTGAACGTGTAATACAGTTACAGCTGTAAACAAGACACAACTGTAGCATAAACAACTGTAAACAAGATGAACAGCGTTTGATGTGCGTTTAATAGGCCCAAAAAAATTATCTAACGCGCGTACAACTTTCCGGAAAATAATGCAATTCATACGTTCCGCCGAAAGAGGAAAATAAATCAATCGATCAAAAGGGGGAATTAAAAAATCATACGCCAAAAAAATCAACAACAAATCAATGCGTGCATTTGATATGTAATTAAATATTTTCGAGCGCAATATTGCGATCGGATTCGATTCGGATTGATGCGTCGATTAAGCGCGTGTTATGGCCAAAAAGCGCCGGACGAGCGCAAGTGTCAAACGTCAAAAGCTTACGTGTGTTGTTGATGGAACTCGCGCTTTTCCCGCCGAACGCGTCGCAGGCAAGGAGCGCCACGAACAAGTGCTCGGCACGCGGCGCGCGGCACCAGACTGAGCGGCGCTGGGAAATAACACACATATTATGCGACAGGGGCGCCGAACGCGAGGGCGCGGCCCTCGATTAATAAGCGCCCGTCTCCGCCGCTTTTATTTTTGCCAACAATCATAACGACACCACTCCGACTCGTCCCAGACGAGCGGCGACGCTCCCGTCAAATATTCATGTTATGCGCCAGACGCTCGATTATCCGGCACTTTGCGGACCGGACGATCAAGTTTATGAGATAAAGCTCGCCCCAAAGAAAATACACGGACGTATGTATTTTATGCCGTTCGAGCAAACTTAAAACCGCACTAACAAAAAAAGTACTGAAAATCTGGAATCTGAAAGAAACCAATATAGAACTAAAGTTAAACCTAGATCATAGTTTGATACAAAACATATATTAGATGTATTGAAAAGTCTTTGCCGATTGTTTATCAATGAAATAATTAATTTGATTTTATTCATTCTCATTAACAAAATATTACAAAATATAATTTCTTTCATTGTAACCTACTATTTCCCACAAATTTTCAAGTTCTCTTTTGAAAAACTCTTCTGGTTTTGAGTCTCTTGCGTTTCGAAAGCGTATTTAATGTATCAAAGATCAAAAAAGAAGATAATCCGTCGGAATTATATCTTTTTTCTGTGGGAGGAGAATCTTGTATAAGACACCCTGGTGTCAGATTCTTACTGACTAAACCCCTCCCTTGTCCTTCTCTGCCTCCCTAGTATTGTTTTCCACCTTACTTCAGGAGGACAGCTAATCTGGCCTCAAGTGTTCCTCCAAGTGTTCTCTGGGGTGTCCAAGCCTCACAGTCAGAGATGGTGTTAGGCATCGTCGACCTCCGATTGGCAGTGGTGGCACGCCGCAAATGCTTCCTTGCCAATCTGCTTCATGTGCGTTCAAGATTACGGGAGCTTTGGAACGCTGCAAGGAGATGGCTTTCACACAAACTTTTAAACTAAAAGACTCGATCGCGCAGAATGCTGAATTGCGCATAATAAACTGCGAACTCCGCACAGAACTGAAGGCAGTAATAGAGGCGGGAAAAAAGACTTTAACTGCGGCCAATGCGGTTATGCATGTCGCACCAGTTTGGAAAAATATGACCGCGCAACCTAGACTGAACCATGTGGATTTCCCGCCGTTGAAGTCAAGGAATCTACCTCCCGGGGGCGTACCTTCGGGTTGGGTCTCCAAAAAACCCTTACCGACGGTCCTAATTAGACCCAAGGAACTTGTTGAGGGATCCACATCAGAGCAGGCGCTCAAAAAACTAAAAGAGGTATATAAACCCTCCAAGCAAGGTGTGTCGGTTGTACACATTCATTCGGCGAGAGGTGCGGATATTGCGGTCTACCCCAGAACTGTGGAAGAAACCAGGAATATAGCAGGTTGTGAAAAAATTGCTGATGTTGGGCTCAGAGCAGAAGTAATAATCTGCTTCATGTATGCACCGAAACATACGTGTCCAACACCTGAGTCTAGCAGTAGGTCGCTTCGCCGTGTTTTCGGTCCATCTTCCCTTACTGGACTGATCCCATCTCTGCTGCCAGACTTCCTGTAGTTTCTGGTCATGCTCGTTGTGGTTTTGGGATCTTCGAAGTCCAAGTCCCTCTTATTTGCTTGGAGCTCCAGCGGGGGGATTCCAGCGATCACGAGCACCGCTTCTTCAGATACTGTTCAGTATGCTGTGGTGACTCGGAGCGCTCCCTGCCATTGAACCCTTGCCAACTTCTTTCCGCAGCTCTCATGTCTGCTTCAATGTGTTTACTGAAGGTCAGCTTGTTGTCCATGAGAATCCCTAGGTATCTCAGCGTTTTGCTGTATTCAACCTCGTGACCGTTGACAACAAATTAGCCTCCGTTTTCTCTGCCGCCAGCTGCAGATGATTTTTCCGCATCCACGCGTTGACAATATTTTGCAATATGACAACGCTGGGCCACATATTACATCAGCGCTAAAAAAACTACCTGGAAATGATGAAATTAGAAGTTCTATCCAACCCGCCGTACTCTCCCAATATCCGATTACCACTTTTCTGATAGATGACTCATAGCCTGGCTGAGTAGCACTTCACTTCTTATGAAGATACCAAAAAAAGGATAGATTATTGGATAGTCTCAAAAGAAAGTGGAATTCAAATGTTGCTATAAAAGTGGCTAGCGGTAAAACTCAAATATTTTGAACAACGTGATGGAAGGTATACCAAATATTTATAGTTTGTATAAATCCGCAAAAAATAACAATGTCTAGTGGCGCAAGAAATTCTAAATACTCGATGAAACGTCGTCCAACGAAACAGGTTTCCACACAATAAGTGTTCCCGCTTCTGCTCACCCAGAAGATGCTGACATGTCACCCATGTGTTCGACCTGTTTATCTGCTCTTATACGGTAGAATATAAACAAACACAATTATATCAGCCAGTCTTTTAATAAATCTTGCGACATCCTGATGGCAAAGTGGTGTGATCTCGACGATCGCGATCAATAAACTGACTATTTCTTTCTACTGTAAATTGTAATAATATCCTATTTGATTTTTAGGTTCATCTTCTGCTGAAAAAATATAGCATAAATTAAATAGACACAGACGACAGTCAATAGACACGTGTCGTCATTAAGGGTTTCGTATACCAAGAGTTTTATACTCACATTTATAAATGTACAATATACAATGATAGTTTTTTAGAAATATTTATTATGAAATAATCTAGTAGGAACTTACTTAGTAGTATTTGCTAGAAATCTTAGACCCTATCACCCAATGATTGTTATAATATTAATTGAATTTAATGAACTCATTACTTAAGAAATAAGGACATCGAAATCACTATAGAATATAATTGAATTAAAATATCGTGTTCAAGTTGCCAGAAACATTGGGCCCCTCTGCAAACTCACCCGAGGGGTGAATTTCAAAATATGGGATGTCAGATTTTCCCCCCCGCCCAATATTTAGATATAAATAATTGATCATATAATATATTGCTTTCGGGTTGACATATCTATTAATTAAGATACCGATTTTAAAATGTACTCTTCTCAGTATCGACAAGTTGGCCCAAAAAATCAATAACATGTTATGGAAATGGTTCGTTTTTCAGAAAATGCATTTTGCACATGAATGCCTTTTATTATACATGCTTCTAAAACTCGTCTTATGAATTATATTATAATATTATTCATAATTTATAATAAGAATCTACATGTTTGTCTTGTTCGAAGTTGCTATTCGATTTTCTTTTTTGGAATAGTTCAACAAGATTTCCGACTATCATCATGTTGATTTGTTGCAGTTATATTTCTTCAGCTTCCCGCAGATCGCCGTATGACGCTTGACAAACTTCATGAAGAATTTCCTGAGATTTCTAGGAGTCTCCATGGTGATCTTATGTCGGAAAAACTTGCGCGTGCACATTTGCCGGTTGGGGAGTCGAGAAGAGTCGGCGGTTGGCCTTGGCTGCGGGAGGACGTCCTTCTCGCAGTCGAATCCTTCTTTCTCGCGCTGAAAAAATAGTTACCTAGAAAATAAAGTATTTTTGTTCCCATTTTCACCCCCATCGGATCGTTTTATACACGGGGGCTTTTCTAAACTTGATCTTAATGGGGGATGAGACGTAGGTGTGTTAACATTTTTCCAACGATCAGGAGATCGAGGAAGCTATGAAGAAATGGCTGAAAGAGCTGGTGGCGGAGCGATCGTATGTCATTTGAGTTTCACTTTTCGTTACGCTAAAGCCAATTTGTCGCATCATGCCTATATAAGTTTCACGTAAAAAATCATGCAAATTCAATTTTAAATCTCATCGAATAGCTTGAAGTAGCAAATCAAAGGACATCCATTCGATTTTTAGCAAATAATAAAGTAATCAAGCGTTACAAGAAAGTACTGGCCGAAGAGTAGCGATGCGCTGATGTGTTTGAAACGCACAATGATGGCACAAAGCGAAGTTAATATTAAGGGGGGCCCAGGCCAAGTCCCCAGGCAGGGGGGCAGCCATCGGTGCTGTTGACGTTTTGCGTTACCTGTGAAGCCCGAAATGGCGACCGCCCGCGGCCAATCATACCCGTCAGGACCCGATTCGATCTCCACATTCTAATTACGCACCCGATTAAATGACCTATTTCCTCCAGGAAAAGAAGACATCACCAGATCACGGACGACGGCTTTATCATGCGATTAATTCATCAATTTTATTTATTTGGGCCTTCGCTGCAAATATATTGTATTGTAATATATAACCTGGTGTTTATCAATTTGCAATTTGTATTGTATTTGGGAATACAGGATGCGGCAGGGAAACTTCCTTTACTTATCAGTGCGAGCAATCATTTTCCCCGTGTATGCATTTATAACCAAAAATGACGCAAAAAGCCTTAAAAGGATGGAGTCTAACCGGTCCGCTTTTCGGACCGCTGATACGACGAATAAGCGCCTCGCGATCGGTCATCATGCCTAAAAATGTCCACAGAACGTGGTCTATGACACTCTGAGATCGGGTAAAGTCTAAACCTGAAAAGCAAAAGTCAAAGCAACGGTCAAAATAATGAATTGAAAGGAGAGAATCGGCTTTAAAAATGCAAAATCAGTACCATCTGCAGGCAAGGGCATGAAGTCAGTTTTTTTGGGAAGCGCATATGATAATTTTCATTTAAAAAGGAAAAACAACAAGGAGTATTATGCGAACTTATTGCAACCTTCGAGTGATGAAATCAAGATAAATTAGTTAAAGTTTGAATTGCTTCTTTATGCACCCTATTCGTCAGGTTTAGCCCCCTCGGATGATTTTATTTTCCAAACTTGCTAGGAAAAGTATATCGAACTGAAAGAAGACTATGATGATAAATAAATATATTTTTTTCCAAATTTTGTTGTGTTTTCTTCGTTAGGTCGGGTACTTCTGGGACTGTCCTCGTATCAACATATGAGACATACTTGGTACATCGGTGATACTTGATGATTTCATACGTCCATATATTATAAACATACTAATTAATCGCACTTATTATTATTAAGGCAAAATAGAATGCCATCCCAATTATTGTCATCGTTTCGAACTCGAATCATATTGAATAAATCACTGTGTCAATCACAAACCATTTATTTGTCAGTTGTATTTCCCATTTTTACTTGGTTTGAGCCACCTGCTCTAATTGTTTACTCGCTAGGAAGTAATTCCTGGTATTTCTTCATTCATTGTCCTTTTTTTATTATTTTCTAGGAAGTCTGACGATCGAAACTCGTACAATATAATTGTTGTATTTAAGTTTGTATGATATATAAATTTTGATTTTGTATCTAAAATGTATTCGCTCATCTTGAGATGAATTAAATTGGCAGACGTACGAGCCCTTCATCTGCATGAAGTATCCATCATCAAGGTCACAGGTGCTCTTCGGGAGGACCAAAGCTACGGCGTTTAAGCCCGGATTAGGGGCGCAATGTGTAATATCGGTGGGTCGAAAACAATAATGCGCCTCTGGAAGGAAACGTCAAAAGCACAAAGGACGACAGCTCTGGGAACACAAAAACTGTTTGATACGCCATAATGTGTATGTGGGCGAGGGTGGATTCGGGGGTGGCTGCAGGTGGACGCTCGGGGGGCAGGTGGTCTAGGGGTAGAAAACAAGTAAAATCGGTCGCTCGTATCGGCGCGCGGCTATCGCGATGCCTCTCAGCGCACAAAGGGTTTTATTTTGTTTGTTGTGTTGCCATATTTTAATATTAATTTTATTTTTGCACGCACGTCACTGCCAGATATCGGCCCGCGGCGACGTATAGCTGATAAACTATTTCTTCTCTGCGCTTTGTTTATTATAAAAATATGTAGCCCGAAACACATGGTTACGTGAAAAAAATATCCGAAAACAACGAAATACACACAGCGACGAGCGGATTCACAATTTAAAAACTGTATCAAACGATTTCACAATATGGAACATACTTTTGTCAATCCGATAAGCACGCAAGATGTCCGAATTTAACGACAAATCGGCTAAATCCGCAAAGGGCGCTTCTTGCGTGAGCTGTCAAAGCTTTGACGTTTGTTTGTAATTGAAGATGGCGCGCTTGCAGTACTGCCAACTCTCTTTGCGTTTAAGTGCACGTGGAGCAATGATATACGGCACATCATTGTTCTATTTATTTTTAATGCATAAATATATTAAATAGAAATATAAAAATGGTATTTATAAATAATATTACGTACTTTTAAATTGTTTACACTCACATATCGACATAATGTCGTCAATATTTAAACTTGCGTATGTACTATATATTATATTCTATTAATTATTTTTTTAAATTTATTATATTATATTTACACTATAAATACTATTTTAAAATAAAATTTTATAATTTTTCAAATGAGATGTTTCAGATTTATAAATATTTCATAACATAAATTCTCTAATATAATAGTTGTAACATAATCTAATAGTCTAATACAGCAATAGTACATACAAAATCAAATTACTTTATATGATATATTTATAAATTTTGACCATAAATTTAAGATTAAAGCGTGATTAATGTGTTTGTTTCAATTATTAATTTCAGACCGCCTACGTGGGTTTGTTCACTATCGGTTTGTAGATGTCCCAAGACGGAGGTGATAAACATACGCCTTTGTGATTCAAGTAAAGAAAAAGATCGAGATTTGCAAATGGTTTTTATTTTACTCGACTATTCTACTACATCAACACTGATTGACTCTGTCCATTTTTATAATATATATTAAGTTGTCTAATCCCTCTTTTCTTCGTTATCGCCTGAACATTGGGTCGACCCAGCCAGCATACGCCCGCAATAAAGACAAGCCCGCAGTCTTCTTCGTACAATTTCGTTTTGTAATGGTTGGCAATCGTTCTGTAGACATGTTCTGGTATGGCGTCCGATCGTGAGGCACTCATTCGACATATCAGCGGTCCGAAAAGCGGACCAATTGGACACACAGATCTTGTGGCCATTGCGTCCTCTTTTAAGGCTTTTTGCGACATTTTCTATGATCTGCACGAACACGGACGCTCCTCCAGAAGCTAAATTAAATACCAAATGAGGTCGCAAATTTTTGTACCTTGCTGTGCACTCACGTCTTATGTACTATTCTGAAGTTGCGTAGAGGTAAAATCTGTTTTTCTGCGAAAATTAAATACCGCTTTTACCGCCGCTGCGCTTTTCCTGTATTTTTCCATTGCAGATCAATTTTAGAAATGCCCCAAATGACTAATTACGCCTAATTAATTTTTCTCAAACGAAAAAATGGAAACGTTCGACGCTCTCAAGATTGAATTATTTTTTATGTCATCTGGTTTCGTGGGATTTTACGAGGAAAATCACTCACAAAAATGTACGTACGTACGCGCACACAAAGAACATCAGGTTTTACCGATATTTTCCCATTTCCATAATTTTTCTGTTATTGACAACCGTTAGAGGAGTTCGTTACATTTTAATATTTGCAAAATAAAAATGAAGTCCTTTTGATGTCTGAAATGAACTTTTTGCCCGGAGCAAAATATAATCGAACGCAAATTCGTTTTGTACCTGCAAAAGATCGGTTCCCTTACCTTTCTTTCTCTACGAAAATGATTCAGTGGACACAGAAATTATTTCTTGCGGATTCGTACGTTGACATAAAAGAAGAAAAATACACAGCATAAATGCTCCAGACGTCGAAATTAGCTGCCAAATCTGTAAGCGATCAAAGTTGACGTTTACAATATTTCAGCATTGTTTTCTTTAATTTATTAAATAAATCCGAAATCGCATAAAACGAATTTATGTCGACAAAAGATTCAGAAAATTCTTGCAACTATATAAATTGCCATGGGCAAGAATTGTTACATTGCCCTGTATTTTTTTATTGTTTGATGATCTGCAGCACATTATGTCGTTCGAAGTGGAAACACCTGTTGTTACTCCTAACTTGGTCAAACCAATTTGACCAACATCTTCGCTTTTGAGCTTGTGGAGCAACTTAGGTTTGATTTGATTACTCGTCCTGATACATTCTTAAAGGGGGAATCTATCATTTCAATGGATTTTTACAGGTTTGACCATATGAAATATATCAGGTTGACACTTAGAACGTAACGTCAAACGTACCGTGATCGTACATTGAAGTTGTGTGAGATAACTGACGCCTTAAAGATATCCAAAGGCACCGTATTCATTAATTTGCATCAACATTTGTACATGAGAAAGCTCTGTTTTGTGTGAGTAACGCGTTTGCTCACAGTCGATAAAAAAGCGACAACGCGTCCACAATTCAGAGCGCTGTTTGGAGCAATTTCAGCACAATAAAAAGGGTTTTTTACATGCGGTATGCACCTTTTTGCAAGAGTAGTTTTTCAAATTTAGGCACGTCATTGCAGTTTTCGTGTTTATCGGTTGTCATGGTTGCGGTATTAATAGTTACGTATTAATAGCTAGGTAACTATGTATATTATCTTTTTTCTTCTTAAAATAAACCTGTCAAATTAGGTATTAAAAATTTTGGTAAATCAAGTATTAAATTTACTTTTTTTCCTTCTAGGAAATCAGAGTCAATGTGAATTGATTAGATGATTATAAAAATGAGTATCTATGAGGTAAGTAAGTGTTCAATATGAGGCGGAATACACTTTCGTTGACCAAAATAGGACGCGGTGGCGGACGAACGAGGGAAAATTCGCCGCTCAAATCCTTATTTTTATCCACCCTCTTAATGAGTGTCAAATCAAGATTTTGCATTAAGTTACTTCTTCAAAATAAACGTATATTAAAAAATAATAAGATGCCATAGACGACGATATATCGACGTTGGCACTTTTCTTAAGTGTTGACAGCGTCGATATATAGTGTTAAGGGAATCTAATCCCGAGCCAAAATTTCGATTTCGGGATTACAGTAGACCATCCCAGAATCAGTTCTGGGATCCCGGGACCAAGGTTTTCAATAGTTTAAGAAATTACATTGATAAATTTGACCAAAAATTACTAATAAGTCCATTCGTTTAATATTTAAAAAAAAACTTAAGGCTAAAGAATTTAATTTCTTCAAGAAAAAATAAAAATACAATTAAAAAATAGATAAATAAAACAATAAAAAATTCCTTTCTGCTGAGACACAGATTAAAACTCGTAAAATTCCTGATTTCCCGACAAATTATTTATTTCCGTCGCTGCATATGAATACTTATATAATATAATACTTTGATGTGATTCGTAATTATATTACTAAGGTATGCAAAAATTCTGAGCCCCGTATCTATTATATTTCATATTGATATTCCCATTATTAGAGTCAAGGTGTAGTAAATACATCACCGGTAGGGAAAGGTTAATATAACAATTTGAAAAACTACTGCCCCTAGGCGTCGTGTAAGCTCGTCAATTAGTAGTTACGCCACTGTTTCCTTCGTCTTGCTTGTGAGATGTACGATTTCTGTTCAATAAAAATTTTAAATCCGATTTTTTCAGGATTACGTTTATTAATCCCGGGATTCATAAGCACCTAAAACTGTCCAAGATCCCGGGATTGGATTCCCTAATCGCGTTGTCCGGATTTGATTAAAAATATAAATAATAAAATTAATTAGTATCCTAGTGTTCCCGAAACTTTATTTTTGTTTACATGCTGAAAACATAATTTTCAATGCATATTCATCATAGGTATTTTAATTTATATATGGTGAAAGTGTTTGAGAACGAACAATTTACATTGATAGATTCGAAAAGATAAAATACACAGGAGCGCCCAGCAAGAAATGGTGATGGCACTCGTTCTTGAAAAAGTAATATAAATAATATTTAATGTTGGATATCGGCGCAGACGGCCATCCATCATGCGCACCGCACGGCCTGTCCGCACCAGAAGCCGTGTTTACCAACAGAGAAATGGAGCGAGACGGCGCTATCGCCTCGGGCGCGAGTGCGAACGAGACAGTCGTCTGTCAAAATGTGAAGAGGTGAAGTGTTGCCAGAGCGCGGAAAGCACGAGAAGGACGGAGCTACGCTAACTTTATTTTCTCGAAGAAATCATCTCAAGGAGTGAGATGTATTTATTAATTGTAGGGCTGTCAACCTTCAAACTCTCACTCTGGCCCAAAGTAACAACGATTACAAATCCGATTTACCATAGACTCGAATCAGCGTTTATCTTCCCTCCTGAAAGAGACGTGCGAATCTTCAACTCGTCTCCTTCCACGCACCTATGCGATGAAAATTTATCCAACTTGTTCAATAAGTGATATTGTTTGAAAGCAACGCTAATGGATTATATTGGACAACAGATCTTATATTAAAAAAATAAATCTTAACACTCAGAATCCCAGTCCTGCACTTAAAATATTTGCAAGCGGTTATGACTGGGCCCACAAGAATGTGAATTTGCACAACGTTCGGGGTTGCACAATATTTGTTTATACTCCACACAACGCGTTTATATCATTTCTTTAGATTTATACGCTTGGGTCTGTTTTTATGCGGATATTTTTATGCGATTTTGAAGTTATGCGGTATTCAAAAATAATGGATTTGGGAATAATGGACTTTTTTATGCAAATGCGCATAGAAAAATCTAAAATTAACACTAGTGCATGTTACAAACGTTAAGTTACAAACCGTTACGTCGCATTCAGGAGTTCTTTTATTGGAAAAAACAGAAAAAGCACTTGTAGTTTGAATTGAAGATTTATTTCAAAAACGATATGTGGATATTTAATCAAGAAAAAAGCTCTTCTGTTTCGAAGGATGACGAAATTGTATTGTGTTTTTATTTATATGATTTTTTTTATACATCTTTTTTATGCGATTTTTGGTACATTCTATCACATTGATTTGAAGTTATGCGGTTTTTAACCGAAGGTAATCGAAACCAAAGCCGAAACAAAACAAAATAACGGTTCGATACCTTGGTGTTATGACTCAATGTACTATAATGTATGATCTAGTTTGTTTTTTAGTAATAGCTCCCAATATTGTTGTTAAAAATTGTATTAAGGAAAATCGACTATGACTCGATCAAATTTTCAAGTTAGCCAAACTATATCCAAAGAAGAAAACTCTTTCATTGACGTTGATTTTGCAAAAATGATCTGTTTGGCCATTACTGAAGAAATACAGTCTCGATTATCCGGTTTGCGGATTATCCGTGCCTGAAAAATATTATTTTTTAATTTTTGATACTCGGATAATAAGGCAATTCCCGAATAGTACTGGAGCTTGTATCTTATTTACCAAAACTAACGCCTGTTCTCATGTTTTAATTACCTTCGTTTTCAAAACAACCGAACAAGAGCTTAAGAAAAAAATACTAATTCTAAGAATTCCACGCTATTCATTTCCAAGAAAACCAGGGAAATTATTTGGGATCCCTAATTACATGGTATCGCTCGTCCGAATACAGCCGGATCTTGGATGTTAAAAATGATCTAAATAGCTAATAATCCATCGTTCGTCGCATGATATCAACTCTTTGTACAGTTGAATTCATAATTATTGAAAAGTATGTAAAATATTATATACCCGTGTATACAATCAATGTGAAAGGGCAAAGTTACAGCCGTGTGCTTAATTGGATTCAATCATCCACACGTTCAGATATGAAAACATCATACGAATTACTTCAAATTAATTAATCATTCGATGCTATATTCTTCTTCCGTTCAAGATGTGTATTATTACAGAGCCTTAAATGGATATGGAAGATGAGCGAAACATGTCAGATCAAAGAACCACATATGCATTAAAAATAAAAGAGAACAATCAATGCCATATAATAACAAAACATTACACTCAAACCTCTTTTTGTGCGACTTTTTTCTGTGCGATTTCGAAGTTATGCGGTTTTTTAAATTCATTTTTCTATGTAAATCATAGCTTTTTTGTGCGATTTTCCGCGGAACGCATCTACCGCATAAATTTATTGGGAATGTGCTTAATTTAAAAAAATAGCATCAACAAAACTTCATAAGATAAAAAAATGTGAAAAAATATGAAATAATTCATAAAAATATTCATGACTATCAGCGGACATAGACAATATTAATATGCTTCCCGCATGTTATGTGTTAATAAATCGTGAATATGGTCATATGTCGTGAATGTTTTGTGTCCACGTTATCAAGATTATTTGAAATTTCATTTGGCATTTAAAGTGTTAATGTAAAATAACACATCACTCAATAAGTTCGTAGGATTTTTTTTGCGAAGAAATTATGAAAAAAATGAGCTCCAAGCGAAGAAGAAGAAAATTCAAAGTGAAAATTATCCTACGAACTTATTGAGTGATGTGTTATATCTAATGTAAGGTGACAAGGCGCTCTGTTTTTGGCGGGACAGTCTCAAGATTGATAAAAATGGCGAATACTAATGTGTTTGTGAACTTGAATTTTTATTCTTTCTTTTGCGAAGTTCTTCAAAAACAGCATAGCATTGTCATGAATTCATGATTTAAAAATGCCTAACTGACCGCCGAATTGACTTTGGAGTGTATTGATGGATCCATGTTTCATACATTATCACATACCACATGAAAAAATCCTTTTTATTGCGTTGAAACAGCGCCAAACAGCGCTCTGAATTGTGGACGCATTGATCGCATATGAAAAAATGCGGTACCCACTTCTAACAAAGCTTTCTTATGGTCAAATTTTGATGCAAAATGGTGTCTTTTAATATTTTTAAGGCATCAACTATCTCACGCAGCTTCAATTTAAAAGATAAGATTTCAATCAGTTGCTTGAGAAGCAAAAACATAGCTGTCATTGAATTTAATATCAACATTGAGATTGATTGTACTGTGAACATGTTTTTGATTGCTCAATTAACAATCGCATTGTATCATACACAAAGTATAATTAATCTGACTAATTTTCAATATGGCATTTAAAGACCAAAGCAACTCCATTCAGAGTAGAAGCTTAAATATATGCCGGCAAAGCTCGCATTGATGTGTTTTAAAAACGGCGAGGAGTTGTATATGTTGATTTTTTTCTTGTGATTAAATAAATCAAACCAATTTTATTTTGCATTCGCTAAAAAGAAAAATCTGCGCGAAACATGCTGCTATGGCGCTATTTGAATTAAGACTCTCGACCAAATCTAAAAATAATTTTAAACTGGACAAATACAATTGATGATAAAATTTAATAACGTTATTATTCCATGCGAAACTAGCTGGATTTTTAGACTTGCCACCTATGTAAATTAGCCTTTGGGGGGGGGGGGCTTCCATGGTCGAACAGATCATAGAAGGCCCCGGGTACGCATTTATCACCGAAAATATCGCAAAAAGTCCTAAAAGAGGACGGAATAGCCACAAAGGATTGTATGTCCAACCGGTCCGCTTCTCAGACCATTGACAAGATGAATGAGCGCCTCACGATCATATACTATGCCTGAATATCTGCAGACTAGGGCATGGAGTCTTTTTTTTTAGAATGTGCATGGGATAATTTTCCATATTTAAATAAATGAGTTTGATGAGATGAAAATGTTTCCCCCTCCAATAGTACGGCATCACAAGAGGTGAAATGTGTGAAAACATGCGAAGCAGGAAAATGATTTTTGAATAGAGAATCAGAAGGTGGGATAAACATTCTCTCGAAAACATTGCTAAACAAGTTTTGAATAAATTAAGCGGCGTATTTAAAAAATGATATAAGAGAAGCAGAAAGGGGAGCGTGGTGCTGAGCAAGAATGGGGGTTCTGGTGGTGACAGGCGGGAGATTGGAGGGAAGAAGAGGGCGGCTCGAACATGCTGAGGGCTGAGGAGGGGCAAAAATGATTTCGGCCCGCGAGCTGCCGCTGACAGCCTCAAGCATTCTTCACATCCGCGCTGATTTTTGGAATTTTCCCTTTACACCATTACATGTAATTGCCATGAAAGCGTACCATTATATCACACAGCCCTTCTAATTATTTTCTAATTATTATTGCTTAATTTAGTGGCTCTGTGCGTCGGCAATTGACAACTTCCATGCCTTCAAGATTGCTGACCGAAAGTATTAGCACTTCCATCAATACACTAAAATCATAAAACAGGACAACAAATTTCAGAAAACAGAAATCAGAAATTCAATAAGTTCATGGAATGACCAATAAAACAATAACTCTTTTATTAATTAATACATCAACAGTCTCCACATGAATGATTGATACGCATCCTAAAATACGGAAGCCAAAATCTTACCAGCTGACATTAGCGTTTTTTGATGCTTTGGGCCGCTTTCGCCGGTTGCTTCCTCTCAGCTGGTTACTGATTTTACTTTAGAATGTAGTGATGGATCCATGTTTCGTCTATTGTCACATACCACATGAAAAAATCCTTTTGATTGTGCTGAAACAGCTCCAAACAGCGCTCTAAATTGTGGACGCGTTGATCGACTGTGAGCAAACGCAGTACCCGCTTCGAACAGAGCTTTTTTTTGTGCGGTAGATGCGTTTCGTGGAAAATCGCTATGAACTTACATAGTAAAAGATAAAATAGATTTTAAAAACCGCATAACTTTGAAACGGCTATATAAAATATACCCAAAATCGCATAAAAAAAGTTAATAAAAAATCAGGAAAACAACAAGGCACTATCATCGCTACACACAACAATAGAAAGTTATATAAAAAAAAGATTCACGCTCAATTTGAAGTAAATCAGTTAGTTAAAACTTGAAATATCATGTCAACCGTGTTGAAAAAAGTAGTTTCGTGGAAAAACGCGTTTAAAGATTTCATTTTGGTAGGAGCGGCTTAGTTTCCGCCTCACTAAAATAGGTATAACTTCGTATGTTATTAGAATTTTGGAAATTTCTTTGGAGTATATGTTTTTAAAAGTCTAAACATGAAACAAAACAAAACCAAAAACTTTTTTTTATTTTAGACTAGAATACCCCCTTGTTTTGTGTTAAATTTCGGTTAATGGTGATGATTTTTTTTCTATTTTATAAGTGCTCTTTTTTTAAACTTAAAATATCCCACAAGAAAAGTCGCACAAAAAGAGGTTTGAGTGTATATTGGAAGAAATTTACATTTTATCAAATGCACTTCAGTCTAGAACACAAAATCTCACTAAAGCGAATCAATTAATTCTAAGAACTAACTCTGCTTTTGAGCGATTGAATGAAAAGTGAACGGGTGCAGGCACGTCTGTACAGGTCGGACGTCCGTCGGTGACTGATTATGACTTTAAATGCACCGATATTTATATACTAAAATGAATACATTATATTTCGCGTATTGAAAAACACTCTGCAGTCCCGCCAACCACACCGCCCCAAAGCCATGCCGACCGATCCACTGCCCCAGAGACCCGCCGCCCCGCCGACCGCACCGCCCCACTACCCCACCAACCGACTCTTTGTCCCACCAACCGCGCCACTGACCCGCCAACCACGCCGGCAACCCACTGATTAGCCGTCGACTGCACCGCCGACCAATCGACCACCCGCCAAGCTGTCTGATCTCCATGTCACAAGTTGTTTAGAGATCAGTTCACCATCCTCAAAGAAGAGTTCATTCAATAACAAAGTATCCGACTTAATGTATAGATGGCGGTTATTGTTGTAAAAATAATACTATGATAGAAAGTGTCTAGACACTACATTGCTTCCGTGGTCGTACAGATCATAGAAAATACCGCAAAAACCCCTAAAATAGAACAGAGTGGCCATAAGGTGTGTATGCTCAATCGGTCCGCTTTTCGGACCGCTAATATAACGAATGAGCGACTTGCGATCGGATGCCATACTTGAATATGACGATAATGAAGAAAAGAGGGATTAGACAACTTAGCATATACTTATATAAAAATGGACAGAGCCAATCAGTGTTGGTTCAGGTAAAGTATAATGGTTGAGTAAAATAAAAACCATGAGCAACGACCGGATCGGTATTCTGCGTTTTGCGCCCCCCGCCTGATTGCGCCCGTGGCAGGCGCCTGCTTTGCAACGCACTAGTTACGGCCCAGACTACTGCAGAAGGCATAAAAATGAATTGAACATTGTTAAAGATACCCTCCTCAACATGCTCACATACCATAAACATTTAAATAATTACCACTTTCCACTTTTTGGACATATCTGATTCCATTATAGTTCGATTGGTCTGGAAGTCTGGGATTTATGGGGGCAAATGCTTCTTTATTCAAATACCAACCCGTTTCATTCTATTTATAAAAAAAAAAATACAGAATGTTGACCCCAAACAACATTCTGTACTTATAACACAGAATGTTGTTTGGGGTCACTATCTTGCTTTAATGGGAATTTTTGCTCCAATATTCAATTGTAGATAATATATATATTTCTGAAACATATTCTGATTTTGTTCAGCAAACAAACAATCTTGTTTGAGCCTAAAAATAATAGATTTGGATCCGTATAGACGGAAATTTTCCAATTGGTGTTTATATATTTATTTTGTCTTTGTGCCCTAAGCAGTCTTTTCAGTATATTCAATTTCCATAGTAGATTTTGGGCGACCCGGTCTATTCCTGTCTTTCAAAATTCCAATCTCTTAGTGCCTTCTAATGGTACAATGTAACCCTTTATTGGACATCTGCTGATAGCAATAACAATAATAAATTTTCTATATGAAAATATAATTTTGCAACAATATTTTAGAAACACAAATTACAACACAGTTGTAAATTTAATCAATGATATTTTTTGTATGGCCCAATCAACTGATTGCGTATTTTAAAAGTATTTTTATGCATTTGAGTAAATAAATTAAAAGTAATTAATTTTCCTATGTTCTTAGATAAATTTGAATTTGTCCAAAAAGTACCAACACACAGAAAATAAATTAATAAACTCATTTAATGCTATGAAGTATATTTCAAATTCTTGAATAATTGGAGAGGGAATTTATTTAAAAAGAAAAATTATGTTGATATTTTATAAAATATTTAATGTAATAATAAATATAATATTAATATCATTATTTTAATATAAAAATTATGCTAAAAATATACGTTATTATTTTTTAAATCCGGAGCAAAATAAACCCATATTAGTCTGTTATGGCCAAAATATATAACAACCTTAAATGTCACTTTGACGACTCGATCGGGCTGTCACTTGGGTCTTGTTTATCGATTGCGACGCTCTATACTTTCAAACAAAAATGGCAAACGGCACTCCAGAGAGTGAGTTTTCGATAGAATGCTTTCAAAACTATACAGCGCCGGAGGTTTTCATCCAGGGTCTGGCAGGAATGGTTAACCAAACCGACGTAGAAACCATGATAAGAGCCCAAAAACAAATGTAAGTATTACTACATCATACTTTGTTTATTCTATACCATCTTGCGTCTATTGGCATTGTGTTTAATAGTATCATTCATCGTAAACATAATATTTAAATTAAAAAAGTGCCATAAAAGTATAATATCGTTTTCATTTTATCATGTTTTTTAGGTTACAAAGGTTCGAGAAAACAAATGAAATGCTCACCAATTGTAACGCATTAAGCGCTAGCAGATTGAAACTGGCCGGGGCAGAATTCAAAAAACACACTCAATTGCTTGTGGATATGAAAAAAGATTTAGATTATATATTCAAGAAAATCAGAGCTTTGAAAGTAAAATTAAGGTAAAATTAGTGTACTTAAATAATTTTAATACATTGTGTTTTTACATTTAGAAACCAAAGAATATTCGTGTATTTAGCTTATGTATTATTATAATTTTTACTTGATATTTTTAAATTTATATAGTACTCAATATCCGGAAGCTTTTGAAATGGCCCAAAAAGCATCGCTTGCTAATTCATGTAAAGAAGAAGACGAATTCGAAGATCAAGGCGAAGGACATAGTAAAAAATCATCAAATCTCACAAAAGATATATCCAAATCAACTGAAACCCTTCGACCCAGTATATCTCAAGTTTTCTCCAAAAGTCCCAATGACAATGAAAATCTCACTATTGTAAAAGACATAAACCAAGACAATGCATCGGCTTCCGCTGGAAAATCAAAAAATAATTCTTCAAATATACCCGACGAGGACTCGTCTAAAGTTGCAGAATTGAAGAATAGTTCAAAATCGAAAGCCGCAGGTGATAAATCAATATCAGAAAAAGAAAAGAGAGATTCAAGCAGCTCCTCCGATAATTCAAACACATGTTCATCGGGCGATTGCACATCCGACACGGGCTGAAACGGCTCCATTTATCAAATTGTTTAAAAACAATATTTAGAAATGTGAATAAAACGCACTACAAGTGCCAATTTCATTATTTGCAATCATAGAAAATGAAAACAATAATAAACTCAAACGCATACAAATATTCATCCTCATTCGGATATCAAAAGATTTGTTGGATCAACGCTTTAACAAGAAATATACACTAATAACGCTTATACGAATCAGCTTTCTTCGATTTTAATGAATACCGAGACTTGGCATGTTTATGGAAGATGGAATTTCATTTGGTCAATTTCAGTCGATATTATAAAATTAACGTTAAATAACGTATACATTTTTAGGTAAGGACGTATTATCTGCTTTAATTTATTGCAATAATTTATCGGAACGCATTCCAGTGCCGCTTATTCTTTTTATAAAGTTATTATATTTTCAGCATCATTGATTACGAGCAACGAAAATATTATTTTTTACAATGACTTTATATAGAACAATATTTAGAATAATAACATGAAGACTTTTTTCTCGGTGCAGCTAAATACAAATGTGTTTTATTAGCTTTTAAATACGATGGCGATTCAGATGTAACTCGGAATTTTGCTGTACAAATTTATTAATAACTAGCGAATACCTGGCATGTGTTGCGCATGCTGAAGAGCTGGGATCTAAAAGCATATGCACACTCGTTCTTGTTTCAAAGATCGACTTAACCACCGTATTGCGTGTGCATCCTTTCTCTCCCATCATCGTGCATCCATACAATATTTTTACTATGCTTATGTTATTCCTGCAAGTGTAAACAGTAAGTCGACAAAGTTTTATTGCAATCGGATGAACAGTATGGAAACGTATTAAATACGAACAAACAAACATTGATTTTTATATATGACTATGCCTATATTACTCGCGCAATCCTCAGCAATAAGTGGACGAATTTTTATCGCAATCTGATGAACAGTACGGTAGCACATTACATACGAACAAACAAAAATTAATTTTTATACATCAGATAATGGAATATCTTATTTCTCTACATAGTTCCCTGTTATAAATACATTTATTCCATCGGATAGGTAGCGTCTTGTTCCCATCAGCTTGCTTTCAGGCCCTCCACCTGCTTATGACCGAAATAAGTATGCAGATCCACCTTACCTTGCTGAATTGATCTCATCTCTATTGCCAGGCTTCCCTCAGTTTCTGTACAATTTTTGGGATCTTCAAAGTCCAAGGCCTTCTTTTTTACTATACTGTTCGTATACTATGCTGCGGTGACTTGGAGCGCTCCCTGCCGTTGGACCCTGGCCAGCTTCTTCCTATTGCTCTCATATCTGAGTGACTCATGCTATATAGAAGATATATTGAACATGAGCTGTCCGAGCTCGTTAACTACCTTCTGCGCTCAACAAAGACAACTCAAGCAGTTGCATCAACTTATTATCCATGAGTATTTGTAGATATCACTTATCCGAGATCCTAACTACTGATTATCGCACACGCTGCGCTGCTCGTGTCGGTCTGTGATTCAAAAAAACAAAATTCCGTGTTATATTTGAGCGTCCCTTGTATGTGATGTGATTATAAATCATTTTATGTTCAACTTTGACTAGATTTATTTAATAGATACGAATATAAACTCGCAAATAACTTGTTATAAAATGTTAATTGCTTCGTTTAACGGTTATTTAATGTAAGTAATCTATTTTGAATGCTTAATTGTGCTTCCATACTATGACCTCAGATATTCAAGTTCAACAATTATCAAATTAAGCGTGAATGTGAATTTAATTTTTATTATGCCATTACACTTTTTTCTGTGCCAAATATGTGTACACTTAACGTTATAAAATCAAACAAATCATTAAATAATATAGTTGGCCGCGTCTCATTCAGCATTTTGCAAAGTGTTGAATCTATTTCTAAAGTAGAAATATTCAAATAGTCAATATGAAGCTAGTCAAATGTTCATTATTTGATACATCTTCGATAAATATTTGTCATTAATCCTATTTATAAATTATAGGAAACGGATAAAATGTTATTACGTTATTATAACTTGTAGTTTATGGTTAAGGTCATGATTTGTAAGATACAAAAATAGGTACTGTTGTGAAAATAGGAACACCGTTTTTGTAACAATATTCTTATTCCAGATACACACATAACTTTCAATTCAATTAAAGTTATTTTAAATCGCAAACATTTAGATAAATTCATATTGTAGTGTGTGATCATATTGATTTTGATTAATTGCACGACTTATATTATTAGATGGTCTCATAAGTTATGTCGTTTTTTTTTTCAATGCTATTCTTAAACGTTATTGAACTTTTCTTAAACAAAATCATTTCCAATATTATCTATAACATTCTGCCATCTTTCCTTTAAATCGTCTTTGACTGAAAAGACAGTTGTTCACGCTCTAACCATTGTCTTTTTTTCCCTCGTGTTTGAATAGAACCCCCATTTCGCATCACCAATCCCTACATCACAAATAAATGGATTCTGGAATGGATGGAGTAATCCACTTCAAGGCTCGTCTTCCATACTTAAATCACTAGATTTAATTTTATAAATTATTGTTGGCATTTCCTGACATCCAATATGTTATCATAAATCTCGCAGAAGTTCTTTGTAGTCTGTCGCTTTCTTTTTCATGAGATTGAACAATCATACAACAAATGTTGCTCCAACGGACATCTCTATTTTGAAGAGGATGCGTCGAAAAAAACGACATAACTTATGGCAACATCTAATATATATATATAATAGTATAAAACGTAATTATCATTAAAAAATTAAATTATAATATACAATACAATTTGTGTTTAATGCAGATATATCCGATAAGTTTGCATTGTAAACGCATTGATCTTGCGAACTATATTGTAAGTGACTATTGTGTGTTTATTTTTAGAGAAATGGCATAGTTAAAATAAATATATTTATCTCTCTGATCATCTATAATAAGGTTTTGCTGTGTTTATCACTTGATTTTATTCCGTAAAATGACATGATATGAAATAGCTGTAGAAGAATAATCCATTGTGATTGTTAAATTGATAATTTTTTTGAAATAAATGTTTTGTATTCTAAGTATTTTGAAATATACATGAAAAACACTAAATTTTCTCATAAATCATATACATTATTGATTCCTAAATCAACCAATCAGTATTCTGCTATATCATTGAAAATACACATTCGAAATAATAATTATTCGGGATTTATGCTTCTGCGGGTCAAGATGATTGATACGCAAATCCAATCGCTTAATTACGAAGCTTCCAAAATATGTAATTCTGTCACAAAATGGTCGCTCAGTGGATTCTTATTCACTATCTGGCTTTAAACCCCTGTATTACGGGAAGAGTAAAATTAAAAGAAGAGGGATATGTTGACAGACGTTCTTATTTATAAATTCTTAGGACAGAGATCATAGGTGTAAGGTACTAGAAGCGTTGGTATCGTTACGACAGAGGTCAGTTTAGCTTCGGCCTTCCTCCTCAAAAGAAAACAATATTACAGACCGGCCTTTGAAAATAAATTCTTCTGAATACGAAAAACGCTAAAAAAATCTGCCTCCTAAATTGGTTTCCTCCGTTAATCAATATGGTGTTGCAGTCGCCTATGGGCGATTGAATTCCAGTAATTCAGAAAGAGAACTCTTGTACGTTGAGCTCGGAGAGATACAGTGAGAGAACCTCTTGCAGTTCAAGAGACATAGACGGAGGGAGCTATCTGTGCACATCGATAACCCAAATTCATCAACGAACACACGACATTGAATCATAACAAAATTAATACCAATCGGTGCAAATAATGATAACTTAATCGATTTTAAGTGTATTGTTTATGTGAAGAAATTAAGTGCTCATGTGTGCTATCGAGTATTTATTTGCAATCGAGTCTGACTCGAATTGAAGATTGTCTCGCATTGATCGAAGCTGACAAACCAGTGACAACACTCAAAGGGTCAATCGTGGGACTACCTACGGGTATAAATAATTAAATTCAATTGATAAAAACATAAAAGCGCCTATTCTCAATGAATAATACAAAACCAAATAACATTAATGTTTTCTACGCATTGAAAGTGGACCTCCAACCCAATGCTGCACGGAAGATGCGCCCAATACGGCAATCATATCCCGTCACAATCGGTCATTTTTCTTTTATGCATTTGGGACACTGTTAAAAATAACGTCAAATTAATCATGCTGCGTATTGCTAAATATTAGCCGATTTTCCTATTCAGCAGCGAGTCTTTTATTTTGTTTGAACTGCGGTATATTTTATATCATTTAAATCAGGGGTCGTCAACCTTTTTATGCCTACCGCCCACTTTTGCTAACTTTTCATGGTTAAAATTTCCTTACCGCCCACCAACATATGTAGCTATATTTTCAATCCAGTATGAGTGAAAAAAAATTTATAAGAAAAATTTGGGAGATTTGAAAAAAAACAAGTTTTTATCACCAACATTTTATTGCAACAAAAAATAGTACGTATATATAAATACATACTGAAAAAAAACCAGAAATATACATACTGAAAAACAAGAAATTTTAAAAATCATATTTAATAACTAATGAGAACCTTGAGCCTGATGTTGTGTGACTAAGTATTTTATATCTGGTTCAATTTTCGTTAAAAACAATCGAAGATCTCCTCTTTCAGTGATTTTGAGGCGATTTCTTTGTTTTGTCATGATGTTATTCACGACACTGAAACCTGCTTCGACGAGATAAGATGTGGGAAAGGGTATTAGAATATCTTTCATCTTTTCCCACATTTTTGGATACAAATCAGGCATTTTTTTATTTTGCCAAAGTTTTTGGCTTCCCGAAATATTGAAAACATTTTTGCTTTCCTCGTCATATTTTAATTGCAACAACTCTTCTTGATAAACTACATCGACCTCATCCAAATTTACGTTGAAAGGATTTATCATCCAATTGTATGTCACTAAATTTATAATATCTTTGAATCTTATTTTCATATCAATTTTTAATTCAGTGATATGACAACTAAACCTTTCGATTTCTTCTTGCGTTATATCTTCTTTTATTGATAATAATTCGGGAAATTGATAAAATTCTCCCTTCAGAAGGTTACGATGGAGAATCTCAAGTTTTTCAATAAATAAGGACACAGTATTTTTACAGCTAATCAGTGTTTTATTGGCACCTTGAAGCTGCAGGTTAATTTCATTAAATCGTTTGAAAATATCTGCCAAATAAAAAGCATCATGCTTAACCATTTTCAATTGTTGGTAGATTTCTCCTTCTCGATTTTCCTAAAAAAACTGCATGATACTGTCGTATAATGCCACAAAGCGAGACAAGCATGCACCTTTAGAGAGCCAACGAACTTCTGTGTGTAAAAGCAGCCTGATAAATTGCTCGTCATTGTCCTCGCACATAAGTCGAAATATTCTATCATTTTTAGCATTAGATTTGATCTTATTGACCGCCTTAATTATTATATTTAACGATGAGTGTAGACTTGCACTTAAAGTCTTAGCCACGAGATGTTGTCTGTGCACCACACAATGAACACATAAAACGTTTGACACTTCTTTCTTCAAATAGGCAGTGAATCCACGATAACATCCAATCATTGATGGTGCTCCATCAGTAGCACATGCAATGATATTGGTCAATGGTATATTATTTTTTTCAAAGTATACTTTCACAGCATTAAATATTGATAATCCCTTTGTGTCCGAAATTAGATTCACAGTGAATAACATTTCTTCTTGGAGTTCATTATTATCATCAAAGTATCGTACATAGACCATCAGTAGAGAATTATTATCCAAAATAGTAGACTCATCCAGTTGTATGGAAAATGAAGTGTTTTGTAGAATAGTGACAAGCTTTCTTTCAACGTTAATTGCCATTTCATCAATTCTTCTCCTAACGGTAGTATCACTCAGGGGAAGTGTTTTTAAACTATCAGGTATATCCAGGTGCATTACAGTGGTTATGAATTCTTTTATGCAGGGTATTATCAAGGTTTCTCCAATGTTATGGCTTTTGCCGGTTTTTGCAATTAAATTTGACATGTGATATGATGCTATTAATCCATCTTCATTTTTTGCATTTTGTTTTTGAACCAAAGTCTTCATTGTAGGACGATTTTGAAATCTTTTAAACAATTCTTGAAAATAT
Organism: Stenopsyche tienmushanensis; assembly: GCA_008973525.1. Lineage (NCBI taxonomy): Eukaryota > Metazoa > Arthropoda > Insecta > Trichoptera > Stenopsychidae > Stenopsyche > Stenopsyche tienmushanensis. Next base: position 396,230 of record WACJ01000103.1, read on the forward strand.
CCAATTGACTTATTTTGGTATTCTGCATGCTTTGAAGCAAGATGGTCTCTCAACCGACATGGCTTCATCGCTTCATTGGAAAAAGTCTTCTGGCACAGCAGACACATTGGAAGCAGTTTATTATGAGGTGCTTCGATGAAACCCATCTGCAGGTATTCTGGCGAATAGCCACGGGCATATTTTTTCTTTTGAGACATGGGAACACTATTGTAAAAAAGTTATTTAACTTTAGCTTATCACGAATATAAATATGTAGGTACTGCCTACAATTAAACACTACACTTTGTTTTGAACGGATTTCTTGATGTCAGGATTCTTTGAAGACACACGGGCAGAAAGTTTCCCCGAAGTGAAGCGAATTTGGAAGTAAACCGTCGAAGAGTTTTGAAACGAAGCTTGTTGAAGACCGATGTGTACTGCTTGTGATAATGTGATGGACTGCCAGAATTTCTACAATTTTGTCAATATTTAACTATCGGTAATTTCGACTTATTTTTTTTTGGTAAGATTACCTTGACTTCTCAAAAATTACAAAGGATTATCGTCGTATTGAATAAAGAAAGGTCTATACATCTTACTTATCCAAAACAGCTGCGCATCTCATTATTTTAATACGTTTCGCATAGATAAAGCCATCATTTCAGCCTGCGTCCGCTAGGTTCCCAGGACGAAATTCTAAGAATTTGCAATTAGGCACGTGTTACTTTCTAAATGTAGCAATGAAAAAAGGTAATCCGATCGCAATATGTTTAGTAGATGGATGAAGAAAGCTATGCCGAAAAATAAAAATTGTGAAATGAAATTATCAAAGATTTTTGGGTAAAAGCAAAAATCTCCCACAGCCCACCACGAAAGCCCTTACCGCCCACTAGTGGGCGGTACGGACCAGGTTGACGACCCATGATTTAAATGATTATGTAGGTAATATTTTTTTGACAATTTCTTACTAAATCACACAATTCCTTAATTTAAGTCACTTGCTCAACTGTTAACATATTAAGTAATGCTTTAAAACCATCATTCATAACACTCACAAACCACGCCGTAGCAAAACTATATTATAGTAAGCAAACGGGAACAATACATAACAAACACGAATTTATTTAAACATTAATTTTATTCCAATATTAAGAGTCTTTTTCGATTTAAAATTATATCACATTTGTCTTATATTAAATTACGAGAATAACATTTTATTATTTTTTTACTTTATAATGAGTCAAGATTCATAATAGTCCAATTTACGTTGCATGTTGCGCTGTATGTTTAATGGCTGCATTGATAAACGCGTCTCTATCGAATTTATACTGATTTCCAATGTCCACCATTAGAGGATCGTCCGGATTCGGATTGGCGAGGAGCAATTGAACGGCGAGAAGCAGAGATTCGAGGGAAACGGTTGGACGCCAATCGCCTTTGGGCGGCATTTTAATCAAATCCATACAGATGCGACCGGCTATAATTTAAATTTAATAAAATATTAAACACAAAGTATAATGAATTATATTGCATATTTAAACGTGTCATACCTTTATCAATATTTGGATGATAAACGGGAGTCTTGAATTTCACTTGAGGTGGTTCAAACGGGTATTTTTCTGGAATGTCGATGAGTATTGTAAAAACACCACCTTCGTATGGCGACCCCTGAGGGCCGATAATCCTCGCTTCTAGTTGATGAAGTTTGTCTGGGTCACGCAAATTACACGATATACCCCATGGGGGATTAGCTTTGATGCGCTCCAACTCTTTAGCCACTCTCACAGTTCGCATCATTTTGGCTTAGTTTATTCACTAAATTTGAAAACAAAATAATTAACTAAACAATCAACTATATGCTGGCATAAAATACAAATTATTCAACTTGTTAGCAAGATGGTAGACACGGAAGTGAAAGTTTAATTACATATTCAGCTGTGATTATATATGAAATAATGTTTGGACACACCAAAACATAAAGAGTATTTGATACAATCATAATTAAATCAATTATCACCTATTAGACGTCAGATAAGGGCAAAAACACCAAAAATCAACCTACACTGTCAATGTCTGACAGGAAACAACACGTCGAAAGCGAGCGGGAAACGGCTTCGCTAACTTTTGGTCGTAACAAATAAAAAGGCGGCCATGTTTCCAATAGAAAATAATTTATTCGTTCGTCATAAATTTGGAATATTTTTAAAATAATCTTGAATTTAAATGTAAGTTAGTCGTATCTCATTTATAAAAGAAATTCAATAAAAATGTTATAAAATATTATGTAATTTTAAATTCATAATAACGCTAAAATATTTTTATGTTATTAATTTTAGTGGTTGCTATTATTAATATTAAAATTGAAGTGATGAACTCAAATACCCAAATATATTTTTTTAACTTGTTAATTAAATTGAATATATATTTAATAATCAATCAAATATATTTCTATATGAATCGAAATAGTTTTTTTAATATTCATTTTTTTTAATGTGGCGTAAATCAATATTTTTAATATTGTCAATTTAAATATGCTCATTTTTTTAATTAAATATTTTTTAAATTGTTTCATTATATCCTTTCAATTTAGCGCCTTATGATTATAATTTGGATTAAAATAAATTAATACGCTCGTAAAAAACGTATTGCATCGAATTTGTGCAAATAATTCGCGCTGTCAATGCCAAATAATATATTTAAAAATAAACCGTAGCGGCTTGAAGCAAGCGTCGGAATCAAAATCAGTCCATCACTGGATGTCGTGCCGTTCGGGTGTATGAAAAATATCCCAATGCTATAAGATATTATTTTCCCTAGAAAATCAATTATATCATAAATAAAACACAGCGGAGAAAACTCCTCCGACATTAGAATCGTTCATTTAAATCCGCACATAGACAGTTTTGAGTGTATTTCATCTCATAACGTCGAAAATCTGCGGACGCTCAGAACTGTCATCTGTCAAAGAAGGCACGCCGGTAATCCGCTGAATAACCTCAAAAACGTAAGTAATCAATACATTGAACATGTTTTATGCGAACAGAATAATTTTAGCATCGACTTTCATACATCACATTCGTTCTTGGGGCCCGGATCGTGTACTTTTCCCCGAAGACATGTCCGTCTTTTTAATGCACGATGGCCCAGCAAAAGATTTGATTCGCCGACGTAATATTATGTAAAATCGCGCTTTTGCAATTGCACGACGATCATATACATCATCGGATGAATGTAAATGCGAAATTATATAAAAATATCGCGTAATTAAACGAAAGTAATGTGCAATTTCTCTGATGAATCCGTAGGCAATGTGCGATCGATCTCTTTCGATCATAACAGCAAAAAAAATGACCATTGAAATATTTTTAAAAAATGCATTAAGCCCTCGCGCTGTAGAAGTGAATTATCTTAGTTCCTATTAAAGTTGATCCTAATATACATACATTGCTTATTTTTAATTCGTAACGAAAATTTTTAACCAAAAGTGTATTTGTGTAATATATAATAAAATAGGCTTGCTACTGGTGTTACTATGATAAGTGTTAATTAAGTTTCAAGACGCTACGTTGTTTAGTATTTGTTTGGCACCCATTAATATTGAACGTTCTCAGTGAATATGTAAATATGGAAAAAATGGTTATCGTTAAATGATACAATACTTTTATTTGAAAGATCACGAGCCATCTATGTAAATTAGCCTCTGAGGGGCTTTCTTTGATCTTACAGATCATAGAAAGCCCTGCGTACGCATTTATTCCCGTAAATGCCACAAGAGTATGGAGCGGCCACAAGGTCTGTGTTCAACCGGTCCGCTTTTCGGAGCGCTAATATGACGAATAAGCGCCTTGTCTACAGAACGATTACGAACTTTCATTACAAAACGAAGTTGTCTGAAGAAGACTGATCAGATGGGTTGTTTAAATTATACAATCTGTCGAAAATATTGTTGACCATTGATATTATCAGCAAATTAACTCAAAAGCTTTCAGTAATGCCATAAATAGATTAATAGATAAAATAGACGCTATAGGAGGGTTGACTGCAGTTTACTCAACCCCTTGGCATCGGATCATAAATGCGTTATATGAAACACATCTATCACAGATCTTTGAATTTGTATACATTTTTATTTCAGTTTTCATTGTTTATCATTTTTTTCAAAAACCTAAATAAGTCTTTTAAAAACCAGTACAGTATTTAACGCGTAACAAAAAATATGCCGATATATCTTTAAAATTACGACTTGTAAATAATTTTGCCTCTCCCGCTCTTTTCGCAATAACTTGCGATTTTAATCAATTACTCTCGATGCTAAAGGGTTAATTTACCTTAGATTTTTTTTCTGGTCCCCGTCCTGATGTCCCTGATTTAAAACTCACAGGAGCAGAAGATCAATCCGAGATACTCGAAAGGGCAATAGGACAAACCTCCTCAAAAAATATATCGTTCAAACTATTATGAAAAATTCTTTTGTTTTATTTTTTTGAATGTTTTTATAAAAAGAGGAAATTTAAAATGATTTTTTTTTTTTTTTGCGGTGGCTTTTAGCGATCCCTTTTATGGAATCATTACCAACCATTTTGACATGGTTTTTCATGGCATATATATGTTTTTAAAAATGTGGTTGCCAGCCACATCTCCTGTGGGATTCGAACCCGAGATGATCGAGTTATGAGTCCAACCGCTTAACGCGGGACTACCTACAGGAACTAACGAATTTAAAATGATGGAACGAAAAATATTTAATTTGGCTATGTTTAATATGTTTATATCCTATTCAGAACAACAAACCCCCCAAGTGGAATTCAATCATCTCTTCCCTCATCATGATTTTTATATATTAGATCTTCTGTAGGTTAATTGTACTATGCCTATATTATTTGAGAAAGTGCAAATAATAAGTTGGCAAAGTTTTATCGCAATCGAATGAACGGTATGGCAGCGCATAAAATACGAACAAACAAATTTATATTTTTGTACACTATCCTTAACAATAAATGGACAAATTTTTATCGCAATTAATGTATGGGAGCGCATTACATACGAACAGAGATTAAGTTTTATATTTTTTATAACTGCCGTATATGATGTATATCTCATCATTTTCATAATTTTTCAGATTACAAGTACACCCTTCCAAAAAAAATCCGGACTACAAGGGTTCGGTGGCATTACTCTATAGTCCGACAAATTCGACAGTCTGACACAAAAAACGTTTGTCGGATTACAGTGGGTCTGCTGTAGGGCAATCAACTTATTACATATTATTAACGTCAAATGCCAATCAGAATCTTATTACAAACTTATACGAAAACAACTGCTTATCAACAATAAGGTAACACATCACTCAATAAGTTTGTAGGATTTTTTTTCTTTTAAACTTTCCTATCGTTTTCCTACCGGTGATGTATTTACTACACCTCGACTCTAATAATGGGAATATCGATATGAAATATAATAGATACGGGGTTCAGAATTTTTGTATTCCTCCGTATTACAATTACGAATCACATCAAAGTATTATAGTATATAATTATTCATCTGCAGCGACGAAAAAAAATAATTTGTCGGGAAATCGGGAATTTTGCCGTGAGTTTTTATTCAAAACTTATCAAATTGCAAAGAAATAGTCTTTTCGATCGGCTTATTAATATCGTACAAGATTCTATGCTTAACCCTTAGAGTGCTAAGATACGATATATCGTCGATTGTGAAACCAGCGAGAACTGCGAACAACGATCGCTATTGCCTCATTGATGAATTTCTGCTTGCTTATACGCTGCTGCCGAAGCTTTAAAAATAATATATGCGGGATTTGCAGCTATCAAAAAGTTGGCCGTCTTGTGATTAGATAGAATTGTTATTTTTTTGCATGCATTAAATTTGCTATTGGTTCTTCTCGCAAACAAGGTCTCCAATACCAATTAAAACGATAGATGAATCTGTCCAGTAACTCGAGTACATTGACTGATTGATAATTGACAGCTGGCATCGTACTTCATAAACGTGCAGGATACAGGAATATAGATAAAAATCACTAATTGACATTTTTAGCACTTAACTCCGACTGCATTAATGGTACTTCAGATAAAGATAATTAATATTTTTGCACTAAGAAATCACAAACAACTAGTCGCCTGTATCATGCTATATGCGAATTTAGCTTTTTATTTCAGCGAAATCCAGTTTGAGGTTCTATATATATTTTCCCTGGAATGAACGTACCCTGCTTGTATTTTTATGTCGGACGCTTCAGCACTGTGACTCACACTTCTCGATTTCATTGAACATTCATTTTTAGTATGCGATACGTCTTCCAGACTCTTCCCGCCTTCGCTCCACTCAAGCTGTAGTCCAATAATCATATACAGACAACAATTGACCAAATGCTCTGCTGTATTACCTATGTTAAGATATGGATGTTACTTAGTAACCTGGGCAAATCGTCCTAAGAAAGTTGTCCAGGCCGCTTTTTTTGCTTATAAATTGATCAAATGTTATTAAAATGAATAGATATCTATCTATTTAATAAAAAACCGCAGATTAACCAAAAATATTTTCATTGCTTTAGGAAATATTGAGCATTTTCTGAAAAATCGATACGGGGGACTGTTGTCTGTGTCAGGAGACTAATTGTTTGTATTGTTTTAATTGATTTAGACTGATTTGGTAACACATCCGGGAACTGTTATTGGGCGTTTTATAACATTTTTGATATAAATTGGATACTGTATGCTAATATATACAAATTAATCTTTGTTTGTTCGTATTTAATGCGCTCCCATACCGTTCATCTGATTGCGATAAAACTTTGTCCATTTATTGTTAAGGATTGTGCGAATAACATAGGCATAATATAATATACAAAAATACAAATTTGTTTGTTTGTATTTTATACGCTGCCATACCGTTCATCCGATTGCGATAAAACTTTACCAACTTATTGTTTGCACTTTCTCAAATAATATAGTTATATTACAATTAACTTACAGTGGATTTTATATGTAAAAATCAATGTTTGTATGTTTGTTCACATTTATTTGTATGTTCATATATTCATACAATATTTTAAATGTCCAGTTTACTGAGAAACGCCCATATATGAACAGGATCGTAACAACGTGCATCAACACTTATTGACCGTTCTTATAATATACACTAATTTGTCTAATCCCCCTTTTCTTCGTTATCGTTATGTTCAGGTATGACATCCAATCGCGAGTCGCTCATTCAGCGATCCGAAAAGTGGACCGATTGCGCATACAAACATTTTAGGGCGTTTTGCGATATTTTCTTTGATAGATGCGTACCCCATATGATCTGTACGATCGCCCAGAGTCCCCTCAGAGGCTAATTAACATCGGTGGCTTGTGCCAAATGAAGTCGTGAGCGAGACTAACTTATTTACAGGCCATTCGAAGTTGAGAATGATTAAAATATCTTCACGGCGTTGTTTTTTTTTTCATTGTGAGCAAACGCGGCACCCATCTTGCGCACAGCTCTATCATGTCCAAAATTTTCAGTCGATATGTGATGTACAGGACTTTTTTTTAATGCCTACTATATCTGCTAGCTCGCGCACTTTTGATCGACGATCATCCAGTACAATTTTATGGATTTTCTTTACCATATCTGGCGTGGATTTTCGTTTTTTATTCCAGGATTTACACTCAGGTTGCTTTACATATTTAAATTAAGTGAATACGATTGCACAAAAATAGATTAAATCATTCGTCATATCAGCGATCCGAAAAGCGGACCGTTTGAGCATACAAATCTTATGGTCACTTAAACGTACAGCTTAGTAGTATTTAATATATTGCATTTAGATGAGTATTAGTTAATTTTAAAAAATAAATTGGATGGAAAACGTTAGGTCCCACCCTTTCGAATGAGCATCATCCCACTCTTCTCGGAATAACTGTCGCTTCAGGGCGCGCATTTCAAATAAGGAAGTCCCCTGCCGCATTCCGTATCTGGCTTGCATGAGTTCTTGCGGCACTAATTTTACAATCTCAGATATCTGCAGATTATGGAAGACTTAATAATGGAATATAATCAGTATTTTTTCCATCCGATTCGAAGCTAAATCTGGATTAAAAACACCATAATTCATTCTATAAATTTCAAGCGTGCTTTCTGTTCCACATACCATGACCCCTATATTCGCCGCCGTTGATTCCAATCTCTTTAGTGTGCCATCGGTGCTTAATTAACAGAGCACAAAGGGTTGAAGTGTTTTTAAAAGCGATACGTTTTGAGGTCTTTGGGTCAGCAGAGTCGTCGCCCTGGTCAGTTTCCGCAGGTCCCTTATCGATTCTCTTGCCTTGATGAATATTTTATACCGTCTTTGCCGTATGCCAACATGTCCGATGAACTAATGCTACCTGCTCGATAAATCTATACCAAATCAAGAACGCAGGATCGATTGGACAACATCGAAATTTTCCAGCATGACTCACAGCGCGAGTTGATTGATACCTATTTTTTTGCATACAATAGAATCTGCATAATAGATGGCGACAATCAATTCGGCCGTACCCGGCAAGGTCGTAAAATGTTAATGGCGAAAGTTGTCCGTTGAATTGTGTCTGATTACTTTGCGTGACTGGTCGATCGGTCTTCCACCAGGTGATGGACATCCTCGTCTCCGTTTCCCATTCGGCTTAATAGACCTTTAGATGATGATGACTTGACCAAACACGAGGGGCATTTGCTCCAAAATGGAACCGATTTAAAATCGAAACCATCGTGTAATTTGATTGACATTATAAGAAGATTATGTCATGGAGGACTTAAAAATAATGTTTAGCATGTTTTCCACAACGACATTCATTATGATCTTTAAATTAAATCAAAATTGGTAGTCGAAAAATGCTGATTGACGCTAGGATTATTAGAGGGACCAATAAGTATTCGCGTATTTAAAAAAGAATGCTGAAACACTTCCCAGATTAATTCCCGTATTTATCCAGTGTTTTCTTCTATTCAGTAAATACGGACGTTTTTCTTTTAATTTTAGTTGCAAAACTTCAATAAACTTGTGCAGTTATGGTTTCATTAATATCCTACCCTACCAAATGCACAAAATAACCTTTTTCTAAGTCAATCCGGACTTAGGCATTTCTCATCATCAATTACAATGCTATTCAAAAAAGGACTATTTTTGGTATCGCTCGTTTCTATCGCGTTTGGTCAAAGCGTGCGATACCCATCCTACCCCATAAAACCCATCCTATTCGTTTTGGCGATGCGTTTTAAATGTATTTGTACAGTTGTCCATGGAGATCCCAGTATTAACAATAACTCCTCCTGAAACAACACATTGACTGAAAGTTTGAAGATGAGAAAGCTGTGCGCAAGATGAGTACCGCGTTTGCTCATAATGACAACAAAAACAGCGTCGTGATGATGTTGCAATCGAGTATTTGGCGATGTTTCACATCAATAAGGTCGATTTTTTGCATCAATTCCATTGACTCGGGCTGTTTAATGCTCCCACTAATCGGGACCATCCTAACCCGCTCAACAAAAGTGCACAGCATAGTTCAAAACCTGAATTTAATATCCATGTCCTGCAAGGATACGCTTATTCCCAACTTCCCAACTTATTCCCGTGATCGTACAGATCATAGAAGACCATGAATACACGCATTTATCCGCGAAAATATCGCAAAACGCGCTAAAAGAGGACGAACAAGGTCCGCTTTTCGGACCGCTGATATGACGAACGAACGCCTCGCAATCGGACATGTCCGCAGAACGATTACGAACTCTCATTACAAAATGAAGCTGTCCGAAGAACACTGATCGGGTTGGTTATTTAAATTTTACAATCGGTCGAAAATATTTCTGTGCTTATGCCTTATATTCTGAACATCAGAAACTTTTCAACTCAAAAAGGGTCGCCATCTGAAAAAGGTTGGGAGCATGTGACTTGGAAAGATTTTTCCGTCACTGTGTCTGGATTAGGGAATCCAATCCCGGACAATTTTATGTGCCCATGAATCCCGGGATTAGTAAACGTAATCCCGAAAAATTGGGGATTGAAATTTTTGTCTAACAGAAATCGTATACCTCACCAGCACGATGAAGGCTAAATCTGGACGCTTGGAAACAGTGGCGTAACTTCTAATTGGCGAGTTTAGACGACGCCTACGGGCAGTAACTGTCTAATATATGCATACATATATAGAATACATATATGTTTTTCAAATTGTTATATTAATCTTTCCCTACCGGTGATGTATTTACTACACCTCGACTCTAATAATGGGAATATCGATATGAAATATAATAGATACGGGGTTCAAAATTTTTGTACTCCTCTGTAATATTATTACGAATCACATCAAAGTATTATAGTATATAAGTATTCATCTACAGCGACGGAAATAAATAATTTGTCGGGAAATCGGGAATTTTTGATCAAATTTATCAATGTAATTTCTTAAACTATTGAAATATATTCGTCCACTGTGGAATTTTCCATTTCTTCAATCAAAGAGTATTTTTCAACGCTTCCGTCATGTAAAGTGACATTAAAATAATATTTTTTGCGTCACAAAATAATGATTGATAGAGAAAGCGTTCCGCAATGGCTTCCACTGAAATAACGGCATTGGACGTCGTTCATCTTTTTTTGTTGTACGAAAACATCTATCAACGTATAGAAACCCAATAGCGAATTTGTTGACATTGTTGTGTTTGGCTAAATTGCGTATTGATTGGGAAAAGTTGACCGAAAATGCACACGCATCGCCGTATTGCTAGAAAAAAATAGATACTGTTTGGTGTGTATTTTGGACAAATGGAATCATTAGGCCATATTTCTTCAAAGATGGAAATGCTGTTAGCCCTTTGAGTAGTGAGCTAATTTAAAATCATCAAAATCTTGCTGAGAGAGCTATATATATGCTTGTCCGCCACTTATCTGTCAGGATTGTCGCAGCGTGTATGAAGCTTGTACATACATAAATAAACATAAACAATATACTTGAAATCGATCCATTATATTATTAACATATCATACAATCGTACGATGGCCGCAAAATATTCTCCGTTTCTTTCCAAACTCAACGCGCAAGACACTATCCATCTCTGTCTGTCTCCGAGCTGAAATTCGCTCGCAAATAGGCGACCGTACTACCGTACAGGTCAATATGAATGCTGATCGATACCAATCAACATTGAGTGACTTTTTACGACCACAATTGAATCATGTTGATGTCTGATGTCTATTTCCAGCATGACTCCAAAGAACCTTTCCAAATAACATATAGGCGTCACATTAAGATGACTTATAAAATGGGTGACTTTAAGCAAAAAGCATTTGCAATGTGCTTCTACATCACATATAATTTCCGTGAAATATTACATACAACCAATATGGCAGAGTGTGTATGACAAACGATGCCGTATATGTACATATAATTCATTTCTATGATCCTTGGTATTTATGAAGAATAAATCATTCACATTATGACAGCCAATACATCAACAACAGATGATCTCTAATTAATAAGCGTGCCTGCAGAAGTACGCTCATAGCAGTTCTAAATATAAAATATTGATCAATATCTATTGCCATTAAGTAGACATTATGTCCTGTTTGAACAGGTGATTGCAAAACTATCGATTGGCACAAAAACATACAAATAAGAGCCTTTTAAAAAAAAAACGAATCGATGCGCCTTTCGTTTGCCATTGGTGCTTCCGTGGGAATCCGCTATTAAATAGTATGTGCACCGCTTAACTTCCACGCAAATCCATTTTTCTCTCAGGACCGCGCAGCGTGAGTAAAGCTTGTATATCAATAGATGAACCTTTACACTGTCGATAGCACATATCATTCGTTCATTTCATACGTGTGTGTATTCACTTTTAGTAACAAAATAATGCATTTGTTGAAGCTTGAAATCGAAAAATCAGCCCGATACGATGACGTTCGTGTTGTCTTGGGAGCAGGCGTTTGTTTTGATTATTAAGATATTCGCATCATTCTTATCGTTGACCAATTTTATTATTCCCTATTGACTGTTCTGGGGCGGCGTCATTAACTAAGTATCACCACTTCTTTGCAATATCTATTCCTTCAAAAGTAAACTGGCAGACTTGCACTATAACTCTGTCCTTTTATTTTCGCAAAACATTAATAGGCAAATATAGCTGAACAACTGAAAGCAAAAGCCATGCAAATTGAACATTAAGAAATATTCCGAATAAATGAACGAATATTGTGTGCTATCAACAGTGTTACGGTTCATTTATCGAGCTTGATTCATTATCAAGCTGCAGCGGAGCTGACAGAAAAGTGGATTTATATTAGAGCGTAGCATGTCTGCTCTCCGATTCGAGTGTGTGATGAGACGCAAATTACACTCTTCGTCTTTGATTCACAATTAACGTGCGAGAATGTCCTTTCTGTATCGCTCGAATCCGGTGGCAGCATATGCGGGATTCCTCATCAACGGCTTAAAAAATGTCAATGATTAAAACGCTCATTATTTTATTTTCAACATTTATTAGCATCCTTATTTTAAAGTGTCGACTCATTCCGAAATCTATCAAATTGCTTCGAAATATGATGAATAATCATCATTATCTTTTAATGGTTGACCGTAATTGATGTAATGATGATTCTTGAATGTTTGCTTTTCAATCTAAACCAATTTCATGTGAGTTTTGAAGTAGCGGCGTTTTTATAACATTTATAACAAGAGTCCACAATGTTGTACAATGGTGTATTATAATTGAATGTGGACTTATAGTTTAAATCTGCAGTACATTTTTTAGTGAAACTTCTTAGCTCCTAGGAAAAATCGATTTTAAATGGAAATTATTAGCTAAATGATGAAGCTTTGCATTGTGTAATATATAATAAAATAGACACGCTACTGGTGTAGTGGTTGCTTTATACTATGAATAGATACACACAATAACAGTAGAGGCGGCGCAACGCATGCGCATACGCACTACAGATGATTTTCCATCTCTTTCCAATAATGACGTTTCTATACGTTTTCTTCTAAATGCTTCGAAATACTTTTTAATCCTTTGATTAGTGAGTTAATTCGAAATTGAGTTAAACATAAATGCTATATTCGTATGTCCATCACTTATCGTCCATACAAATCCGCTTTTCTCTCAGGAGCGCGCAACGTGATGGAAGCTTGTATATCAATAAATGAACCTTAACACTCTTGATATTGTTGTGCGCCATAACGGTGTTTCAAAGAGAATCACTTCTTTTATCGTGCCGAATTCTAAGTATATAATTGGTTTATGTGGCTTTATTATGATTCCAAGATGACTAACGATGATCTAATGTAATAATTTGAATGATTAATAATATTTAATTAGAAATGGAAACACGTAATTCAAAATTAAGCACTATATATCAATTTTCGCAATATTTGAGAATATTTAGACGTGTACCTGTACAGCACGATCAGATTTTGGAAGCCATCAGCCTTTTAGATTTTAAATGCCAGTTAAATATCTAAGTGAAATTTCTTTCTGCTGAGACACAGACTAAAACTCGCAAAATTCCCGATTTCCCGACATATTATTTATTTCCGTCGCTGCATATGAATACTTATGTACTATAATACTTTGATGTGATTCGTTATTATATTATGGAGGAATACAAAAATTCTGAAGCCCGTATCTATTATATTTCATGTCGATATTCCCATTATTGGAGTCGAGGTGTAGTAAATACATCACCGGTGGGAAAAGGTTAATATAACCGTTTGAAAAAAAGATGTGTACTGTATGTATACATAGATTAGACAAGTTACTGCCACTGTTTCCAAGCGTCTAGATTTCTAATCAACGGGTTAAAAAAGCATAATCTTGGCACAGTTTTGAATCTAATAATGCAACAGAACGTCGATAATTCATTAGTGTTTGAGCAAACGATGAGCTTAATTAACATTTAAACTGTGCAAATATTGCAAATCGAAGAATAATGTGTCGATTGACATTGGCGCCGGTATTTTTCTATCCAATTATATCTGGATATTTTTGGCAGCTCACGGATAGTAAATTTTTGCCAATCATTAAACAAGATTGTTTGTAATTTATGCCAAAAAGATAGAATCAAACACGCCCCATCTTCCGAGGGAAGATGACGTAGATTGTCGGCCATTTTCTACAATCTCGAACCAATGAGGGGAAGACACATAGTTGTGTACGAATTCCTTTGACGTTGAGTTTAATGCAGAAATGACCAAATATTGCGTGCTATCGACAGTGTTAATTTATTTATATACAAGCTTCATATACGCTGCGACGGTCCTGACAGATAAGTGGATTTGTACGGATGGTAAGTGGCGGATATACAAATATAGTATCTAAGTTTGTGATTGATTAAAATTAGCTCACTATTCAAAGGGTTAAAATATCAATTGAATACATTACATAAGACAGTCAACTACCTGAGCCTATTAAATAACCGACGACCTCGGGCAATCGCTTAGTTTTACGGCGTAAATAAGACGACGGCATTAGGCTAACGGTAATAAAGATGACTTTTTAAGTGCCATGTAAATATTTAAAAAATGTGACTTTGAAAGGTCTTATTTGTGTTTGTTTAGCAGTGTGCTTTCAGTATTCAAATACCGCGCGCTAATTGCTCTGACGCCGTTATAAATCACATTTGCGCCAGTATCGACTATCGCCATTTCGATCGTTCCCCCTTTTCGATCTTCGACTATTTTAATTGTCTTTCCGCAACATTTGTATTTTGATGGAATTGCAATTGTCGATGTCGTTTAACAATGTGGTCGGAAATGAGTTTCGTACGTCGGCTATTTAAACACTCGATCGCTCGTATGCAATCATACATAATTGTAATTCAGCATGACTTGCAACAACTGTTTGTTGATTTTAACCTGCTCATGCGACTTGGGGTACAATAACTCGCTTTATTATTGATTTTTGAGGTTTAAATAGATATGCCAAAATATTACAACACCTGTGATGGCGTTTGTAAATATGGATCGAGTGCAAGCTGCGATGTAATTTGTTTGTCTTGTGCCACATCGGCTTTAATGTATCAAATTTTAATGAACAGCTGTTATAATGTATCCAGCCTTGAACATGAGATCTTGGACTATGGCTTTTAGTCGACAGGAAGTATTTATTAAAATTTATCCCCGTTAGGGAATCCAATCCTGGAATCCCGGACAGTTTTATGCGTTTTTCAAATTGTTTTATTAACCTTTCCCTACCGGTGATGTATTTACTACACCTCGACTCTAATAATGGGAATATCGATATGAAATATAATAGATACGGGGTTCAAAATTTTTGTATTCCTCCGTAATACAGTGACGAATCACATCAAAGTATTATAGTATATAAGTATTCATTTGCAGCGACGGAAAAAAATAATTTGTCGGGAAATCGGGAATTTTGCCGTGAGTTTTAGTCCGTGCCTCAGCAGAAAGGAATTTTATCATCAACTCGAACTAGCATTTATAAATCTGATGACGATACTTCCAACGAGTGTGGAGGCTGAGCGTGAATTTTCAGCAGCAAGTTGCCTGGCTACCAAAATCAGATCCAGACTAAATGATGAAACACTCGATGCTTTAACGTTACTATTGAAACTATTAAAAATCAAAGTCCCGGGATAGTCTAATGCAATCCCGAAATCCCGTGATCGAAATTTTGCCTCAGGATTGGATTACCTACTCCCTGCCCATCTGCAATTCATCCAAGCGTATTCGAGGCTGGTTGGTTTCCTCTTTCATGTTGACCTTCCCAGTTCGGCAGTCAATCAGGAAGTCAGATTCTTCGTTTGTTTCTCAAGGCAGTCTGCTTGTTGAACTTCTTACCAGCTTTTGTATGCCAGTGTCATAGACCTCCGCTGCCAACCTTACTCGATTGTTGTAAAAACGTTTTCCACCCAAAATTCCTTTAATTTAGCGAAAAAGTGATAGTCCAAAGTCATGCGAAGAAGGTGACTGAAGAAGATGAATAACGCGCTGATGTGATTGTCTTTTAGATTCTGGAGTGTAGTGAAACACTCGTCTCATTCTCCATCACGATATAATCTAAAAAAGCTTCTCTCTCCTATGCAAAACAATCCAGAAATTCACATGCGGCGCTCACGCGTTTTTGACGATGCTCTGATGTGAACATTCTGGGCATGTATCTCGCACAAAACTTCTTGTAACCCAGTATTTTCGACACAATATCACCAAGGAGACTTCGAAAAATGTCAGGAAACTCTTCGTGAAGGTCGTTAAGCGTCACACGGCGGTCATTTCGCACTCGTTGTTCAATTATTTGTACAAGTTCGTCAGAAATTACTGATGGTCTCCCAATGATTCTCTGAACAACCTAACACCCCTCATGGCATCCACGAGCTTCCGTTGGATATTCACGGCTCTTGCACGGACGAGAGGTAGCGACGATCTCTACATCGGAAGAATTTACTGTGACTGAACAAAATGGCCAATAAACACGCAAGAAACTTTACTTTAAAAATGATAGGATCCTCCCCGACCTTAGGAACCCTCCTAGCCTTACCTTCTAGAATCTAGATGATCCTCGTATATCTCTTCCTGTATATTTGCCATGTACCCAAGCTAGAACTCCTGGATTTAAACTTGTTTCCTAGCGTTATGTACTCCAAACTGTCAATAAGCATCAAATTAATATCCTACCGTTTAAAAGTTATATTTTTATATACTTCCAGTTCTATTAATATATACATGAACAATATAATAGAACCTTCTAGAGCTGAACCGAAAACCATTATTTTTCCCCGAATGAAAACCGTAACTGAACCGATATAAATGTTTGTAACTGAACCGAAACGAAATCTGAAATTAATGTCTCATATGGAAACAGGCGCGCGGTAATCCGACAATCGTTTTGCAAGGTGGTGTCGGATTGTTGAATTTGTCGGACTATAGAGTACTGCATCCCGATCCCTTGTTTTGTTTTGAAGCGTTTTAACTATCGCTTGCTAGCTACAGTCTTCTTTTTTTGTTATCTCCATGTGAAAAAACTTTCGTGGCCAATATGGGCCCAGAAATAGGTGAATGTCCGTTTCTTTCCTGAAGAAACCACATATGAAAAGCTTCTTTCACCTCTGGATGTTTAGCTTTCTTAAAAGCTCATAACGATTTAGGCAATTCAGAATCATACTTTTGCATTTTTTATATTTACAAAGCTTTATCGTACATATTTGTATTGGGATGTCGGATTACAGTGGGTGCCGGATTAGACAGGGGCCGGATTACCACGGATCACAAAAGGTTAAACATTTCATTTGAATAATTCTTTATAGTTCACAATTTTATAAAACACATCAGAGATGACAAAATCTATTTATTTCAAAGGCCCTTGATATTTATAAAGATCCCCAATCAATATACCCACCATCAGAAGAATTTTCACCTTGACATGTATGAATATATCGGTCAACATTTATTGTTATTGTGCGGAAATAATGTCATATCCGAACAGACGATTGCGAAACTGTGTGATCGATACAAATGTGTCGAAAATATCGATTATAACCAACTGAATTGCGACCATTTAATGGGTTGGCGTCCTTATTTTTTTAAAAAAAGTGTCGACTCATTGTGTGTGGCAATCATTGTCGATGAAAACATGTAGAGACGTTTCTAAAATCAATAATTCCATCATTGTGTAAATTATAATGGAGCCAAATCACACCTCCGCATGTCAAAACACGATGACTTGACATTTTTTTTCTTTTTATGGTTGACCGCAATTGATATAAAAATTGAGTGAAAAGCAAGCAAAATAGTTGCAAGTAATGCTAGCTTTTTTAATTTGAATTTCAAATTTGTCTTATGGTTTACGGAAGGAACGTAACCGAAACCAAAACCGAAATGCTGAAAATAACGGTTCGAAGCCCTGATATATCGGCTTTAAATTTGCATTTCATTGACAACTGCAGATAGCCGATGGACAGCATCATCGAATTGAATACATAAATGCATCATCAGACTCCTCAGCTGATTCTAATGTCATTCATGCTTTTTAGTGTACTCCAAAAGGTCATGGATCTTGATAAAAGTCGTCATGCATGGAGAAAGTTCAAGAGCAACAAACTATTTATGGCATCAGCTATTTAGGTCGACGATAAGGAAACGTTCATAAATTTACTATAATCATTTTGCACAGCGATGCGAATTTATTCGATGGCATTCGATAAAGGCATAAAAGTACTGTCTTTGATTGTTTGTATCACATGAACGTTCGGAATTCGTGGATAAAACTCCTATATCGAGGCATTTTCGAGTGCCAAAATCCGAACCTGGAAGACCATCGACAGGAGACGAGGAACAACGTTTGGGTGGGATCCAGTATTTTATATAATAACAATCCCAATAAACATAAAGACGGTGTGCTCTAATCGCAAAATTCCCGGAGGAAGACACGAAAAATACCATTGTGATACGCGCGATAGGAAACCAGGACTTCATCCGGGCCATTGTTTCAAAAAATACCACACATTATTGAAATTTAAAAATTGAATTTGTACGTGCATACACAATCAGTTGTAAAAACATTGAAAACCATCTGAGATTGACCGAAAACAATTAGGAGTTGCTAAAACATTTTTTTAGGACTAAGAAGAAATAATGTCCTTATTTGTCCACATACCAAAAATTGGGTTTCATCATTATGATTAATCATCGAAGAACAAACCTCCAAGCGTCTCAGTTTTTGGTCTTCTGACTATTTATGCGCTATCCTACTCTGCATTAACAATGAGTCCATCTTTGATTAAACAAAATTCCGAATTTTCATATGTAACTATGTTATACAAGGGCCATCCAGAAAGTAAGATTACAAATGTTTGTATTTAATTGAAATTCACGTGATATTTCACAAATATATTAAACTATCTTTCAACATAATTGCCGTCAATATCAAAATATTTCTGTAGTCGGTGCACCAACTTTTGTATGCCTGATAGGGTCCAGAAAATATTTACTCAAGTTGATCCTCCCATTTCGGCAGTCAATCAGGAAGTTAGATTTTTCGACTGTCCCTCTTCAAGGAAGTCCACTTGTTGATCTTCTTGTGCTTGTTATATTCCTTAAGCTTTCGCGAGTCTAAACGCCAGCAAGATCAAATATGAGAGAGAAGAACAGAAACGCAACGAGGGTATGAAGCGCTCGCGGCAAGTATCTAACCAAAGAGAACAAAATGGCCACAAGATCTGTGTGTCCAACCGGTCCGCTTTTCGGACCGCTGACATGACGAACGAGCGCCTCGCGATCGATTACGAACTCTCATTACAAAACGAAGTTATACGAAGAAGACCGGTCAGGTGGGACCGACCGGTTTTAAATTTGAAAAAATAGTCTTGTTTAATTAGGAATGATAGAAATAATGAAATTTATTTTATTTTGTTGGTTTTATTATAAATACGAACAGACATACAAACATTGATTTTTATATATAAGATCTACTGTAATTTAATTATACTATGCCTATATTATTAGAGATAGTGCACACAATAAATTGGCAAAGTTTTATCGCAATCGAATTAACGGTATGGCAGCGCATTAAATACGAACAAACATTTTTTTTATTTTTGTACATTATACTATGCCTATGTTACTCGCAGAATCCTTAGCAATTAGTAGACGAAGTTTAATCGCAATCCGATGAACGGTATGGCGGCGCATTTCGAACGAACAAAACCCAATTCATTTTTACAAAATGGCAGATTAACAAGCGGGAGATTCCCCCTACACATCAGATGACCTCAAAATCCCTTCCAAGCTTACTTTTTGAATGATTATAGACGAATTTACGATAATTCAATTGATAACTTCTTTAATAATAGTGCAATAAAGTGATATGACGGTCAATTCAGCGTTAAGACCAGCATTCATGATTAGATTAAAAATAAAACACCTGAACCAACCTGATAAATGTTTATATTGAGTCATTAATTGCCATCGAGAGATTCTTCTCATTTTTTTTCACCAATCCGGTTTAAACTGGTAATCTTGCTTGTGTTTGTCAAACTTTTTTTATTTGGGCTTTAGAGTCGTAGCGTATTCAAAGTCGAAGTTCAAAGACGACATTGTTAACAATTCTGCTAGTCATTGTGAATTAATAAACCTTGAGGGGAACGAGTGCTTAGCGTGCTTTGTAAATTGCTAGTGGAGTTTATTTAAATTTTTAAGCGTCACAAACTCGGGTGTTTCAATAATCAGCCACGTTTTTCGAAACATTTGTCGATCGATCGTCTCGGAATTCCATGCATGGACGAATGCGCCATGTCCACTCGGTCGTCCAATTGACCTGCGAACAAGACCTTGTTCTTCGAGATTGACCCCAAAATTGTATAAGACACTTAGTGGATGTTGGTCTCCGTGTGGCGAAATTAATCATGCGTCCTGAGCGGTTTTTCGAATGATAATTCGAGTGCATTTCGGACGACCTCACCAATTGATTCCATCGGCGGGTCAACAGTAAGTCCCTGGCAATGGAAAGTTTTGCATCAATTGATAATGGAATAACATATTGATATCCAATAATAGCCATTCTGATTTCAGATAATTTCGTTTTTTGGCAAAAAGAAAGAAAGCGTTATTGCGAAGCTTAATGTTTTATAAGACACTAGCGAATACCCGGCATGCGTTGCAATGCCAAACTTAGTGATATAAATGTATGTATTTTAATTCAGTTTATTGGAATGAATTTAAATATATTTAATTACACTTATCTTTCCGATATTTCGAATCTCCTGTCGGACTCATGGACGCGGGATAACTGCCGGCGTTTTGGTGATGCTCCTTGTGAGCATCCTTCGTCCAGTGCTATGTTGGGCTATGCATTGCCGTCGCTTCGTGGTAGATTGTTTGCACTTTCAGATTTTTTTGCTTGGTTATTGGTGCCTTAATTTTTGAAAAAATTGGTAGCCAAGTTCAAGAGTATGCTAGTGCCGTCGTCTCGTCCGTTGAATGTGGAGTTTTTCGATTTCTATCGCTTCTCTCGCAATTCTGATGCCGAAATTTTCGACGATTGCTATGGTTTTGTACCATCAAAATTTATATGATGATCGTCCTTCATAAAATGTCAAGGAAGCGGCTTTATTTTCGTCGGCCGCCACCTCTTACTTTCTTTCTCTCGGTTAGGCACCGCCTGAGATATCGCCGGATCGTCCCGGATCACTGGACGTCTTAATTCCTCACAGGACACGGGCGATTTAGGGCCTCATTGGTTAGGTTTGGGCTTTCAACAACTTCGGAGTGTTCATGCGGAGATCCGTTCATGAACGCAGACCATGTTCATATTCGGGCGTGGCGTCCGATCGCGAGGCGTTCCTTCATTGTATCAGTGGTCCGAAATTCGGCCCGGTTGGACACATGGAAGCCTTGTGACCACTCCCTCTAATTTTAGGGCTATTTGTAAAAGTTTTAAAAGGGCTTTCTACAATCTCCGTCGGGTCGTAGAGGCCCTTCTTTACGACCGGTAGCAATTAATGGTTTCGCACCCTTTTTTTTCGGGGCCGCAAGTGAAACTCAAAACGCTTCCCTACCCTATACAACATATATTTATATAATTATTTTTGTATATATAATTTTTAAACAGTTTTCATCTATATATTTATCCTAGCCTAAGAATATCAAAGTAAAATTAGAATATTAAGCTAGCTTCCCTCCGCGCTCAGAGCGCTAGTGTCCACAAGAATTAGAGAAGGAGCGTGTCCTTGCAGACATGGAATTTTAATTTCACGGTTTTGCACCACGCTGTGTACTTTGCTCGCATCTATCACGCAGCTAAGGTCAGAGGAGGCTCCACATGTTGTTGTTATATTCGTCCTAAAGATTATGTCTCCGTATGATGCGTACCGTCTGTTAATAAATGATTTGGGTGTGAGCAGCCCATATACAGCTATCCATGTGAGAAGCATGCACGCATACCTTGTGTGTTCCTGTGCTTTGTTGATGCTCGCACCGGAAACTGCACACGTTTTAATTCGAATAACATATCAGTAGCAATCATTGGGACACAACACCTTCTCCTTGAAATTTTTCATTTAAAACTGTGGCTTCGGTGATATTATTCATTTTATTTTCACTAAAAGCCTGCTACCGTAGTTTATGCTTTCTATTTTCTTGCAAAATCTTTACGTTAAGTTAAAATCGTGTATTTATGTAAACCCATATTACAATTACATTGGAATAGCTGTAAATGAAAATGTGACCAGTGGGATAATCAGCATGAAATCAGAATCAGCATTGGAATAGCTGTAAATGAAAATGTGACCAGTGGGATAATCAGCATGAAATCAGAATCAGCATTGGAACCAGAAGTATGTGGACAGAAACAAGTCATATTGCAGGGATATTATTCGATATGCAGGAAGACGTAGCTCCAAGTAACTGATAGAACAAATCGATAGGATGATTTTTCTGTAGCACGATGACGTTGTTCAGAGCAGCTGTAGACTATTAAAATAGACATGACCATTGCCAATTTTCAACATAAGATCACTAAAATTTTGATATTTTTTGGTTATATCATCGTCATCGTCATCATAGTGCAGCCACAAACAGTCCACTTCTTCAATATCTTTTCATAGGAAGGGGTTACATCCACCCCGTCTGTACCATACATTCACTTCTTCGTTCTCTCAATAATGAAGGTAGCATGACACTTGGATGAAAGTGTTGAAAGGTGCTTTCACGACTGTCTCGACAGAGAGTGTGAGGAATTCTTCCTTATATAAATATTCTTATTTCAGTCCAAATATGTCTTTATTCAAAATTTTATTCCGCGGATTTTAGCATCCTTCTTTGTCTACATCCCTCTGCATTGCTGGACATCTTCTTTACAAGCTCCTGGTTTTATAAACGCTACATATAAACTGATCAATATGTTAACGTGGTGTTTGGTATCTATAAATCTGAGGCATTGAATGATGAAATGCACCATCAAAAATGATGACTTGAATCTCAAACAACGTAAACCGGAACAACTCAAGGCGAGTTATTGGCACATTCAAAGGTCTACAATATAGGAAGATAAACGATGTTACAGGAATACGCAATCAACTCCGTCAGAATATGATCTATTAATGGAGTTGTACGTCGGGACGTTGCTATTATAAGTTTGTCGTGGAGCAGACAGTGGCAACTGTCTGGCGCCCACTATCGATCCAGCTCACCTCTTTTTTTTTCAACTCTTCAAGTACAGCATCCCTTGAACTTGAAACCCGAACGTCTGCAACAGGGCTTCCCAAACTGGCGACAAACATACGCGGAAACTAATTCTTCCAATTGAATTCCTTCAGCTTCTGAAGCCATCAGCTATATTCTAGCTGCTAGAAGAATAGTAAGATGCGATAGTATCGAGATCTTGGTTCAACAACTTTGTTAATCCAAGCGAAAGATTATCATGGATTAAAGCTCATTTCAAAACTTATGGAAATAAAAAGAAAACAAGGACAATTTAATGTTTTCTTCTTGACGCTTGGCATTTCTTCTCTGCTGCTATCTTTCTTACTGTGGGGAAAATATTAGTAATTCCTTCCAATTCCTTCCTTAATTGCCTTCAAATTTGACTTGTATTGAATTCCAATAACCTCCATTTGCATGATTAGGTACTTATTCTATATTAATTGAAAAATCGAAGGAGAAAAGGAAAAAATATCGAATGGATCAAAATCTGCAAATCTTGTTTCAAATTCTGTTCAGATGCAATTTCACTTAAACTTGATTTGACTTGACAAGTTAAACAACATCAATCTTCCCTGGAATGACTGAGAAAATTTTAAAAAGGAGTATGTAAAAATGTATGACTGGAGCTAAGCAAGAGATGTTGACAAGCTAAATGATGTTGGGGAGCTAAGCAAGAATAAAACATACTATATTTGTATGTCTACCATTTATTATCTGTACAAATCCATTTATCTCTCAGAACCGTCGCAGCGTGTATGAAGCTTGTACATAGACAAATAAACACTATCAATATCACACAATATTCGTTAATTTCTTGAAGTAAACATAAACAATACACTTGAAATCGATTCATTATATCATTCAAACATCATTATTAGTTGATAAATTTGTATGCCAGACACTCTCCGTCTCTGTCTGTCCCCGAGCTCTTTCTGAATAACTGGAATTCGGACACATATCTTACCTCTTTAAGGGGTTAAGATGAAAAACGAACTGTCTATCGATAACTTCTTTTAATCTCATTGATTGTTTGTAAAAATGAGCTAATTTAAAGTTGTCTCGTTTAGTGCTGTAATTTATTGGAGCGTACCCCCACGCTAATCAGGGTTTTACTGTATATAAAAATGCACATTTTCGGGCATGTCGTCAGATCGCGTGGCGCTCTTTCAATGAGTCAGTGATCCGAAATTCGGACCGGTTGGACACGGAAACCTTATCCCTCCAATTTTAGGACTTTCTGTAAGAGTTTTGAGGGAAAATGTTTCCCCAGGGCTTTCTACGTTCTCCATCAGGTCGTAGAGTCCCCTTCTCCATGTATCTATATATAATAATTCTAGTCCAAGAATTTTAAATTCATGATTTTGAACTCTGCTGTGCAGCTCCGTTCAGATGAGGGTCCTTATGTCGGTATTGTACGTAGAAAACACCATATCAGATCGAGTACGAGAATGTTGACGACAGTGTTTCCACGTGACGTATTGCTGTCGTCAGGAAAATTATCTTCAAGATCCAGTTCAGCGACTTTTAACAAGGCCACCACGTGGCTTAATATCGCCGATCGTAATTCGCGGAATCCGTGACTAATCCAAAAACAAACAGTTACGAGAGGTGTTTCTATAAATCTACCAAATTGCCTTGATTTGAAGAAATTTACAGCATCCCGATGGAAACGTCTCTTCCTCGAATTAACTCTTAAGTTAAACTTGAATCCTTACCGCCAATTTTAGAGCCTCACTCATCAATCGACTTCCATCAAGTCCCAGGGTCTCTATTTCAAATGCTGTCTGCTGTTTCATCTAAAAATACGCGAGACGCCCTCGGTGCGCTGCTTAAATAGCCGCAAATTAATTTTGCATCGAGCATTATTCGTCTTCTCGCAGAATCTGAAGATCTTTCATCTATCGTGTGGCCTGTCTGCCATTCCTCAAATCTGCCAACTCAACCGCGCGACATTTAAATATAAATGCTGTATTATGTCTGCGTTGTTTTGAATTTCATTGCGTAAGTCGGGTGTCAAATGACAGCTGTCATTTTGACAGTCAAATCATTTTCGTGCAATTTACGCCTGAAATATGAACATTTTAGCACGTCGAAGCGTGCCCGGCAACAACGAATTTGTACTGGTGATAAGTAACTAATTAATTAGCACATTGAATAGCATTTTGACCAGTCTGATACTTGACACCAAATTTTGGCGATAATTCGGTATCAAATTTTAATTTTCAGGTCAACTGAATGTTATGGATAAAATAAATCACATCATTAATTGCGTAGAACAATTTCTCATAGACGCTCAAAGTTAAATATTTGCAATATTGCGTAGTTACACATGAAAATTCGGAGCTTTGTAAATGTTATGCCGATTTAATTCACCTCAGATCTCAGTACCGTCACATGGAACTGTTTAATAACATTATTTATTTATTCAATCTGCAATATTTGATAAACATTACAAGGTTAGTCCCAGGAATAACCGATCCAACGTATAAATGGTAGTTGTTGTTTAAAATAAAATAAAGCTAAGTTTCAAGTAATCGTTATGTGATACAATACTTTTATTTGAAAGGTCTCGGTCCAATCAATACCAAAGCCAAGTTATATCCTACTCTGGGGGTGTTTGCGTCTTCGTTTACAACAATAAATTATTGGGTGGCAGACTTTAAACGAGGCCAAGGCGAACATTGCAGTGTTCGATCAAATGAGGTGACCACGTTAGAAATGATAAAGAAAATCCACAAAAAGACCGTTGACTGAAAATACGCGATCTGGCAGACACGATTGGCATTTCAAAAAGTGCTGTACATCGCATATTGACTTGAAATTTGGACATGAGAAAGCTGTGCGCAAGATGGGTGCCGCGTTTGCTCACAATGAAACAAAAACAGCATCGTGAGTATGTTTTAATCGAGTGTTTGGCGATGTTTCACCACAGCAATAAAGCCGAATTTTTGCGTCGATTCATAAACATGGATGAAACATGGTTTCATGAAGGCCCCGGGTACGTATTTGTCACCGAAAATATCGCCAAAAGTCCTAAAAGAGGACAGAGTAGCTGCAAGGTTCAACCGGTCCGCTTCTCGGACCGCTGACACTACGAATGAGCGCCTCGCGATTGGACGCCATACTCGAACATGTCCACGGAACAAATAGAACTCTGACGAATACTGATCGGGAGGGTTGTTTAAATTTTACAATCGGTCGAAAATATGACCAACTTGCAGATCCACCCACAAAGCACAATTCATTGATTTTTTTCTTTGCGTCATGAGATAGAATCGGTCGTCTGGAGCGTGATATGATTCTCGGCATGTGGGAATCGTCGGTCGAACATCTGGTCAATTTTCTGGGCGCCAATCCCATGAAAAACTTCCAGAGTTCAATCATGAGATGTAATAAAGATTGACATTGTTACACAGCGTATAACTATTTTTGCGCCCGTCTTGTCAATAGTGATATTCATTGGCGTGTAAATAATACATGTAAATATTTTCTACGGTTCTTGCTGACCAATCACATCGCAAAAATGCTAAGGCGCACTAACTCCCTGCACATTCTGCATTGCTTAATTGTTTGTGTTAAAAATTACAACACTGTTGTGTTTACATATCGCTGATATTTTTTCGTGCAGTAATCCCATTTTAATATTCATGTTTTTTTCGCAATGTCATTCACGATGTTCGGTTTTTAATTGCGCTCGTGATGCAATATAAATATTCAATTCAATAGTGAACCATGCGCAAGAAACCACGCTCGTTGAATCCGTCCATAAAAGAGGACGGAGCGGTCACAAGGTCTGCGTATCCATCCGGTCCGCTTTTCGGACCGCTGACATTACGAATTTTTTTTTATAAATAAAGAATAAATAAAAGGACTGCCAATGCGAAGGGAAAATATATTGAATAAAGATTGGAATTATATTTTTGTTATAATTTGAACGTATTTTTTTTTACTAAATATGCGAATATTTTTGGGCCCCCCTAATATATTGTTTCAGTCTCTCAGCCTTGTTGTTAATATTCATCGGTGTTTATCCACAGTATTATCTAAACGGAAATGATTATTCGTTTCATGAACGTCCTTGCTTGTAATTTAATGCACTATTACGAGTGCACTCCAAAGTCATTCATAGTAAATGGAAAGCATTCAGATTGTTTTATACGAATTGGTAATGAAACATCATCGCGTATGTCGTCAGTCAACTTCAGTCTTCGAGAGCGTTTTGCCTACTCTTATTAACGCTATCTCTGTATTTTAATGAATTCCATAATCTATATTCACTAATGTAATACATATACAGAATTTTTGCGTTTAAAATTATTTTTATTGTCCGCCGTATGTTATAAATGCGTCATTAATTAATTTGATATCAATTATTAAATAGTGGGTGGCGCAAAGGTGTCATTTTTGTATGCGCGTGATTTGATGCCGCATTTGGTTGATTTTTGAGCAGTTACGGCCAAATCTGTCAAATGTGAAAAATGGCCCCCCGCATAATATTAAACGTCAAATTGATTATGTCGTAAATTCGTCTGTATGAGAGGTGACCTGTCTACATTAAAATGGTGTTCCTAAAACTGAATATGACGCATTTTTATGCACGCGTTTTTTTTGCGTACTGATTTAATAGCGGATATCTACGTAATGTCATTACGATGTAAGGTTATGTTGGCCTTTGATCGTTTTTTTGTTTTTGTTTGGTCCAAATTAATTATGCATTGAATGGGCCGACTACCCATTATTAAATATCATAAAGCTCGAGCAATTAAGCTTTTTGTATAAATTAATCAAATGCTGTATGTATGTTTAATTTTGCGGAAATGATTATGCTTCGGATTTTTTTTTAAATGCAAATATTTTTTTTCCGTCCAAATATCATGAATTAAAGGCCATAATCGGTCACGAAATCGCACTTATCTATCATCCAGATGTTCACGAAATAAAAGGTGTGACAAAAAATTCGACGATGATTAACGGCGCCAATTTAGATGGATCATCTGATTTTATCGCAATCCAACATTTAATATCGCCGGATTTAAACTTGTACCTCTTAAGATTACCACTATCGGTTATCGTTATGAACCTCGATCGTGATTTCGATAGTCAATATTGTAAAATCAATCAATAATGAAGTGCATAGATATTTAAAAAAAAAAGATATTGAAGATATCCGACTGTTTTCGAATTTTTCGCCGTTCACACTCTGATCGCGCGTTCGGTTATGCGGTCGGTCGAGCGCGACGCGGGAATGTGACCTCCGCGTCGGACCCCGAGAAAGTGGCGATCGCGTGTCGTTTAAAATTAAATTATGGCAAGTTTCCCACGATGTGTGCAATTTTCAAGGTTGCCACTGTAAAAAACGCACTTTTCCCCCATTCGATTGATCCGCGCGTCCGAAATGACCCATTATCGTGAGTCATTCTGTAAATCCAGTTTAGCGAATCCCATTATGTAATTGCTTGGAATGATTGTGTGCAAATGTATCGTATGACGCAGGATATATTTAACCCGTGAAGCGCTCGCCACAATGTATACATTATCGGCGGCAATCTGCGGGTCAAATTTAATCGGTCACTTTTAAATGTTGACATCGCAGAGCGCTGCATTACCGACGTATGTGTCAAACGTCAAATTGTAATGACGCTTTGACACGTTCGATGATTTAACACCCAGGCGACGGACATTCTTCCAGTTAAATAGAAATTAAACAAACCATAACATTATATTACGCTGCATGGTATTTGCTAAAACAGTTCAAACACATTAAATGCGATTTTGGACAATTAAGAAAATATGTTGAAGTCTTTTTTTTACATTTTTTCTCACTTGCTGGCGTTCAAAAATAATCTCTTAATATACAAATATAGTCCCAAAAGTACCCGACCTAACGTATAGATGCCGGTTATTTTTAAAAAAATAATACTATGATAAAGTGTCTAGATGCTATATTGCTTCCGTGATCGTACAGATCATATAAAATATCTTAAAAAAACCCTTAAAGAAGAAGGAGTGGCCACATGTATGTATGTCCCATCGGTCCGCTTTTCGGACCGCTGATATGACGAATAAGCGCCTCGCATATCTACAGAACGATTACAAATTCTCATTATGAAGCGAAGTTGTCTGAAGAAAATGGATCGGGTGGGTTGTTTAAATGGGTGGGCCCAATGTTTAAGCGATAACGAAAAAAGAGGGATCAGTCGATTAGTATATATTATAAAAACGGACAGAGTCGATCAGTGTTGGTTCATGTAAAGTAAAACGGTCGAGTAAAATAAAAACCATGTGTAACTCTCGACCGGGTGGGTATTCTGCGTTTTGCGCCCCAAGCCCAGTGGCGCTCGTAACGGACGCCTGCTTTGCCATGCCCTTTTGTATGGCCTTTGTCGTCTGGTGAACTCATTGCATAGAATGCTTCATGCTAGACAGACAAAGATCGTGAGGTATTCTTCAAAGCAGCCATGCTCAATAAGCATCTGGGTCGACGCAAGATCGTATAAGCGACTTACCAGTACTTGGTTTCTTCAAGGCTGACGCGAGTGCCTCTAGACTAGCCACACTGAATGTTTTCCGTCAGTCTTTCAATATCTGGCAGCATTGCGCCCAGAGCTTCCAGACGCCTAACTATTTCACTCTGTGCCCTCCAGAGAAGGCAAGGCTCTACGAGGAAGACTATCTTAAGACAATAAGAACTAATGTGTTCAACCTCAGCTTGATGAGGGCTACAGCAGATAATGGACGCGCATGGTACTCCTATTTCGGTCATTCGTTGTACCTAAGCCACGGAGACGAGTCACCATTCAAGCAGCCTTCTTCCCTGTGTGCATTAAACCACCCAAACATCTAGGTTAGGTGGAAGCATAGCTGGCCGTATTTTCTGAGTTTCCATGTCCTCGGGTTTCTGACTGGTCGGTGCGTCTTTCGACGCTTCACAGAGCTGTCCCATCTTGAATGCCACACCTTGCGGTATGCAGTAGCTACCCTCAGCGCTCTTCTGTACTGTACCCTGGCCAAATTGAATGTAGCCCTTTCCTAGGCTCTGTACGACAACACCGAATGGTCAACCTCGTTATATAGTTTCTTCCATTTTGTTTTTGGTCCTCCGATGTTGAGGATTCCCGGAATTTTCTTATTATTATTTTTTATTTGTTATTTTATACACGACATGAAGATTACTATGGTTGTTGTTGGTTAAGAACTTCGCCTCCACCAAAGCCTCTTCTTCTATAGCCAGTACTTCTAACAATAAGGACTTCACTTGCATATGCATCCTCGTTATCTAATAACTTTCCTTGCAAAACTCGCTACTTCTTCATTACTATTCTCATCATTTTCAATAATATTTTTACAGCGTTCAATAAACATTATGATACGTTTGTCAAAAAGAGTATATTTATCAATCAATTCGAGAAAGGCCTCGAAATCTGCATTTTTATCCTTGTTTGTTTGCAGGACCCTTTTTTATACTGTGGTTGCCATCTAGCTTACATTCCCTTTGTTTTTGTTCCTTTGATCAATCACATAGCAATCGACCGAGCTCATTGTTCTAAGATAAACAACAGCAGATAGAAGATCTGCCAAAAATTGCATTCTCGGAGTCCATATTTATCCCGTAGGTCAGAGTATCGTATCGCTTTTCCAGCTAATTATTCTGCGCCCCGAATGAATTTAGGCCCCGCGACGAACGTGTTAAACTGGCAAAACGCCTATTAAAATGCACCGGTGTAAAAGAAATCCACACATTTTTTAAATGTGCAACAAGAAGCCGTGGTTCATTACGCGAAGCATGAGCCAAAATAAGATACGACCAAAATAGAAAGATATTCTTATATGTACATTATTTTTGATATCGTTCAGCGGGCATTACGGCGTATCACCGGAAGAAGATAACATTCTGTAATCAAATGATTATTTTATATCATAAAAATATGAAGACTGAAGAAATTGTATGTAAAATTGTAAAAAAAATCTCGATTGAAGATGATTGAGGTTTAAGCTTCAACAACATGTGTATTGTTTATGTTTATGCGAAGAATTGAACGAATATTGTGTGCTATCGACGGTGTTAAGGTTCATTTATTGATATACAAACATAATTCACGCTGCGCGGTTCTGAAAGATAAATGGATTTATGTGGATGATAAGTGATGGATATTCGAATATAGCATCTATATTTAAATTAATTTTACGAATCAAAGGGTTGATAATGGATTTATCTATTGCTGATATCGATTTTATGAAAACATCTTCCTCGTTTCGCGTTTTTTTTTTCTTTTTGCGAAGAAGTCATCTAACGTCGTTTGCCTTCTCCTGTTTCGTTGAGAAAGCAGTTATCGATAGCAAGATCAATGATACTCGGTCGTGCCTTAGAACTTCTATCAAAATTTAAATAATTTTGTATAATCTATAATTTCCTTTTTTTTCAAGCTTTAGCATATTTTTAAATCAATAATATAACAAATAATACATCTTCCTCTTTTTCGTTCATTTTTATATCTCGATTAATATTGTAAACAGCATAAACAAGATACAATTATATCATAATCTGAGGGTGGCATTGGGTAGAAGATTAGGTAACACAGTAGGTCTTATATTATATATACAGCTGTAAAAGTTTTGATTGAATTCGTCAGAAACCTTATCGCTAACATTCAAAACAACATTACATAAAAAGGTCAGCCTTTGAAGAGATATGCAGGAAATATCAGAGTGCCAAAAACACGTGCCGTTTATACACTTCTCAGAAAACGTTAATTAAGTTAAACAAAAAATAAGAAGCGTATGTTTTTTAATATTTTTGTTTTTGCTACGCGATTTGATCCATCGTTGTTCAGTTTATTCTGACCGGTTTTGCTGTCTGATCGTGTATAATTTTCGCACAAAAAACGACTAAAAATCTAAGCAAATTAAACTAATATACGATGTCAACTTTAAATGCTAAATGCTAGTGCGAGTTAATGATAAAATTCCTTTTTGCTGAGGCACGGACTAAAATTCGCAAAATTCCCGATTTCGCGACAAATTATTTTTTTCCGTCGCTGCAGATTAATACTTATATACTATGATACTTTGATGTGATTCGTAATTATATTACGGAGGAATACAAAAATTCTGAAGCCCGTATCTATTATATTTCATATCGATATTCCCATTATTTGAGTCGAGGTGTAGTAAATACATCACCGGTAGGGAAAGGTTTATATAACAATTTGATAAACATATATGTACTGTATATATGTATACATAGATTAGACAGTTACTACCACCCCCATAATTAGGAGTTACGCCACTGTTTCCAAGCGTCCAGATTTCTGCGAGAATGTCTCGATTTAGTAGCCTTCATCGTGCTGGTGAGGTGTACGATTTCTGTTAGATATAAATTTCAGTGCCGGGAATTTCAGGGGTAGGGACGTATTTGTACTTTCATGAACATGACGATATGAAACTCCCACCATGACAAACTTGGCACTGAAAACGTACGCACTTTCATCCGAGCCGAAAAAAGTCGACTATCTGTCATAGTTGCATAAGACGACGATAACTCGTTTCTTCAGCGATACAGACCCGGTTGTCCCGACAAACTGGAATGTAGCCTGTCAACATTGACTCTAGGACTTCCAATTGTCTCTGCGTTTATATCACTATGACAGGTGTGCTCAGATATGATCGTCGTCATTCTGTTTGCATAACTCTTCAATGCAAATATTTTAAGAACCGTGAAGATCGCATTTTACGGCAGTGTTCTTCGCCGGGCCCACTTATCACTTTCTTTCGGCAAATACAATAAAAGCGGCATGACGTTAATTATATGCTACCGATAAAGCAAAATGCAAGTGGGTCGCCGAAAGAGGTCATGAAAGGCGACCCACTGGAAAAGCTGAAACAATCTGGCTTTGAACCTACGCAGAATCAGCAGCAATCGACCAAAAACACGCTGTTCTCAAAAAAAAAAAATGGCAAAATCCTCATCGGATTCGATGCAATCGATTCTGAAACTCTTCGATTCGTTGAAATATATTTTTGTAGCATAATCGAATTTTTACGATCGATTCCAGAAGAAACCATCATTCGACACCGATGAATTTTTAATGGTCGATTGACGTAATCTATATGTTCGCAAAATGCATTCCGCATTCTATTCTGGCCGTTGTTTTTGCAGATTATCTTGATAGCAGCAGTAATTTCGGTCCTTAAATTCGTTTCGCATTGCGCCGATTGAATTTCTATTAGTAGGCTCTTTTCGCCGTTGCTGCTTCTAATGTCCCGTGGAAATAGAATTCCTCAAGGTTGTGTAAATGGATCTTCGATGCTGACTTCGTCTGACCCACATACTGGTTTTTGGTAAACGGGTTCGCCATTTGTGCAGCCCAGCGAACCATCGCCAGACGCTAGTCCAAGGACCGGCGATGTTGAAACACCGGTTTCTAGACTTGTGCTCGCTAGGAAGCTGAATGACTTTGGGTCGTCGTCTTCTTCGGCTGGAGAAGGTGATTTACGGTATCAGCTACTTGGCAATACAAACGAACATAATAGATCCGAGCGTTAAAATTGCGCATCATAATATTAGGTCCTCCCGAATGAAATACATTATATTCGCACGCTCTCATTTGCGTCCAGTGCCAGAGTGTCATTTCTCAATTTTACTACAACTCAACTTAGTGTAGTAAATACACCATAGTAAAGGAGAGGTTAAGTATTGTTCATGTCTGGTGAATTCATTGCATAGAATATATCTATCCGTGCTTCATGCTGAACAGACAAAGATCGTGAGGTATTCTTCAGTATTCAAAGCAGTCATGCTCGATAAGCATTTGGATCAACGTGAGATCGAACAGACAGCAACTTACCAGTATTTGGTTTCTTCTAGGCAGAGTTCATGCCCTTCGCTGTTGTGCAAATTGACCAGAGTGCCCTTGGACTAGCCACACAGAGTGTTTTCCGTCAGTCTTTCAATCCCTGGCAGCATTGCGCACACAGCTTCCAGGCGTCCAACCCTTTCACTCCGTGTCATCCAGAGGAGGCGAGGCTCTACGAAGAAAACCATCTTAACTTAACGAGTCATCTTCTCCCCTGTGTGCACTTTTGTACAGAATCCATTGCCCCAGGGGTTCGACTGTTACCCACGGGCGCACCATAGAGTGAAACAGGAACCCAAGCATCTGGGTTAGGTGGAAGCATAGCTGGCCATGCCCTCAGCTTTCTGACTAGTCGGTGTGTCCTTCGACGCTCTATGGAGCTGTCCACGGATCTTGAGTGCCACACCTTGTGGTATACAGTAGCTATCCTGAGCGCATTTCTGTGCTATAATACCCTGGCCATATTGAACGTAGCCCTTTCCTAGGTTCTGAACAGCAGCACCGAATGGTCAACCTCGTTGTATAGTTTCCTCCATTTTATTTTTGGTCCTCCGATTTGGATTCGTATT
Organism: Stenopsyche tienmushanensis; assembly: GCA_008973525.1. Classification (NCBI taxonomy): domain Eukaryota; kingdom Metazoa; phylum Arthropoda; class Insecta; order Trichoptera; family Stenopsychidae; genus Stenopsyche; species Stenopsyche tienmushanensis. The sequence continues at coordinate 430,832 of WACJ01000103.1, forward strand.
TTCACTCTATACCGAGAGCCAGGGCCGTAACAAGGGCGTGGCAAAGCAGGCGCCCGCCACGGGCGCAACTGGGCTTGGGGCGCTAAACGCAGAATACCTACAATGGTTTTTATTTTATTCGACCATTATATTTTACATGAGCTAACACCGATTGACTCTGTCCGTTTTTATAATATATACTAAGTTGTCGAATCCCTCTTTTCTTCGTTATCGCTTAAACATTGGGCCGATCATATTTTCGACCGATTATAAAATTTAAACAAACCACCCGATCAGTCTTTTTCAGAAAACTTCATTTCGCAATGAGAGTTTGTAATGCTCAATCGTCATAGCAGCGGTCCGAAAAGTGGACCAATTGAACATACAAACCTTATGGCCACTCCGTCCTCTTTTAGGGCCTTTTCCGGCATTTTCTATGATCTGTTCGATCACGAAAGCAACGTAGCATTTAGATATTTTCTATTATATTAAAAAAAACAGTAACCGCTATCTATACGTTAGGTCGGGTACTTTTGGGACTATCTATGTATATAATTTTAAAACATACATTACAATGGTAAATTGGATTTCCGAGAGGGATGGTTAAGTTAGATACTCGCCACGGGCGCTTCATACCCTAGTTACGGTTCTGCCGAGAGCTATGTGTATTCTTAGTTGTGTTCTGGCGTGTTTATGGACTATCATTATGACAGTCTGGCGACTGAGTGCCGTTGGGTTTGGAAGGAAGGGAGTTGCCAAACTGTTACCACCTTATTAGACTGATTCAAACTTGCTGAATCCAACTAGAAAATTATGTATTTTTTTAAAAGTTGAAATAAATACTTTATAATAAATAATTTACGTTTATGAAGATTGTTACCGATTCGAGGTTGACGGAGATAAAGTTGTAAAAACTCGACAAGACACATTATCTTGTAAAAATCACGAGGAAGCTGACACAAAGATCAGCTTCGGTATGGCGTTCGATTGCGAGGCGCTCATTCGTCATGTCAGCGATCAGAAAAGCGGACCGATTGGACACACAGACCTCGTGGTCCCTTTTAGGGCTTTTCGCGGCATTTTCTACGATCTGTATGATCACGGAAGCTCCTTCAGATGCTATCTTACCATATTATCTTGCATTCGAAAGAGCGCAACTTAACATTTTATTTAATGTAATTGATTCATAATAAATTGTCTTATTTTTGCCAAAGCGCTATTTGATTAGAATTGATCCGAAACTACAGATAAATTATCAATTTCATCGAATCAATATATAGATATTCGCAATGGCGTTTTTCGTTGAAGTTCATCGATTTGAAGCAGCGACTGGCTATGAATCAAAAAGGATCAGCATTCAGCTCGTGTTTTTTTGGCATTCAAAGCGAAAAAATGGATAACCAACGCATAAATACACTATCGTTACTTATACTGAACGTCAAGGATTCTTAGCTCACTGTATCAAAGCTGAGCTTTGATCGAGTTAACCAAACATCAGACCGTGTATCTCGAGCAACTCTTCAATTATTCATGCTCATCTGGCGTACTTCGTCCAGGTGAACCTGATGAATGATACACGGCATTAATAGTCAATGAGGCGAGGTGCTCCCATCCATCGTGATCATCGCTCCAGCCTTTGAAGGTCTTCACATATACATTTGTCGCAAATATCGGAAGTTTCCCGAGTAAACAAGGTCGTCTGCTGATAATTATTCAGATTTTGTACGTGAAGCGCTACACGTACATCGTATATGTTTATGGCGATCGACTTATTTATGTCTTTTGAGGCGAAAAAATGACCGCATCTCGATTGATTTCGAATTGATGCGCAAATAATGACAAATCTGCAATTAATCATATTAACGCTGTCCAGATATAAATATTCTTTAATCGGCCGTATCTAATCTTAGTTTTATTTAAAAAATATCTGCTGGTTGTGTATGGTTGTTCAATGGCGAGGAAGAGTAGGAAGTCACGCGACTCAAACCACACGCTTCGTATTGATGCGAAATGCTATCATCATATTATGTGCAGAAATAAAAACGACCACACGATGATGGACAGGAATATAGGAAAATAACCGGACACCTTGTGTTATCTTGTTTTTGACAGCTGTAGATAACGCCGCATTTGAATTAATAACATGTTTATATATATAACGAATGGGGTGCACAACGGGAGATCAGCTTTTTTTCTATTAAATATCTATTTAAAAATAATGATCTTAATACCAAAGCTTCGTAATGTTATGTTTTTAATTTCGGTTTTCGTTTGGGTTCAGTTCCAAACACCTATATCGAATCGGTTACGGTTTTCGTTCCGGGAAGAATAACGGTTTTTCCGACTTTCAGTTCAGCTACAATGTTTTTATCTGTGTTAAAAACTTATTTTCTAGCATAATTTATAACATTCTATTCCTTCTTTTATAATAAAGACATTCTACATTAATAATATTGTCGAATTTATTCTCTTTAACCCTTTGATTAATGAGCTAATTTGAAATTGAGTTAAACATAGATTTCGAAATTCGTATGTCCACAACTTATCATCCATACAAATCCACTATTCTCTCAGGACCGCGCAGCGTGAGTCAAGCTTGTATATCAATAAATGAACCTTTACACTGTTAATAGCACACAATATTCGTTAATTTCTTCGCGTAAACATAAACAATATACACGTGTGCAGTGCCGTAACAAGGACAACTTCGTTTTGTAATGATAATTCGTAATCGTTCTGTAGACATTCGTCATATCAGCGATCTGAAAATCGGACCGGTTGGACACGACCTTATTGCCAAGTATATACTCGATTGAAACGACGCTGTTTTTATTCCATGATGAGCAAACGCGGCATCCGTCTTGCACGCAGCTTTCTCATGTCCACATTCTCAGTCAATGGGAAATACATTGAAATCTGGGTACATAGAAAATATATAGGAAGAGATAATCTAAAATAAATAAATAAATTTGACTTAAGATTGCTAGCTGGAATTTGGGTTGATAAGAATATTATCTGAAATATTCATTTAACAAGACAATAAATAGGATGAACATAGAGTAAAGATTACACTATCATCAGATGAATACAGTCAAACAAATTCTGCATAGAAAAGCGATAAAATTGATATTTTTGAATCGGTTTTGTTCCGGAAAAAATAATCATTTTATCGATTTTTGATTCTGTTCTGATAAAGATAAGAAAAAGGACAGTGGCGAAACTCGGCTAATGACGCTACTCCAGAACAGTTAAGGGGAAATAGCAAAATTGATCGACGATAAGAATAATGCTTGTATCTTAATTATCAAAACAAACGCCTGTTCTCAAGACAACACGAACAATCGAGCCTCGACTTCTACACTCTCATTCTGTTCTTAAACCTTGTTTGTGATAAACGGTTATACCCATACAATAAATACACGTTTATTCGATTATTATATACGCAAGACATAGGGTTAAACATCCAACCCTGCATTAATATACATATAATTTTTAAAAAAAATCTTAACCCTTTGATTAGTGAGTTGATATTAAATTGGCATAAACATAGACGCTTTATTCGTATGTACACCGCTTATGGTCCACGCAAATCCATTTTTCTTTTGGGGCCACGCAGCGCGAATCAATCTTGTATATCAATAAATGAACCTTAACACTTTCGATAGCACACAATATTCGTTCATTTTTCGCATAAACATAAATAATAAACATGTGTGTTAGCTTCATCATTTAAATTTTGATCTGTTTGATCTTGCAATGAAATTGGACGTCGTCTGGATGTCCTTTTTTCAAGGATGCATCCTTTGATTTATATCTGAATCGCCAAAAAATCATAGATTGGGAAGCCGTGCTCTATTTAATAATATTTAGTTCAAATTGCATCATTGTCGCTGAAAAAAAAATATGTCAAGATAAAATATATATTTTTAAAGAGCTCTCGGATTTGGCACAGAGCTTAAGGTCGTTTCGTTGTATTTTATTCTAATCAATCAATTTTTTTATCTGACAAGAAGACGAATTTGCATTAACAACAGATTCTGGCTGATTTATCGAATGCATAGTACGGGAGACAGCGCTTTTGAAAGTTGCAATACTTCAATCGAGTTTCCGCGCTGTAAATTTAGCCACGTCTAATGAAACCCTAGCCATCTTATATCGAAAGTAGATGACGTTTATTCAACAAAGATTAACGTAAAGTACTTGTAGACAAAAGAGCAGCTTTATAGGTTTTAATTTAATGCAAGTTACATGATATCTTGCTGAAGCGACGTTTCGAAACTAACCAAGCTATCTAGCAGACGTGCAAACCACGTGAATTTAGCATTTGCTATGCCTCCAAGGCCACTTTTGGCAGTTAAACGCGCTTTTTGTGGACACAGCTTAACGCTCTGTTGAACGCTTGTGACTTTTGAGGACAAGGCCGATTCAAAAGGATAGACAAAAACTCAATATCGAATTTGATGGACTACACACCGCGAAAAAACGCCCACGCTTCTTGTTGATTGATTTTGCAAGCGAAAATCCTACCGTCGATAAGATAAGCTTTGGACGTCATTATTAGTTTGGTTCAATCAAACTAATCCTGGTGTGTCCATGTTGTTGTTATGCTGTATCATGTTGATGTAAAGAGGTGTTTCAACCATTCTGTCAACGAATGTTTCTAATACCTCTCGTCAATGAAATGGGTCTGGCTGGACCCTCATGGATGAAGAAAAGTTACGCATTTTTTGATTTTTTGTGTTTCTGAGCCTTATATTTTTTTTATTAAAACATTTAACAACAGTGAGCTAATTTTAAATCATCATAATCTTAGATGTATGTCCGTTCTGTAGAAATGTTCAGGTATGGCGTTCGATCGCGAGGCGCTCATTCGTAATGTCAGCGGTCCGAAAAGCGGACCGGATGGACACACACAGATCTTGTGGCCACTTTGTCCTCTTTTATGGCTTTTTGCGACATTTTTGGGGATAAATGAGTATCCGGAGACTTCTTTGATTTGTATTGAACACGGAACATGAAGAAAAACGCAATTTCCCATACAAATTCTATGAAAAAATAGCTATATCTGGCCAGACCTTTCATTGACTCATGTGTATAAATAGAAATTCAGGGAGATTTGATAGTATGTATACAAAGTTACTATTAAAAATAATCACAGCAAAAGCAAAAAGGTGTGTCCAGACCCTCTTATAGCCAGAAGGGTCAATAATTTCCTATTATTACATCAGCATTGAATTCATTAGAATATTATTTCTGTGATCTATGGTGACTTGCTTATTTTCTATGGCTGTGATTTGCTTAAAATCTAAAATATTTTTGTCAACACACTGATTAAATTCCGATGGAATCTCTTTTCATTCAGGAAGATATCGATCAGCTTAGGTGCAGGATGATTATAAATTAAAATACACAATGACTCAATCGATATAGCGGCTCTTAGATAATCAATTATCTTATTGCATTCAAAAACTATGAGGGGTCAAAATGGCCCGCCTCCACCGCGTATTTTGGGAATCATTGCACCATGTATTTTGTCATTTGTGTTGTCGTTGCTCTTTTTTGCGATTAGATAGTCTTTCTTATCGCCGTTAAATTGCAAAAACATCTGCATTTTCGATATTAATAATTAAAAATATGATTTTATTTAATTATATGGTGATTGACGTATGACCTTTCGGAGGCGATCTTTTGTCAGCATCCTTGCCAGTGTTATGCTCATTATTTTTTTTAAATTATATAACGCTTTTTCGCTCTTAAAAAGAGGCAATTTACACGTGTTTTAATTTAGCTAATTGTGTACGACCTTTGAAGCGTTCTTAAACAACAACAAAAAAACAACCACAATCATTAATAATTAAGAGCATTTTTCTATTCGGACATTTCAATATCGATTGAAGGCATTGAACTTAACATATGGTATTTTTTCATATAAAAAGAATAGGAAATATACAAGGGAACTGTTTTTGATCTTTATAAAATATATAATTTATACTTTATCACACAATATTGACCTGAGACAGCGAGTTTCCCGGTTTACTGAGAAACGCTCGTGTATAATAAATCAATTATGCACATATAATATAATAAATGCAAGCGTCAATGTACGCTGTTTATCAAATATCTATTTATGTATACATTGCTCCACGTGCTGTTTAAGAATTTATAGCGTCAATGAATGATTTGCGGCTCGTTGGACATTGTAGCAAATGCAATTGTGTCGTAAATGGATGCCAAAATTTTAACGATTGGATTATAGTTCGAGCGAGACATTTCCGTTGCTTATGATACCGGCATGATATTTCCCCCTTTTCGATCCCTCTCGACTATCTTTTTATTATCTGACACTCGACTATCTCGGTGATTCATCTCGAATTCGCTTTCGCCAAATAGTCTCCCCGCGATGACATCATCAGCTATCTTGAACAATTTAAATAGACGCATTCAAACGCTTTTTGAAGTCATTCGCAAAGCTTCCGGCACTTCAGCCGCACGCGGGGCTGAATTTCAGTCCGTTCAACTGACCGGCAACATTTAAATACAACAAGGTCAGTCGATATTTTATATATTCGCGAATATTAATTTCGCATTAAAATCAATTATTTAAACATTAAAACTAATTTAATTTGTTAACAAAACTTTTTTTCGTCCAAATAGGCCAAGGTCGATAAATCATATCTTATTATCTAAAAGTGCACTGCACTTTAAAAACGATAAATCGGGACGTCAAGTTCACGGTCTTAAACGTCACTTTTGATCGCCATGCTGTCAAATGATAATTTAAATCATGCATCAATCAATTATTTGTTTACGTCTTTACGTATGTCTAATTCGATTCTAGAAATTCTATAAATCTTCTATATAATTGCCAAATTTGATTTGCATTGATCTATGATTTTATGCAAATAAATATGTAGCCATAAGAAACATCAATTATTTCATCATCCATAGCTTCAAATGTAACACCACACATCAGCGGTTAAGAAACCGATACATCTTTTATTTAATTTCACCTCTAAAATTCCTGTTCCTCGGCCATAATAAATCTTAAGCTCAAGGTCGCATGAAACCAGTTTCTATAGAATCTGTCCGGTGTATTTTGATTGAGCGATTCACCGATACATTGCCATTCTTCAGCAACGATCTTATCGGCTATTTAATACTCTATATTGTATATAACGCGAACATTTATTTAACGTGAATCCATTTCATTTGCAGGACTCGGCGGCTGTTTGGAAACGACACATTTCCAAAATAATTCCTTCAACCGCATCAAAAGTGGAATCAATCAGAGATTGGGTCGTTCTTTGCTATGAGGGAATACAATATCATCAATGGATTGCCTGACGACGTCATCTACAAGGAAGTCGTCGTAATCGGTAACGTTTTGAGATTTTTTGCACGCATAAAAAACAAAATCTCAGATTTTATATTTTCATCTTCGTGTCATTACATGTTTCGTGATAACGGCCAATATAGATAATATCGCATAGCTTAATATGCTGTTAATGTCATGAGCAAAAATAATCTTTTTCAATTGTGAATTTAAATCTTGATGTAATGTAAATATATCGCATTGTTTTTTGTTGTTGATGATGTAATTAAATGTTTCAGGAAATGGTCCGAGCGGGATATGCATGTCGTATCAGCTGGCGGGCAATTGGCCCGTTTTGCGCGATGGCTTGGAGCCGCATCCAGAGAGCATGTTGGATGCTCGGCTTCGAAACGCTCCCGCCGGTCGTCCGCTCCCGTTACAGTCCCTCGATGACCTATCCGGCGGACTGGAGGGACGGAGTCAAAATCCTATTCCGTTATTGGTGAGTACAACGCGTTGTTGTATAACAAATTGTTACTAAAAATGACTTGCTCGTTTGAAAACCTTATCAATTTATTCCGTTAAATTCGATAACCCTCGGTTTTTGATTGTTTTTTTAATTAAATTTTGAATAAACGTGCTGTATTTGTGTCATATAACAGTACAAAGATTGAAATTTAACACAATATTGCCTCATTCAACATGCAGGGTGCGACAGAGAGACGTTTAAAGTTTTTATTTATGTTTTAAAATTTATATCATTCAAGTCTTTATATTTATATCACCCTTCTCGGAATTCCAAATAAGTTTCCCTGTCGCATCGTGATGAAAAGCTTCAAAAATCGACTCGACTGTTTGTGTTATTCATTTTTAAAATAAAATAATCTCCCTGTTTCATCCCGTATTTAATAAATTTATATCTAAATCTTAACATTTCAGGTGGATTGTTTGACTCATCCCGGTGCCGATATGGGTGAAAATATGTCTTCAATGCTGGAATGGAAATACTTTCCGGAGAAACAAGTAAATATCAATTTGTGCCGTGCATATTGTAATGTATAACAAGATTCCGTTCATAGTAATCACAGTGCATTTAAAATCGGCAACGTTTTACAGTGACATCTGTATAAAAATACGCCCTTTAATATCGTTTGCACGTGTTGTAAATTAAAATAACGCGCGTTTCTGCTTTTGAAGCACCATCTATTATAATTTTTATATTTATAATTGTGTCGTTACAAGAAGACTTCAATTGACGCTACTCAATCATGCAATGGATTCCTATCTCGTTACTATTGCATGAATATTTAGTTGATTGTGAAATAAATTCTCAGTGTATACAATTACTTGGAAAAATTAATTTATGAATCATTCTTTACGTGTAGAATGGATCTACGATGACTATGCTGATGTCGTATTTATTTATTCTTATTTTAAACTATCATACCTATTTATTGTTATTCTGAACTGGAGCTTTTCTTAATATTGTGCGTGTAAAATTCACAATCTCCTCGCACAACAGACTGCGTACACAAACAATTTTTTTAGTGCCTATGTTGTTCTCGCAAGTGTAAACAGTAAGTTGACAAAGTTTTATCGCAATCGGATGAACGATATGGCAGCGCATTAAATACGTACAAACAAACATTGATTTTTATATATTAGATTACAAATATCTTGGATGAAAGCAACGAAATACGCTGCAGAATAGAACACGCAAGGGTAGCATTCGTTAAAACGCTTGATAATACCACGTATAAGCATCTTGAAGCCTTTGAAATGTGGACGTACAGAAAAATGTTGAAGATCTCCTGGATAGAACGTAAGACAAATATCGATGTCGATTTGAAGTCTTCACCACAATCAAGCAACGAAAGTTAGAGTACTTCGGGCATGTTATGCGTAATAACAAATATGTACTTTTACAATTTCAAGTGCATGACACTTAACCATTAGTATGAGCATGGCATATTTGTATAATTGATATTCCGCCAACAACATGCGACTGTGGAGCAAATACGCATGATTTTCAATAGTATTTACAAGGACTTAGAAGTTTATTTAAAATTGGAAAACATACTTAAGTCATACTTCATAAACAGATCATTATATTTAAAATACGAAGACGAAGCCACCACACTGCATGACATACAATCCAAAAGTAGCGTGTTTAGTCCAGTTTTATACCTTCTATTCACACAGGAAATCCGGATCAGTATGCACTTTGAACAGACGCCTGACTTGGAACTCTTAGACTAGAAATATACATTAATAGATATTTGTGTATTAAAACTAGTTAATAATATAAAAATATGTATAGATAAGGTTGGGGCGGGAAAATGATTCTTGCTTGCGAGTTTCCGGCCGTAATTTGGGCTTCTATGATCGAGTATAAATCATAGAAAACTCTGGGGACAGTTTTATCCCCATAGCTTTTACAGAAAACCAAGGAAGTGGCCACAAGGTCTGAAAGTCCAACCGGTCCGCTTTTCGGATCGCTGTCATGGCGAAATCGGACGCCTTGTCTACAGAACATGATGCAAATAGTGAAAAATTATGGCCCTAGAAATATGGATATCAATAAGGTATCGATTAAACCTATTCCCACAGTTCTAATACGGCATACGGAACTGCACTAAAGAAACTAAAGCCGGCTTTTAAACTGTCTGAGAGTGAAATCTCAGTGGTGCATATGAGGTCTGCAAAAGGCGCTGGAATAATGGTATGCCCAAGAACAGCAGAAGATGCAATTAAAATGGCAGGTAATGCAAAAATTGCCGAAGCTGGCCATGTGCAGAAATTATCATCTCTTCTCTCCCTAAAATTGTAATTTCAGGAGTCCAAAATTAGGGGAAGAAGAAGTACCAAATGAAATACATGAAACCGCACTCAAGGAGGTGATAGCCCTCGATGACTTCAAAGAAGGTTCCACAGTGAGGTCAATGGATTCATGGAGGGAAAGGACAGAGGATCGCTTATTATCAGCGTCGCACCCATAGCGCGCCATATGCTCATGACCAGGAAAGCGTTATACATAGACTGAGCATTCTGTAAGCTAAAGGATTACTTACCGGATTCCCGCTGCTATAGGTGCCATTAGTATGGGTACATAAGAGCTACGTGCAAATCTGAGGCTCCAACCTGCAGCCAATGTACCGCTGTTGGACATGTTTTGAAGTTTGGACAAATAAATCTTTTGCTGCAGCTGCGGACCTTTATAAAGTGGCTAGCGTGCTCAAGCTAGATGTGGTGCTAGTACAAGAGCCCCCAAACGCGCATGGTACCATTTCTGGTTTAGAACGATGTACCAGTATCATACTTACCGACCACTGCAATCATCGTTTTCAACTTGCAGCTGGAGGCAATGATGTTAAGACAGACGTCTAACAAATCTGTGTGGAAATCTGCTGGCAGGGGGAGTTGGTAAAGAGATGTAATTACATCATTGGAGGTGACTTAAACGTTCGATCGACGCTATGGGGAACACACATTGGTAACGTTGAAAGAACATGATCTGCGTCCATGAACGGATCTCTGCATGGGTACTCCTAAGTCGGGGTTAAATAAGGTCCTAATTAAACCTCTGGATGTTAAACAATGATATATCGCCGATTGTGAAATTATCGAGGGCTGCAAACAACGATCACTATTGGCTCAATGATGACTTCAGATGATGAACTTCTCTGTTCATTAAAAAACACCGTAGCTGCCAAAGGATTGAGGAACGAAGATTTATACACCATAAATAATTGACATGCATATATACATGCAACATGCGTGCATATTTAAAGCAAAGTGACACAAAAAGATGTACACTTATACTCAATAGTCATATTATTATTTGTCTAATCTAAGACCACTCAAATCATACTACAATAGACATATTTTGTACAGATTTGATCATCTTGTAAGATATACACATTAGTGTATAAACCATGACTAATTAGAAAGTTATATCACTATTTTTAGATAATGGTGTATATTACATTCGATTTTTTCTTTTATCTAGCCTTTGTGGAATTCTTTACAATGTAATAATCGGTGAATTAATTTTGCCCCGACGATAACTACAACAGCTGTTACGTAAAACCAACGCACGCCTGATTGATTAGGCTGATGAAATCGTTGCTTATTGTCATGCTATATTTATTTGGCAGAGCTTACTCTAATCCTAGATACATCCATTGTTTGAATTTATGACGTAACATGTATGTGCTCAAGGCTCGGTGCTTATATCATATATTAGAAATGATCTAAAACAATGTCTAATCTTAAAAAAATGTTTATTTCAGATTGATCATGTGGTCCTCGGTCGAGGAAAATCCGGCGGGTTATGGCATACGTTGGATTCGAGCGTTATTACTCTTAGTCCCGCACGATGGATGGCCTTGCCGGGGCAGCCAATTTTGCCGGAATTGCAACCGGAACAACGAGCACCGGTTCCTGCCGTAGCAGCTTATTATCAGCAATACGTTAAACAAACGGGAATACAGGTATTTATAAAATTTAATGTTTTTTTTATAACGTTTTAATAATTTTACATTATATTGATTGGATAATTCTTTCAGAAATTCTTCCGTAATCACACCATAGTTACTTCAGTTAAACCAGTCAAATTGACTGGTAAACCAGTGTGTCCTGGTGTACTTAATCAAGCAATGCCCGCGTGGTGTGTATGCGGGTAATTATTTTAAATTTATTTCTGTAATATATATGATTCCGTATGAATTTTTTCTGTAATTATTATAATATTTCAGATATGATACTGCAAATAAAGAATCTTTTCGATATGTTTGCTCGCGCGTGGTACTTGCAACTGGCGCCTCAGATAGACCTAATAGTATTAAATCAAAAAGTGGAATTACATCTATTGCTGGAGCAATTCGAACGCCGACAAGACTTCAAGTGGCACTCGATGCACTCACTGCAAAAGCCGAGGGTATTTAATTCATATACATATATATATTTAAATATATAAATTCGTGTTTTATTAATTGAAAGGCTTTAAAATATGCATATCTATATTATCAGAAGGCGCACACGTACCTCCGATATTGGTAATTGGATCGGGATTGAGTGCCGCAGATGCTATATTGAGAGCACGAGCGCGAGGTTTATCCGTGGCGCATGCTTATAAATCACCATCAGCTGCGTTACGGGCCCTTCCTCCAGCTCTTTATCCAGAATATAATGAGGTATAAATGAGGTTTCCATAAGTTATGTCATTCTGTTTTGTAATGCATTAAGGGACGTTTCTACCTTGTTGGGCCTAAAAGTGATTTTTTTAATGTATGCCTGTGGGCGAGTGATGATTTTCTTCATCATGGAAGTCTTAAGTCCCGGACAGGTGATTTTGTAACCCTGTTGCTTATATAGTTGGCATAGTGTAAACATTTCAATAATACCATCAACTTTAGTTCTCCAAGGTCTTACATGGGCTTATATTGTCGCGTCGACCCAAGCAGGTGCTCTGAATTTCATTCCTACTCCAATTTCTCTTCGTCGACCTATAACTTTGCGTATTTTATTTAAATCGACTTGAAATTTCTGAACGTATTTTTAAATGTTGGCTCGTTCTGATGCCAGCCAGACCCTTGGGACAATATCAATATCCATACGAATTTACGAAAAACGACATGAACTTATTCACACACCCAATATAATATGTTGAAATGATCATGCTTTGAGTGTATTGATTTATTATTGAATTAATGTTTTTTAATTTGCAATATTCACTTTTCAGGTGCATCAAATGATGAAGGATGGAGACAACGGAAAGCATCAACTTTACACAGCTCTACCTGATCACATACTATTGGAGAAATCTGACGACGTTAAAGATAACGATCTATATTATGAAGAGGACATTATTGAAGATTTCGCTCCTAAGCGAGTGAAATTATTGAACGCAAAGACGAATGAAACCCTCGAATTGAACATATCACTGTGCGTCATCTTAATAGGCTCGAGACCAGATTTACACTTTTTACCTGAAAATTTCGATACGAGCTACCTTACGTTCAACCTCGACGGCGAAAGACTCAAACCGGACATCTTGGTCAACGGCAACAGAAAGAGCGGCATCTTCGAGAAGATTGCCGATAAACAAGAGAGCAAAATTTTGTCGCATCCGCCCGAATTATGCATCAACTGCTCGTTCAACAGCAACAACAATAAAAATTTCCACGACAAAATTTGCTTTCTAAAGACGCAATGGTACAATTTAAAATACATCGTCGGATTCCAAAAGACCAAGCACAACAACAAAGCCATGAAAAACGACGCCGAAAGCGACGTACAACAAATGAGCAGCAGCGGCGAAAGCATCGACAATCAATCGGAGCACAAGGTCAACCATAAGAACATATACAATCTTAGCTGTAGTTTACGATCATACGATAAGGATTTCTCGGTGTTGAACAACTTAAACGGCGGGGAAGAATTCAGAAAAGACGAACCCGACAACGAGTCCGAATCGAATATCCAGGGCGTCGGAATCGGACTCGGCATTCGTCCCGAAAAACCCATTGATAGCAGAACGAATCCGATATACATCGACAGGGTGACGCACGCGGTGCAGAATGCGCCCAAAGGGATGTACGCGCTCGGTCCGCTGGCCGGCGATAATTTCGTCCGGTTCATACCGGGAGGTGCATTAGCCGTCATCAGCGACATTTGGAACGAGAGAAAATCGGAAGAAAACGGACAAGACTGTTCAAAATAAATATATTACCCTTTTATAATTTGTAAAATTATAAATTTATTTTTTTGAAATGTATTTCGATACGGCGGCAATTCCCGTTCGATGAAAAAGTGTCATTATTGAAGCTAGTTTAGTGGATCTATTTAGAGACGCGATTCGGACGAGAATTGCCGCTGTGTAATTTTCACAATATCAAAAAATCTCAAACGCGAGATATTCGTCAATTGGATCGTTGATACTTTAACGTGTCATACACAATAAGTCTTATGACAATACAATTCTAGATCGTTTTTGCTAGTCGATGTACGAGGGTAGTCCCAGAAATGTCGTGTTTATTGAAATTGCCGACTGCAGCTCTTCGTTGTTGGCAAATCTTTTAACGTTGTAAACTGACACCACGATCTTGCTTATAGATTTGTCGTATTTAAAGTCGATTCTCCCCTTTTAATCCATTGTTTTGACTGTTTCTTTGTCTCAGATGCGAAGTGATGAATACATGTTTCATCGCGAGGCGCTCATTCGTCGTGTTAGCGGTCCGAGAAGCGGACCGGTTGGACACATAGACTTCGCAGCTACTTGCAGTCCTCTTTTAGGACTTTTAGCAATATTTTCGGTGATAAATGCGTACCCATGCTAGGTGTGAAGTGAGGGAATCATGTTTCTCGTGTTAAAATATTAAAACAACTTATTTCTGGGGCTGCTCTCGTATCTTTTCAACGCCGTATGATCACAAATTTGTTTGAAGCCACAACTCACCCTTGCCAGACTGATGCGTTCATCATTCCAGATTCGGTTTGTTAGATTTACGATATAGTCAATACGTTGCGAACTATAAATTGTACTCGCATACGATTGTCTTCTTATGCGTAGCCTTGTTCAAGCAATAGGACAAATTGGAATGTAGACGATTGATGAAGTGATTTATAGTGATATTAGCGTAATGTATGAAATTGTTCAGTTGAAATAGAGTCGTCGAAAATTATTTATAAACCCTTGAAGTGCAGCTCACAATATTATTATTTTATTCGTTTATATATACAAATGTCATATACCGATTATGTACTTATGCTTTTGTCACGTGACTGACGTCATTGTGCCTTTTTAAGAAGAAAATACCAATTGTCGTTTTGTCGCACGAACAAAAAATACAATAGTTTCTGTGATAACTGTTTGTTTTTATATTTTTGTATATTGCGTAGGTTTAGTGTCGTTGATAGCGTCTCGATGCAGTCGATCAAATTGAGCGCGCGTGTACGCGTGTTTATTATTTTTTACAGAACCGTGCGTGTGTAATCGTGAATTTTGCGCACCCAACGATGGATTCGTCTTGTGATTTTATCGTTGATTTAATTTTAAAGTAGTCTTGCGGCACCAGTGTGTTTTTAATTTTTCGGTTATTTTGATTTGGATTGGAGATTTAAATTAAAATAGCGATCGGATACCGTGTTAAATGATTACGATTAGGGTAGTTGTATATAGATGACCTTGTTAGCGTGTCGTTGCTGTTCCTATGCAGTGTCATTTCATATTCCATGTGATCCTTGTTTTTCAAAACATTGACGAAGTTATCAAATTATGCTTTAATTTTTTTTTAATTGATGAATTCTTTCTGTCCGAATTTAAAATTCGATCAAACACTCTGATCGAAGTTAAAAAGTTAACTGGATAATGGCTGTGATAATTGATCGACAAATATGTATATTATTTATTTATGTATTGATGAAAACGTGTATAATTTTACCGGCAAACGATCGATCGGTAAAGCAGAGCTTTTAATCGAAACGTTTCATCAGTCGTGTAGTCTTTGTAAATAGCGCAGATTTTGCAAAACAAATTATTTTTATTCACATTCACGTTGTGAAACAAATATTTTTCATTTAAAAATAAATTGCACAGTGAATCTCAGTTAAATTCATATTGTTTTGAAATGCAATAAATACAATTTTCATAATGAATATTAACTTATCATTATAATTTGTCGAAGGAGTTACTTATAATATATATATTTATATGCAGAATTTTCTCCGCTCAAATAATTTTTCATTTACATCCGTTCACTATCATTGTAATAGAATAAAACTCACTTTAATGTGAAGAATTGAATTATGGTGCAATATTTATATATATATATAATTGTGTTTTTATTAGAAGGAAATAAATTTGTTAATATATAATAAATTACGTGCGTTTTATTTGATTGTAATTTAATATGCCGTATATAAACTCCGATACGTACGTACGCTTTTAGCTACGAATCTGTATATGAAAATGTTTATTATAATTCAACAATTAAACGAGACGAACATCCATCTTTTTAGCACACAGAAGACCATCCAAATCACCGTCGTCATAACAAGATAATGCTGACACACCGAATATAATAAAAATGGAGACGTTAAATCAAGCGACGTACTATTTTATTATTCTTATTTGTATCGAATGATCAATATTTCAGTTACACCATAGCACACACAGCATACAATCATCCTGAAGGAATAGCGATGCATAAATACACGATATGCATCAGGAAAATCTCAGGTTTTCCCATGTTAGTTTGATCAAAATTTATGCATATATTCAGGCCATAACGAGATCGAAGATGCATGTTAAATCTCATATGAGCCTCGTATATTTTGTAATGGCAAAATTGAAATGGTGTCAGATGAACGCCGACTGTGAGTCATCTCTGTGGACAACAGACTGAGTCATGCTCTTATACATTTATGTTTTGGTTTCATATTATCAGACCAGCTTAATTCCAGCTATAAATTGATTGCGAATTCGAATGTGAGCTCATTTCTATTTGCATTATCTGTTGAAAGAAGATATCAGCTGAAGTTATAAGCAGAATAATGAAAGATCAGCTGATATTGTGTAGGTTTGCTTTTCCTATTATGAATGATTCAACAGCCTTGTTAGTATCGAATTATATTTTGGAATAGATTTATCTTCTCCATTGATTCTAATTCGTGGAAAATATCAAAATCACATGTTTTTTTAATGTTATAAGATTGTCTTGTTATCTTCACTTCGTTAATTTATGATTGATCGAATTTTTAATAACGCTTTGGTCATTTGTAACATGCAAAAATGTATGATTTGGTTGTGTTTGCATGTTCATTTGAGTTGTTATTTCTGAGAAGTCGTCGAAGCATGCATCAGGTCATGGATGAAGCACAGCGAATTATTAGTCATCGATGATATCAGCGACGCAGGTTGTAAACCCCGACAAATTTAAATCGATTTTGTCGGATGAAACGAGGACCCTCGGGGGATTTGGTGGGGTTTCAGACATGAATTTGTTATTGAATGATACGTCTGGGGACATTGCGGATGTGAATGGTTAGGGGTGGGGTCATTAAACGGGGCAGGGTGACGTGTCCCGATGGCGACGGGTGGTTGCGGATGGGGTGGGTGTTTTGTGGGTGTGTCGGGTGTGGCTCGTGGGCGACCGGTCGATCGCGTGGCCTCATAGCAACACCCTCCGCGACCCACCTCTGCCACAACTTTTTTCATCTTGCACCAAAAATGGCGACGTTTACGTAACACAACATTTCCTACTATTTAAAAATCTCATTTCGTCGTATTATAAATCAAAAACGTCCCACATATTTAACACGAAACCCATAGATTTATACTGCAGGCTTCGATGACGGCTCAAAAGACTCCAATGGCAGGACATTTAAATAGATTAAAGCCATTTTATAGGCCCATTTATCATATTGGATGCACGCACAATGTTTCTGCGTGGATTAAAATAGACCAAAATCGATTGCAAAAAAGGTGGCAATATTTATTTCGAGTAGATGAGATTTTTTTTTTAGTAAAAGATAGTACAATCTCTTCAACAAGTTTACTATTTTTTATAGAAACTAGATTTCTTCTAAACGCTACGTTGCTTCTGTGATCATACAGATCATAGAAAATGCCGGAAAACGCCCTAAAAGAGGCCATGAGCTTTGTATGTTCAATCGGTCCACTTTTCGGACCGCTGATATGACGAATGAGCGCCTCGCAATCGGATGCCATGCCTGAACAGTGTTGATTCATGTAAAGTAGAATGGTCGAGTAAAATAAAAATCATGTGCAACTCTCGACCGGGTCGGTATTCTGCGTTTTGCGCCCGTGGCGGGCGCCTGCTTTGCTACGCTCTTGTTGCAGCCATGAATAAGATATTAGTATAACGCCAACATTCTAGTATTATTATATTTATAAACAATTATCGCCATAAACCGCTATATTTATTATTATAATATTTATAACCAAATATTATAATCATCCATATGCCACCTAAATCTTTATTTTGACCATGACGACGATAAACCGATATATTATGTTAGTAAAGTGCATTAAAATAAACTTATCTATTAAATAAGAGTTTCATTTGAAGTTATTTTGAGCCAGGGTTCTGATGATCCGGCAAATATGGAGGACCCGATAAAGTTGTTTGATTTTTAGATATTTAATACAGCTAGAAATCGTCCGCAGGAAACCATACAACAGAAAAAATGTACAGACGAGAACTCAAAAGAGAGCATATCGTATGAAAATAATGGATTTCTTTTGGGATGACCTAATACAACCTGTACAAACGGCAATGGAGTCCAAGTCCACTTGATAGAAATTATAAAGTACAGATTATTAATACCAATCGATATCATATTGTGATTGTATCACTAACTTTTTTCAATTTCTTCGACGACCAAATCATTGATTTTAAGATAAGAATTATCGTCTGTGAAATGTTTGCTGCTTTCATAATTTCGTTTGTGACAATTGCGTTTATTTACGCATAAAAGAATAAGAAAAACATAAGAAGAAAAAGAATACTGTATGATTGAAGTACGCAATTCATGGGCAGTTCTTCTTATGTCTGCCGCTTTGATTGCTCACGTTTCGACTCTTCAAAAGCAAACGGAGAAGATCAAGATCAAGACGAATTCTAATTTTGATTGTAATGCCTCTATCGTTCCTAATCCTTATCGTTTATAACATCGGAATTTTTTCTAATATCCAGCTCGCTTACAGCTTGCTGTCGTCAACTTGTACAGATAAACATGATTTTCAAACAAAATAATGACAAACATAATTGCCTTCATATTAAATATTTTTTCACTGTCTCAGTGTATAGATATAGATATCAAATAAATATGGGGATAGAATCCATTGCCGTGTTGCCCTTTATGCATACGATACTTTGTGAACCCTAACAATGCAGCAGTTTGCTGCATTGCCATTGTTATGGAGGCTATGAATGAGTTTAAAAAGGAGAACAGGAACTGCCATATCCAGAATTACATTCCATGTATGGTCACAATTTATGCAGGCATAAGCATTCTGGCGCAGAACAGCTGGCGTCTGGAATTTTCAGCGTTCTTTATATTATGCAGCAAGTCTGATTCTTGCTATTTTTGCTAGTTTATAGAGGATCAAAAATATGGAAGAACACGATCATAAAGCAAAGCCAAAGAAGAAGTAGCATTCTTGTCCTATGTCTTCGTTCGTTCGCATCTTTAAACAATGTATTCATCCCATTTTCGTTTTTAGCTTGCTAAAAACGAAAATGCTGATTTGTACTTCTTAGATAGTCAAAGTCAACTCAACGAAATTATCAATGCGGTCTGTGGTTTAACATTGTCATATGCTAAAAGAAAAGCTTTTTTTGCTAACCAATTATATATTTTTAAATAGATTATCCTAATCTAATTGACATTCAATGGCAAGCCAACAAATTCAAGCATGTTGATACATACACATATCGATTTGTTTCGAATTTTGGCGCATCACGCGTGTTTATCGGCCATTTTGTTCAGTCACAGTAAATTCTTCCAATGGAGATATCGTCGCACGATGTGATGAGTCGACAACATGTCATGAAATGGGTTAGGCTGTTCAAAGAAGACCGTACTGACACTCACGACTAGGGAATCCCGGACAGTGGCGTAACTACTAATTGGTGAGCTTATGCGACGTCTAGGGGCAGTAACTGTCTAATCTATGTATACTTATATACAGTACATATATATTTTTTAAAAATTGTTACATTAACCTTTTCCTACCGGTGATGTATTTACTACACCTCGACTCTAATAATGGGAATATCGATATGAAATATAATAGATACGGGGTTCGAAATTTTTGTATTGCTCCGTAATATAATTACGAATCGCATCAAAGTATTATAGTATATAAGTATTCATCTGCAGCGACGGAAAAAAAATAATTTGTCGGGAAATCGGGAATTTTGCGATTTTTAGTCCGTGTCTCAGCAGAAAGGAATTTTATCGGTCACATTGATGGTGTTCATCAACTCAGTCATCAACTCGAACTAGCGTTAAAATATCTCTGTTTCCACTATGGAAAGATTTTGTCCAATAATTACAGTCCAAATAAGCATTTTTCTGTTGTGCAAAAATCAGTCCAGGAGCTCAAATTCCACGATTATTTCTTATCCAAGAATTGACATCATATTTTATATATTTTCCTAGTAACGTGCAGCTCGACCGCAATTCATCATTTCTGTAATATGTCATCGATCTTTATAAGCGCGTTCTTTACATTTCGATCCAAATCGTATGAATAATTTCACTGTTTTCAATGTTATTCGCAAGGATATAAGGGAATAGGCAGCAGGCAGCGACTCACCGGTGAGTCGCTATGTTATGTTAACACTATCGTGGCCGCATCAAAAGATCAGACCGTTGAGCGTATTACTTCAAATATTAGGGCTTCTCATAATTTTTTTACGTTTTCATATTAAGAAAAAAATAAATAATAATTTGTAGTTCATCAAAATTTATTGAATAATATATGATCCATTCTGTTCTATTACATTTCTCCATCCCTCCGGAAGCCTCATAATGCCTTCTTGCCAAAATTTTCCAGGTTTGTTGGCAAAATATTGATCAATTGATGCAATTACATATTTTAGATTGTCTAATTGAAAACCATATTTTGTTGAATTGATCGTTTTCCATTGCTGAAGTAGCTCATAATAAACTACCCCCTTCCAGTCCCACCAAATGCATAGCAAATTTTTTTTGGATGTAGTCCAGGTTAAGCTATAGTTAAAGCTTCTGTACACTTAGTCCAAGACCGTTTAGGTTGGATATTCTCATAGAGTATCCAACTTTCATCTCCAGTGACAAGTCTCTTCAAAAAGGGTTGGCTATTATGTCGTTGGAGAAAATAAACTTATGTATCTAAATTCGCTGGCGATTAAAAGGTTAAACGACGATATATCGCATGCGGGGCGTTTATCAAAATATGTATTCTCCAAATGGTATTTATATTGACATTTCGATGGAATTGAGAATGTAACGGTTCGGTCGAAATGGAATTCGATTGTTTTCTTCGGTTTTACTTGGCCATCGAACGATGCGGATTATCGTCGGAGAGGTGCGCGCGCTCAAGTTCAACAACCGCTGCGCCACGGATGACTAAGACCATCGTTCCATATAAATAAAGCAGCGAGCACGCACGAAAATTTCGTACAAGATGGAAGGCTTTCACGGACATTTCGTACGAATATAAAATTCTGATGGCCGTATTAAATTGAAATCGGGGGACCCCTCCCCAAACGGGGCGCTTTTCTCGCGAACCCCCGCGCTCGCAGAGGCCATACGATGAACGACGACCTTCAATCGGGTCGCCAAAGGCTTTATATAATCCCACCCCGTCCCAATGTTTATTTTGGATCGAAATGGCCGATTTGTAAGATTCTCGACGCGTACCGTTCGTAAATCATTCGCGTTCGCCACGACGACGACGCATTAATTTGCATGAGATGAGATATCCGGCAAATGTATGAATATACATGCAATCTTCCAATGGAGAGTTCAAGGTCCATTCGAGCTATCTCCATCGTCCGATTGGAGAATTACCATTGTTCGCTCGCCAGCGAAGAAAGCGCTTGGGAAACCTGCCGCATATTTCAAACTGCGGCCGGCACATCGTCTCTAATTCAACATTTTCGCTCATAAGCCATTCGGTCATTTATACAAGGGTAATTCCAGAAGTACCTGATCTTCATCCATGGCTATGAATCATCGTAAAAACTCGGCTTTATTGCTGTGAAACATCGCCAAATTGAACGCTGATTGAAACATCCTCACGACGCTGTTATTGATTCATTGTGAGCAAACGCGGCATCCATCTTGCGCACAGCTTTCTCATGTCCAAATTTTCAATCAATATGCGATGTATAGCATTTTTTGAAATGCATATCATGCCTCTTTATACTCTGAGCATAAAAAAAGTGAAGATGCGTTCCATGGATTTTAAAAACCGCATAACTTTGAAACAGCTATATAAAATATATTCAAAATCGCATAAAAAAAGTTAATAAAAAAACAGGAAAACAATAAGGCAATTAAAAAATAACATTTAAAGCAGTTGAGATATGATGTCAATCATGTTTGAAAAAAGTAGTTTCGAAAAAAACACGTTAAAAGATTTCATTACGGTAGGACCGGCCAAGTTGCCGCCTCACGAAAATAGCTATAGCTCCGCAAGCAGTTGGAATTTTGGAAATTCCTTTGGGGAATGTATTTCTAAAAGTCGAAACATTGAACAAATGCAAAAAAAAACGAAATCATTTTTTTATTAAATAAAAAAATGCTTTAAAAAAACCGCATAACTTCGAAATCGCACAAAAACAGATTTGAGTGTTTTGTAAATAAATTAGCAGACTTCCCCACAGTAAAATCTAGCTCGGTTTTGATATTGGTTCTGGGATTGATTGGACTGAGACCTTTCAAATAAAAGTATTGCATCACATAGCGATGACCAATTTTTACATAATAAAATTTCACATTAAAAATACAAATCAGCCTGTGCTTCATAGACCCGAAAAGGGACATTGTATATCTGATTCTATTCAGCGTTGCTCCACAATTATGGCATTCCATGCTTGTCTTCTCGGCTATTTTATGGAGATATTCCCCAAAATAGCCATGTTGGATGAGTTTCTTGGACAGCTGTCCTTGCTCTCAGGTCTCTGATGAGTCAGTGTGTTTACGAAGTTGTCCCATCTTGATTGCTACACTGTCACGCATGTTGTTTTTCGATTCCATTTTGTAAGACCTGTCTTTCTTCCGCGAGGAGGTCTATTGGCGTACTGGCGATCAGTACCAGGATGGCGTATTTTTCTTTCAATGCTCCATAAAAGTGGAAATCCATCCATATTGAATAAGTAGGATGCAATAACGCTTCCCAGTTTAGTTCCAATATTTTTATCCAGTGTCAGATGCCATACCTGATTGGATAGTTTTATCCAATCAGGTATGGCATCCGATCGCGAGGCGCTCATACGTCATATCAGCGGTCCGAAAAGCGGACCGATTGAGCATACAAACCTTATGGCCACTCCGTCGTCTTTTAGGGCTTTTGGCGGTATTTTCTATGTTCTGTATGATCACGGAAGCAATGCAGCGTCTAGACACTTTCTATCATACGTACATTATAATATAATTTAATATATTGCATTTTTGCTATCCTTGCTTAGTTCCCGTCATACATGTTTCCATACTCCTATCAAACATCTCGATCATTTCATTCAAGGAAAGATTGATGTTGTCTACAGCACTCAAAGATATTGTATTTTTTCCAAAAAAATTCTAATAGATTAAATATAAACACTGATATGTTCGTCAGAAAAATATGATTCTCAACCGAATGAAGGTTCTAGGCTACCCTTGTCTGTTTACAGTACCCCTTTTTAAACTGTGGCTTTCATTTAGTTTATCTTCCATTTGTTTTTTGTTAGCTTGGCCAATCACAGAACAATCGGATAAGCTTATCAATCTTAGATAAACAACAGCTGATAGAAAATGTGCCTCAAGTCGCATACTTGGATTTCCTGCTTATTCCACAGTACTGTATCGCTATTCCAGCTAATCGCTCCGACTATTGGATTTGGATCCTACCAGAAATTTCACCGATTCACGCCCAGCGACGAACGTGTTAAGCGGATTAAGAATGATTGAATAGCATGCGGCATATCGCACAATCTCAACTCAGCGTCTCGAACAAAAAAATATATCAACGAGCACACCAAATGTATCGTTGACCTGATAGTTGTAATATTCTGTACCATCGATCAATCGATCGGACGATTGCAATATGGCACGTCATACACGTCTTTCTCATGTCGGGGAATATCCGGCGGCATATTAAATATTGAAGATCCTCCTTGGAAAAAAACAATGGCCTGCTGTGACTTCCGTTGTCTGCCGCAAGAGAACCTAGCCCAGTTTGGGTGAGCCATCGCTCGCTCCACTAACATTGCTCATTGTACCCGAAAACAAGACAGGCGTTATCAAGCTGCGAAACTGGACCACACCGACGTACATCGAGACCTCATTTAATGCCGACTTTCGACTGCATCTAACACCATAGTTCACCTTCACATTCATCCAATAGACGATCAACTCAATCCAATAAGTATTTCAAACAAAGATGCTCGATTTTTAAATGTAAATAAAACAAGTTCTATATGAGATATCCATTCAATTATATTTGTATTTGAAAGAATATTTTATGGCATTTTATATGAAATATGACATCGTTCAAATGTCCGCCGCGGTTTTGCTCGGTGGCACGTATTCGGTAGATCCAATTTTTATTGACCGTCGCATAAATCTGGCTGAATCTGATGGATGGCGCTCGTTATGTTGATTTTGAGGGCATCAATTGTTGGTGGTTTATACGCACAAGGTAGTTATTCAAATCGCTCGTGCAGAATGTCCATCGTGGCATGCGCTATGTGACAGGTAGCAACGTCCTGTCGATGACTCCGCCAGAGCAAAATCCGCATTAACCTGTATGGTGGTGCAGTCGCCTATTTGCGAGCGAATTCTGTTGATTCAGAAAGAATACTCTTGCAAGTGGAGCTCTTAGAAAAACAGAAACGGAGAGATTATCTTGCAGGTCGAAAATCATGAACGGGAGACAGAGACGGAAAGAATATCTTTATCGACTAATAATGTGTGAATGATATAACAAGTGTATTGTTTATGTTTACTTGAAGAAATTACCGAATATTGTGTGCTATCGACAGTGTTTATTTGTTTATACACAAGCGTCATACACGCTGCGACGGTCCTGACAGATAAGTGGATTTGTACGGATGTTAAGTGGCGGACAAGCATATATAGCATCTAAGATTTTAATGATTTTAAATTAGCTCACTACGAACAGTGTTGTTTATGGTCATTTACTTTAAGTTCTTGGGTCAGTTGGAGTTTATACGGGCGCAGACCCATGTCCAAATGCAAAATTCGCCAAGTTGAAGTCGCAGAAAAGCCAAATTCTTGTGAAAGGCGAGAAATTTACTGCCTCAAGTTTTCCCGTACACTCTCTCGCACAGCGGCGTTGTTTTCAGCAGACCTTGCGTTTCGGTGACGTACGGGTGTTGGCTGATTATTTATTGAACCGATTGACTCGAATTTGGTCACCAAACGTCGAATAGTCGACTCGAGAGGACTGTTGTAGCGAGATGAATTTCCAGAGCCGTAACAAGGGTGTGAAGCGCCCGTGGCCAATTTATTTTTAACGTTATCTGCAAGTGCATTATATTAAATACTATTATAATGTATTTTTTTAAAATATATACAAGGACAGTCCTAAAAGTGCCCGAAATACCAAATAAAAAATAACCCCAAAAAGTCCTGAAAGAGGACGGAGTGCCCACAAGGCTTAAAGGTCCAATCGGTCCGCTTTTCGTACCGCTGATATGGTCGAAAATGTTATTGTCTTTATTTTGTTGCGGGCTTATGCCGGCTGGGTCGGCCCAATGTTTAAGCGATAAAGAGGGATTAGACAACTTAGTATATATTATAAAAACGGACAATCAGTATTAGTTCATATCATCATCGTCATAGTGCAGCCACTGACAGTCCACTACAGAACTATGGGCCTCTTCAATATCCATTCATAGGAAGGGGTTACATCCATTTCGTCTGTGTCATACATTCACCTCCTCATTCGCTCGATATTGAAGGTAGCATTACCACCGAGTTTTATTTCGAACGCTCACCCAACGGGTATCCTGAGTGAACGTATTGACGAACGCTTTCGCGAACGTCTCGATAAGGAGTTTGGGGGGTTTGTAAAGACCGAGTAGTTTTCATAGGGAGATGGTGGAAAACTACTCTAGACGACCTTTTTGACTCTACTGGAAAGGGATTTCTGAAGTACAAGGAGTCCAGTCCCCTCTTTCCTCGCTAGGGCGTTGCCGGGGTAGGGTGAAGACAGACGTGACGCTTAAGTGCATCTCGGATTCGCTCCTACACCAATTAGTTCATATAACCGACGGTATTCTTAAGTTTTGCGCCCCAAACCCAGTTGCGCCCGTGGCGGGCGCCTGTTTTGCCACGCCCTTGTTACGAGAGCGCGCATGTTTTTAGATCCTAGCCCTTCAGCCCGCGCTACACGTGACATGAAGCAATAAATCACGAAATTGCACTATTTACTACTTCGCACGCCGAGTGTTTGCTAGTTTACAATAAATTTGATAGATGTTGTTTTAGCAATATGACCGCTATAAGCTAACCTAACAAAAAATAATATTTAAAAGCCCGTCAGCAAATGGTGTTGCAGAATAATATTAGATCATAGCGGAAATTGTTAAAATATTATCATGATGACCATAGCGCCAAACAATCCATTGTATGCTGCCATAATAAAATAATATTAATTTAAAGCATTAAAATGCTTTTTAGGGCCCCAACGACATAATTTATAATGGTATACATTTTTAAGGTCGCATAATTTGTTTGTGATTATGACAAGAAACGTCATCCGTGACATTTGCGATTGATGTTTAAATTAAAAGTTGTTTAATGGACATGTCAGAATATTATTGCGAATTTGTTATTTTTCGTAAATTTATCATCGTTTCGACGTTGTTCAGTATTATAATTTGTTGATGGTAGGGCGAAACAAAGAAACAATTGGAATATGATTTATATTTTGAGTTTTGAATTATGGCGTTGAATAAAAATGATATTTTCTGTTGGATTATCATTGTTAGATTGCATACGTCAAAATTATTTATAAACCGTTATCTTCGCCTACGGTTTAAGTCGTTCGGTTTTATCTCATTTTTCGTTGTAATATCTATTATAGGAGTATCGTGATGATGGAGACGGAGATAGCTCGCGATTTCCGATTTGGAACGTCTGGTAATTAGAGGAACGGTAAGCGAGGCAGACGTTACACCTCGGCGCTTCCGAGTTCGTCTCCACTGGAGGAAGACGATATTTATGAAGGAGAAGTCAAAATACGGCCTCTTCTCTACGAGCACGATATCTTCGAATCGACAAGAACATTCTTCGATTCTATTCCGTTCCTTATGCGCCTATTCAATAACCAGCCCGTGGGAATCGTTTCTATCCGTGGGAAGAAGACGTAGAAATCGGAGACTTCTGTTGAAGCGCCATCTTCGACGATGGAGGATCCATTCTCGACCTTCGCTTGAAATTAATCAGAAATTACGGAGGAATCTCACTCTTAATTAATTAAAATAATCAGCTCTGGGTCAAATGGCAGGTGTCGATGTCCAACGAGTTTATAAAATGTCTGATCGTAAAATTCATTAAAAAACTGGAAGTTCAGGGTGAGCTGCTAATCTTTCCGCCAGTAAAATTGTAAATAACCAAGCATCAAAATATGCACAAGTTATCAAAACCAAAAGAAATAACAAGCCGAAGAAAATACAGTACTTTTTCTATTGTTGTTCTGAGAAATTCATCATCTTACGGGACGAGAAGATACGGCGAAATAAAACGGCGTTTTTGCGTTCTCGACAGCAATTGCCTAGGCGTGAATAATTAAGACAGATTTCTTCGCAGCTTAAAGGTCAAAGATCATAAAATCATAATAATAACAGCAATTTCCTGCTGAGGACATTTAAATATAAATCTTACCACTCTGTACCAGCTAGAATTTATCATTTAAAACAGTGTTTTGCAATCGCTGTGCCCGCAAAGGGCAATTCGGCTTGGTAGCAATTTCTTCCAAAATCTTACGTCATATATATACAGCACGAAAAAACACTTTTTATTGCACCGAAACAGCTCTAAACAGCGCTCTGAATTATGGACGCGTTGTTCTTATTGATCGAATCTGAGCAAACGCGGTGTCCACTTCGAATAAAGCTTTCCATGGCAAATACACTGCTTTTTGATATCTTTAAGGAATCAATTATTTCACACAAATTCAATTTACGATCGGCCAAAACATTTTTGTGTACCTATTTTTTGGAAAATTCGTTGATATTGGCGTCAATTATATGTCATCCTACGAACTTATTGAGCGATACCGCTAGACATTTCTCCTGTAGAAGAATTGAAACGAATATAAATCTACTATTTAAAATGTTCTGATTGCAATTATTGTTTTTAACAAATAAGAAATATGTTAGAATTGGAAATAAATTGGTGTTTTTTTGAATAAAAAAGAACAGCTACATTGTTTAGTATTTGATTAGCAGCTATCAATAGTGAAGATTTTCGATGAATTTGTAAACATGATGGTTATTGTTAAGTGATACAATACTTTTATTTGTAAAGTCTCAATCCAATTATTATCAAATCCTAGCCAGTATATAATTTAGCTTCTGAGGGAGCTTCCGTGATCGTACATATCATATAAAATGCCGCAAAAAAGAGGACGGAGTAGCCGCAAGGTCAATGTGTCCAACCGGTCCGCTTTTCGGACCGCTGATATGACGAATGAGCGCCTCGCAATCGGACGCCATACTTGAATATATCTAGAGAACAATTATGAATTCTCATTACAAAACGATTGATGGATTATATTTCTAAAAAAGAAGATTTTTTTCGAAATCAATATCATAGTGTCTGTACTGATACCATCAACGATTTGAGCACGTCAGGGTTTAGAGGAAAGCTTACTTCTAAGAAGTTGTTCAGCTCGTAAATTTGCTTAAAAAGCTAACCATTTCCTTGCAAGGCTGCGATCGCACTGTGCTTAGACTAATAGTGCAATTAAGAGCATTCCAATGAAATTTGAAAGAGTGGAAAAAGAAATAAAATGGCTTTCTTTCCGATACTGACCTAGTTTCTGGAAGACGAAAACATCGAGCCAGCAGACTTTAAAAATGTAGTAATTTGATCATTAAATTTGTTTCTGGAGAAAGATATGACTAAATACGGCATTCCTATAGCATGGCTTTTACTAACACTATTCTACTAAGTTTACAGAATTGGAAGACTTTAACGATATAGATGTCGCCTGATGGAATAAGAAACTGATGAAGAAGATCTTAGATCATTTGTCGTTTGAGTTTCCATGAGAACGCCCAACAGCATCAGAACCTGGCACGATGATTCACAAATAAACTACTCCAACCGTAAAGCGTTGAAGAGCATTCCGAATTAGTTCTGTACATCAGAAATCAATTGATAATTGCAATAAAAAGTTGGAAACACTGCATAAATTAAATCTGAGAAATCCATCTAAATTATATCACATGCACGTATATTTAACAGATGGGCAATGCAAGAAAGTTGCCCAGATATAACAGCAGCTCTAAAAAAAATTATTGACCATCAACATTGGCCACCGCGATCGAAAATCGTTCGAGTTCGACACCAATCGGGCGAGAGCTGATTTGAGAATTTAAATTGATTTCAATTATCCGTGTGCAATTCATATTCATTATCGTATTAAATGAATATTGGCGATAAACATTAATAATATGGATAAACTATGCGTTTCTGTATAATTAGCAACAACCATTCTATGACATTACATTTCATCCGTTCACATTGCTACACAACCTGTCTACCGTTATCCAATACGGTTATACTCAATATCATAAACTTACAATTCAATTCATTGCATATTAACACTTTACAAGCCGGCCCTAGCTTAAAAACTTGACCATCTCAGTGCATTTAGCAGAACGGAGGCCATCTTAATGATATAACTTTTGAAACATAATAAATAAATAAGTAAATACATCACCCTACCGGTGATGTATTTACTACACCTCGACTCTAATAATGGGAATATCGATATGAAATATAATAGATACGGGGTTCAGAATTTTTGTATTGCTCCGTAATATAATTACGAATCACATCAAAGTATTATAGTATATAAGTATTCATCTGCAGCGACGGAAATAAATAATTTGTCTGGAAATCGGAAATTTTGCTTGTTTTAGTTCGTTTTTCAGCAGAAAGGAATTTTATCAGTCACATTGATGGTGCTATACGAAAATTTTTAGTGCTTTATTTGTCTATTTTTGAATTGTATATTTTCTTAAATAAATAAAATTATTTCGCCTACAAGTCATTTTATATATTAGATGATAAATTTTCTTTGTATTTAAAAAAAACCAGATTAGCATATTTCGTACGATATTCTGTCGAGCCGCAGGAGATCTTTTCATACCAGATGTTTGAAGAAATTATGAATCATTAAATCTGTAAATAAGTTGGACAAGACGTCTCATTCTTAACATTTATGTGGTAGCAGTTATAGTGAGCAGAAGTGTATAATAACAAAACAAAGTTTGAAAATGGCTGATGAAATACGTATTTATACTTGGGAGACGTATGGACGAAGTATCTAAAGAAGAATACCTTAGAAGGCTGATAGAAGAAATGGGTGACGTGGAAGATTTAAGCTTTAACGACGATAAGAATTATGTTCCTATTCTCGCAGATGATTTTACTGATGCGGAGAATGAATTGCATTAGCCAAATGACGAAGGTCGCTTGAAACAAGAGGAGAACTATCTGAAGACTCCAAACAGGGGCGTAATGGAACCAAATAGTTCACGCAACCACCAGTAACAGGACGCTTAAGAGCTTACAATTTTCTTCCTTCGAATCCTGTACAAATCTTCGAGTTTTTCTTTACAGATAGTATGATAGATTCTGAAAGACACAAATGTCGGTTCACCAAATTTGACGATAAAAGAATATAAGCAATTTGCGACTTATGGATAACGTTGAATAACTGAGGATGAGACCTTTCAAGGAAAAGACAGAATTTACCCCATGCATACCTTCAAAGTCTGCCAAATACTGCATAAAGGTATGATGGGTCTGTGATTCAGGAATTGGATATCCTTGTAAAGGTATCCCGTGTACTGGAAAAGAAGAAGGAGATCAAAGAGCAGTCAACTTAAAGGCGGAAATGTTACTAGAATTAACTGATAAGTACAAATGAAGTGGGAGGACAACTAAATGCCGTAAATCGATTGAATAGTCCACAATATATTAATGTGTTCTACCAGCATAATTCATAAACTTGACTTTGCAAATGGGTTTTTTGCAAAAAGTGTCCCGTTTTCCAATTATCTGCGGTATTTACAAGTTCTCCATTATGAAGTATTGAATTTATTCGCATGTCTTTTTTTAAATTCTTCCATGGTTATACAATTGTTTCATTTTTTCGCAGAATCTTATGACATTGCAGATTGTATAGTTTAAAGTCGGGCATGTATCTTGTGGCTAAAATTGTTTTTTGAAGCTTTGTTAAAGAAATCGTGTTTAGCATCCGGCTCATTAAGTGTTAATTACTGACATACTCTGTAATACATTCTTTATAGTTGAAATAACATATTTGAAGTATGATAATTTAAAGTCCCTAACGATATGAATTACTTATGTCACAGCTATTTGTGTCCCAGCAATAGTTATCGTGTGCGTTGCTGATATCGTATCAATTTTTTTAGCATTAATTTACATCAGGAATGTACAAATTTAATTCTATTAGTGCCCAACAGTTGGTTTTGCTTTCGTGTCCAACGACGATGCGGCATCTGGATCCCTCGGGATGAACGACATGAAGCGAGGATGTGAATTGAAATTTACTGAAATAGCCGGCAGTAATCCTGGTGATGATAAAAACAGAAAGCATACCATTCATCCCAATTGTGCTATAAATTCTTCAGCGAGTCATGCCCAATTCCCGATGATGCTTCGCCTCAATTCGGCCAAGTTTGCTGAGTACGGTTTATTTTCATCCCAGTTCCTCATTCCGAGGTGTCGTGGTCCACGGAAAGTAACCTGTTGCAGTGCTTCATCGCCGATAATGGTCATTGCAAGCAGCAAATCCGAGGAAGGCCGCCGTAAAAAAAAAAGCAGTGAGATCACTCCATGACGCCATGCATTTATAGTTCGACTTTTAGCAACAAATCAAGCGCCAAGAAAGTCAACAATCAAAAAACGGACCATTTAAGAGCGACAAACATACATCGTGGAAGTGAACGGTTGCTCATTTTTAGTCTTATGACAGATCTATACGATCTTCGACTGTTTTAAGCCTCCATATGGACTTTCTCCGCATGTGGGACAAACTGCAAACAGTGCTGAGTGCTGCTATCGTTCACTCATTTTTAGGTTTTATTGAAACTTTTAAACGATGGCTACCGTATTGTGATTGAAATACAACCGGTTCGTCGAGACCAAGGCTGATGAGAGGCCGTGGCATCTGCCCACGTGCCGATTTTGAAGCGAAAGGTGTCCAATTGGAAGATGAACGTGGGTGCCAAAATGTTGATATCGAAGCAAATACGAAAGCATCGTATCCTACGCTGCAGCCTACCAGCTAAAACAGGATATCAGTAAAAAAAAGACCTGATCTTAACCCACAGAGCGACAAATTTCCTAGGATCACCTTGGCGTCGTCCGTTGAGTCATTCTGCTAAAAATGGACATTCGAAAGCATATAAGGTAAAGAAATTTTCGTGCCGCTAAACAATGTCTGCTGAGACGATGATCGATCTAAGAAGTCTACCGAGAACAATTAGCATGACGGTCTGTCCATCAGCATTGTGTCGGATTTGGAAGTACTTATGCAAATGATCGTTGCCATAAGCGAACATCGTGCCTAACGCATTGAGTAAACATTAGTCGATGCAGGTAAATAAGCACTATGACCAAAAGCATAATGTTATGGTCATCAACATCGTTCGATTTGCCATGCAGAATGTTCCAAACCAGCAATACTTTTGAAATTATAATCCAAGAGTTGGGAAGATATTGTTGGTAGAAGCGAATGCATCCCACGACCCTACACTTGTAGAGATCTCATTTTTTTTGCCAATCTGGATAAGGCTACCAGCTAACTTATCTGTGTATTGGACTACTGAACTGTCAAGAAGATATGCACACTTGTATTCCACCATTTAAACCCTTCTGTCAATAAGATTATCTGGCCTGACCATTTTGCTTTTGCGATGAGCTTTTTTAATAATAGTACATATAGATCTTATCCAAACTTTCTGTCTTTGTTCATTGAAGAGTTTTACAGAATTTCTAGTTAAAAAAATAAGTTCTGGATCCTTGTGTTTCGAAAAACAAAGATTTTTCTATTTATACTCCTAGAGTCAATGGAAGTGGTCTGGCTAAACCCAATATATTTAACCATGTTCGGATTTACAAACAATGCTGCAGCTGTTTCATACGTTCCGAAGATATCAAAAGCCGTTGTATCCCATTGTCAACTGCCTATTATGATACCGAAGTTGTTGAAGAAGCCCAAAAGCCACAGGTAATGTTATTCTTTAACATGCACAAGGGAGATATTGATATTATGGACCAGATGCTTGGGGAGTATATATACAATTGGTATACCCGGTGCACACGAGGCTGTTTTTTAAGCTAGTAGAGCAAGTGCTGGTAAGCTAGGAGGGTGGTAACGTATAGATAGCAGTTTTAATTTAAAAAAAAATACTATGATAGACAGTGTCCGATCATAGAAAATGCCACAAAAAGACCTAAAAGAGAACGGGGTGGCCACAAGTTTTGTATGCCCAATCGGTCCGCTTTTCGGACCGCTGATATGACAACTGAGCTCCTCGCGATCAGATGTCATACCTGAGCATGTCTACAGAATCATTACAAACTCTCATTATGGTCTAAAATACCGCTGTCTTTATTTTATCGGCCCAATGTTTAAGCGACAACGAAGAAAAGAGAGATTAGAGAATTTAGTATATATTATAAAAATGAATCAATCAGCGTTGGTTCATGTAAAGTTGAATGATCGAGTGCTGCTGATCTGCTCAATGGAGACGGCAGCAAAAGATAATGTTGGCGATAGGCGCTTCGTCGTACATGTCCATGACCTCCCGATTTCATCTCAAAGCGCATTGCATAGCGACGTTGCATGCGTTATCGCTGTATTTTTAACGTCATTTCGATCCAAGATCAATTTTAATCTTGAATATCTCGCCGATAGTGAATTGTTTCACAATATGTGATTTAGTCCAAGAACTACCTTGATCTACCATTACGTATCGAGTTTAACTTCAGTCTCAGGTAACTTCCAGATCTGATTGGCCTTCCGTATTTAATTTTTAGTCCAAATCAGCACCCACAATTTCTGATTAGAGTATACCTTCAATATATTCAGCAATCAAACATAAATATTGCCTATTTAAGTAGTAAGTAAAATTTAAAAAAGTCATTCAGATTATATTAATAATGACAAAAATGCATACAAATAGATTAAAAAGATACTTATCAAATATAATTATATTATATCTATATCTTAGTCGATGACTATTGAAACAACAAGATATTTCAGAATATCATTATTCTTTAGTATTAAAAACAATTTTGAAACATAAAGTCGTCTAAACACTGGCAAGAAATTTGATTTCGTGTCACTGTTTAGTAATAGTGTGTGATAACAATCGAAGATGCTTGTTTCTTCTTTTTGTTTTGTTTTAAATACCTGCAAATTTATTAAGGACTTTTATCTTTCAAGCCAGGAATAATATTGTTCAATGGTGAGGGTGTCTTTTTTTGGCTTTAATGGCGTTTTCGTTTATATATATCAAAATGAATATCTTCATCTGTGTAAGTTTAATTGTTTTTTTGCATTTTTGTAGATTTTTGGGTGTGTCGCCCAAAAATACCGATGCAGATTCCGATAGTGCATATGAATGCACAAGTCGCCAAAACAATTATTTGAATGACAGAATTGAAAATTAAGAGAAGGATCGACTTATTAGTGGTAAAATAAGACATGTTGCTTATCAGTGAGTGTATTCAAAATTGCACTTTTGAACCTTGGACTTTAGACTAATTTTGGAATTATTTTTAGAACATACAAATCATAAATCTACAAAATTGCACAAAAGAAAAAAAACGCAGAGACGAGATTGATGGATTTTTAAAGAAGTTATTGATCATTATATTGGTATTTTTAATCGAAAGTTGTGCTTGCATAGCAAATGAGTAATTCATTACCTTATCAATTTCAGCTTGATTGTCATGGATGCTGCCCAGTAGGATAGCTTGCAGATATTCGGGACGGGTTTTACCATCACAAAAAAGGTATTGCATTTATAAATTCATAAAATATCGTTAACCCGTTGATGAAGAATCACGCGTAAAATGCAAACGGAATAGAATGATACAGAAACACATCGTAAGATTGTATCGATCGGCAAAGCAGGCGCCCGCCACGAGCGCAACTGGGCTTGGGGCGCAAAACGCAGAATACTGACCCAGTCGAGAGTTGCACGTGGTTTTTATTTGACGAAATAAAGACAACAATATATTCGACCGATCGTAAAATTTAAACAACCCACCTGGATCAGTCTTCTTCGAAACAATTTCGTTTGTAATGAGAGTTTGTAATCGTTCTGTGGACATGTTAGGGTATGGTGTCCGATCGCGAGGCGTTTATTCGGCAGGTCAGCGGTCCGAAAAGCGGACCGGTTGGATGCACAGACCTTGTGGCCACTCTTGGATACACAAAGCTTGAATTAATGCAAAAAACGGGCCTTATTATTGTGAAACATCGCCAAATACGCGGTTAAAACATCATCACGACGCTTTTTTTGTTCCATTATAAGCACACTCGGCATGCATCTTGCGCACAGCCTTCTCATGTTCAAATTTTCAGTCAATATTCAAGGTACAGCATTTTTTGAACGAAGTTGTAAACGAAGAAGGACTCCCCGAGAGTAGAATCTAGCTCGGATTTAATATTAGTTGGACTAAAACCTTTCAAATGAAAGTGTTGCATCAAAAAATGACTACCAATTTTCTCAAGTTTACAAATTCAATAAGAAGGTTCACTATTGATGGCTGTCAAACAAATTGTAAGCAATGTAGCGTCTTGAAACTTAAGTATTTAATATATTGTATTTTTAATAGTGTTATTTTAAGTTTAAAAAAATGGATTTCCAAGGGGGAGGGGACGTCGCAAGTTACATATTTGCCAAGGCCCCTTCATACTCTCGTTACGGCTCTGATTCCAAGCTTTAACAAATGCAAATGAAGTTATTGATCATCATATTGGTATTTTTAATCAAAAGTTGTGCTTGCATAACAAATGAGTAATTCATTATCTTATCAATTTCAGCTTGATTGTCATGGATGCTGCCCAGTAGGATAGCTTGCAGATATTCGGGACGGCTTTCACCATCATAAAAAAAGGTATTGCATAAATCTATATTTTCATATAATATCGTTATCCCGTTGATGAGGAATCCCGCATATAATGCGAACCGAATCGAATGATACTGAAAGAGTCGTCACATCATATGATTGTATCGATCGGCCCAAACTTTACTAAAAATGAATACACACATCTGTATTGTTTATGTTTACGCGAAGAAATAAACGAATATTGTATGTTATCAATGGTGTAAAGGTTCATTTATTGATATACAAGCTTTAATAGCGCTGCGCGATCCTGAGAGAAAAGTGAATTTGTATGGACGATAAGTTGTAGAAAGAAGTAGAGTAATAGAAAATTGTGCTATAATGACAGATTTTAGAATCTTATAATTATACGCTAGAAGCAGAAAATCGCTTATTATCGAATTTTCGAAGGCTTTGAGACCAGAAATACACCAGAGTTTTCTGATGATAGAAACCCACAACAAACCTCGAAAAAGAATTATAAATGATAGCGATGATGAATGAATGGTATATGTTGTTATTAGTTTTTTTTTAAATAATTTCGTAAATGTATGTGTTTAAGTACATAATTATGCAAACTTCGATATTTTTTTGGAACGCAAACCCCAATTTTATATGAACTTCAAACCTTGTATAACACGTTTTTGCGGAACCATATAATCGTGTTATACGAGGCTCGAGTGTATCTTCAAAAGATGAAGATCCCTCAATCTTGAATCGAAGTTGGTATGCACTTTTTTTTAGTCAATTATAGTTGAATTGATCACCTTTCCAATACATTCCAAAAAGTCTTTATAATAAGATGTTCACAATAAACATGCCTCGATACGTTCACTCAGTGACCCGCTGAGTGAGTCGTGTTTATATTTTTGATAAATTCGGATGTCACATTTGGACGATCCTACACTTTGTTATGTACTTCCATTCAAATACAGTTATTACGCCATTCATCCGAGATTTATTTTTTGCACCATCATCATGAATATCGAAACCTCACATAATTGTATCATTTTTTTAAATTCTTTCCTGTTGGGATGAAAGGCCGTTCCGACAACAAAGCTTTTCACGATGTGGATGGATCCAATTCTTCGAACGGTGTCGAAACAAGATAGCAAAGACGCTTTGAATTTTTAGGCGTCTTCTTGTGCTTTCGAATTGATGCTGGCAATGCAGACAAAATGCCACAAATCATGCCAAAAAAAATAAATTGAAAATGTGAAATTTACTCGCACACGGCGGATAAGTTATGGACTTGATAAATCTCGCCCAGTTTACTAAACAAGCGACTAAAATAAGCGTTTTATGGTTTTGAAATTCACATCAAACTTAACACCGTCTGCGCGCGCCGTAAATAAATCTCACATCGGGAGCAGACAATTTTGCGAAGAAAAAACAGATCCAAAGCACGCCAAGGTGTCAAAAGAAAGTTATCAGATCTCGAAGGGCTCCAGGAATAGATGCACTGCGATCAAATCAAACAAGAGTACTACGTCTAATTTCGGAACCCCGAAAGAGCATCGATTCATTTTCGGCATCCTCCTGTCGACTTTGTTCATTTCGATCCATTTCCGTATTCGTCATCGAACGGTACAAGAACAAAAATCAAACAACCGAATCTAAAGTCATTTAGTTTATCCAAATATGGAACAGTTTACCTTTTATGCGCGAAATTAACCCCATAAAGAGGTAAGACAGTGTTGTGTTCGAATTCTAGACGGAGACGTTAATGATGTGCGAATGAAATAATTAATCGATTTCAAGTGTATTGTTTATTTAAAGAAATGACCGAATATTGTGTGCCATGTGTATCATGTACAAGCTTCATACACGCTGCGATGGTCCTGAGTAAAAGTTGCCCATTTCTCATCTAAAACGGCATTTATTTCATCCAAATATGAAAGTTTAGAAATCGGTTTGTCTTTTATGCGCGAAAATAATATTTTTGAACTCTCTTTTCAGAAATAAATGCTTGACAGGAGCAAATTGAAGACGTCGGCGTCGCCGTGCTGAGGTTCTTCCATTTTGGAATCAAGTCGGTATAATCTTATTTGAAACGAGTTCGCGCAGATAAAATACCAGAGAAGGCCGTCGACAATGCATACATTTGCATGCGATTATAAGACACGTCGTATGACACCTATTACTATTCATTCATGACGGTACTAAAACGACGGTTCTACCTTCAAAACATCACGGATGTTTATTGATTTTCCATGTCGAAATTTAATCTCATCTTGATATTGGTGCGGATCAAGATCAGAAACTAAGAAAAAATCGCAATGAATAAAGAGGACTTGAAGTTAATATTTAAAGCAGTGCATTCGTGAGCGTCGAGAAGAAAATAAAACAATGCAAGAAAAAGTATGATTTTGTAACCATATCGATGTCGAGTCTCAAAAGATGATGTAAATTTACGATAATGAAGAAAATCAGAGGTGAATTTATGATCTTGCATCTCAATTTAAGTTCTTCTGAAATGGAAAGCTCTGGAAGAAGACGGTCTTTTCGATGTTTGTCTCCAGTCGTTATCAAATATTGGCATTGAAGACGCGTTATTTATCCCGAAGCTTCGTCGTCCAGCAAAAATAAGATTGAATTCCCAATACGAGATCTGCAAGAGGCGGGATCTTAGGGGGGGAGGCAATAAAAGAGCCAGTTTATAAAATGAAAGTGACGCCTTTAATTTTAAATATGAAACAATGCAAATCAATAAAAAAATGAAAATTTTTAACTTAAACGTATTGACTGTTCCGTCGACGTCTCATTTTCGAGTTCGTAAAAGGTAAGACGGGGCGGAGGGGGGTTCCGGAGCGCCCTTAGTTCTCGTCGACTTCGGCCTCCTGCTCCTCGTCGAACTCCGCGTCCTCGTCGGCGGTGGCCTCCTGGTACTGCTGGTATTCGGAGACGAGATCGTTCATGTTGCTCTCGGCCTCGGTGAATTCCATCTCGTCCATGCCCTCTCCGGTGTACCAATGCAAGAAAGCCTTGCGCCTGAACATAGCGGTGAACTGCTCCGAGATGCGCTTGAACAGCTCCTGGATGGCGGTCGAGTTTCCGATGAAGGTGGCGGACATCTTGAGGCCGCGGGGGGGAATGTCGCACACGGCGGTCTTCACGTTGTTCGGGATCCATTCGACGAAGTAGGACGAGTTCTTGTTCTGGATGTTGAGCATCTGCTCGTCGACCTCCTTCATGGACATGCGGCCGCGGAAGATGGCGGCGACGGTGAGGTAGCGGCCGTGGCGCGGGTCGCAGGCGGCCATCATGTTCTTGGCGTCGAACATCTGCTGGGTGAGCTCGGGCACGGTGAGGGCGCGGTATTGCTGGCTGCCCCGGGACGTGAGGGGCGCGAAGCCGGGCATGAAGAAGTGGAGGCGGGGGAACGGGACCATGTTGACGGCCAGCTTCCGGAGATCGGCGTTCAGCTGACCGGGGAACCTGAGGCAGGTGGTCACTCCGGACATCGTCAGGGAAACGAGGTGGTTGAGATCGCCGTAAGTGGGGGTGGAGAGCTTCAGCGTCCTGAAGCAGATGTCGTAGAGGGCTTCGTTGTCGATGCAGTAGGTCTCGTCGGTGTTCTCGACCAGCTGGTGGACCGAGAGGGTGGCGTTGTAGGGTTCGACGACGGTGTCCGAGACTTTGGGGGAGGGGACGACCGAGTACGTGTTCATTATTCTGTCGGGGTACTCCTCTCGGATCTTGCTGATGAGGAGCGTGCCCATTCCGGAGCCGGTGCCGCCGCCGAGGGAGTGGGTCAGCTGGAAGCCCTGCAGGCAGTCGCAGGACTCGGCCTCCTTGCGGACGACGTCGAGGACCGAGTCTACGAGCTCGGCCCCCTCGGTGTAGTGTCCCTTGGCCCAGTTGTTTCCGGCTCCGGACTGTCCGAACACGAAGTTGTCAGGTCGGAAGATCTGTCCGAAGGGCCCCGAGCGGACGGAGTCCATGGTGCCCGGCTCGAGATCGACGAGGATCGCCCTGGGGACGTACTTGCCCCCGCTGGCCTCATTGTAATAGACGTTGATGCGCTCGAGCTGGAGCTCCGAATCTCCGTGGTAGGCTCCGGTGGGGTCGATGCCGTGCTCGTCGGAGATTATCTCCCAGAACTGCGGACCAAAATGAGAAACTTTCTTTGCTTTAAGAGTTCGGTCAGAGGAT
Organism: Stenopsyche tienmushanensis; assembly: GCA_008973525.1. Taxonomy (NCBI): domain Eukaryota; kingdom Metazoa; phylum Arthropoda; class Insecta; order Trichoptera; family Stenopsychidae; genus Stenopsyche; species Stenopsyche tienmushanensis. Next base: position 471,408 of record WACJ01000103.1, read on the forward strand.
CGAAAGGCGGCGTTCCCGAGGAAGTCGCAGACGAGCCGAAATAACGGGAGCGCATTCCGTCGCGGCGCATGAGCGGCAACGTCGCAGCGGCGCGGCGCATCCGCCCGACTCCGCCCCGACGGATGAATCAATCCCGAGGAGAAACATCAATACTGAATCGCATCGATTCCAACCTCAGCGGTCGTTTTGCATATTAATCCATATCAAATTCAAATTTCAGATCTCAAAAAAAAACACTATCGTCGCCAAGGAAACGATAATCGACCCGCCGCGAATTTGGCTTTTTCATTGTCGCCCATATTTTTTTAATTTCATCCAAACGAACATCAAACTACCTACTCCGAAATCGGGAACGAATTCGAAAGCGCGAGATCAGCCGGCCGGCGAGCCGTTACAGCGAAAAAACCGTTGAGATACCGAATCGACAACGTCGCGGAGCCAGCCGTTGAAACGCTCCCGTCGACGCGCGTGCAACGTTGCTCGCTGAGAGCCGATTCGAAAATCCATCGAGCGATTGCATTTGTTTATGAGATTTTTCAAATAAAATTTAAAATTTCAAGCGACGAAAAGCGCCATCGCTCATCATACAGGGCGATCGCGGGGCTCCGGAGCCGAGAGCGCGAGTACGCGTTGCCGTTCATCCGGAAGTTGCGGCGCGGCGAGCACAAAATGCCGGCCGGCCGCCGGTCGCCATGACGGTTCGATCGAACGCCGCGCCCGCCGGCGGGACGACGCCGGGCGCTCCCGACGCCGGGCGCTCCCGAAACCGGCGAGCGATCCGTTCCGACCGACGGGACCCCGAGTCCGAGGGGGCCCCCGCCGGCGCCCCCGGATCCGCGGGGGCGCGGCGCACTGTATGATTTTCGAACGAACGCACTGAGTAACACTGAGGAAGAGGTGCGATGCCTCACCTTGGCTCCGATCTGGTTGCCGCATTGGCCGGCTTGGATATGGACGATCTCCCTCATGTCTGCTAAAGAATTACACAACTTCACGCGAAGCGGACGAGCTGCCCCGGGCGAGTGACGGTTGGGAAGAGGGGTGCGACTATATAAAGGCCCGACCGCCACGCATGCGCAAAACCGATTCCGTACAAGACGGCGATTTCCGAACGAAGTCTCGTTGGCTCGAGCCTCATATTTAAAATTTAAAAATCAATGAACGAACGATCGCTCAGAATAAAATTGGAGCTTTTTTTGTATAAAAAAAATTGAACGATCGAGTAATCTCGATCGTAATAAAGTTCGTTGCGCCTGTTTCTTCCCCTATTTGCGGATTATCGATCGACACTCCGCTGCGAGACTATATGGCGTGTTTACATTATTTTTGTTCGTCTGGTAGTTGAGGTCCTGCCTTTGCGATACGCCCGAAAAAAAAACAGGAAGATTCAGGCTAGAATCCTAATCGCAGCATTCAAACGTCCCGTATATTGTTTGACGAGATTTGCATTTTTATTCGCATCAAAATTGATGTACATCCCAGGCCTGTCCCGTATATGTACGCAAACATTACCTAATATTCGAACCGCTGCGTAAATTTAAATATTTATTGACCCCTGCCGGGCAGCAGATATTTCATAACATCCTAGAAAACGCATGATTAGTTTTTGACATATCGAGACGAGCGTGGGGTTGCCATGCGTGCGAACCGTTCCCAACATACGCACATACCCCATTTCGACAGTACCTTTTATTTCACACATAGCACCCACGAAAGGACTATTTGTAAGAAATCTGCCTCAAAAAACCACATAAGGATGCATTTTTATAAGCATTTATATGTAGATAGCGAAGAAATCTGTTTGTGAAAATTTGTCAAACTGAACCTAAAATATTCATCATTTACTTGCTATAATTTAAATGGTGATTGTCTAATAGAAATGAGAATTAAATTTTCTATTTTCACAGATATATATGAATTCGAGACGATTTTTAAATATAACTAATAATATTGAAAAAAAATTAAGATCTAATTGCGAGTCTGCGCTAGAAAGTGCAGCGCCATTTCCTATAATGCAGGTGAAACGAATGGGGGGGAATTTCGATGTTGCATATGGCTGAATAAAAATCCCAATATTTACTTATTTTATCAATAAAGACATAGTTACGTTGATGTAGTCAAATTTTTGTCATGTACGAAAAATGGTAATTCCTGTTGAAAATTTTGTGTGGATTGAGACTTTTCAAATTGTCGGTTGCTCGGTCAGACGAAGCCGTCTGCGAAGGGTGGCTTCGCGGGGGCGAGCCTCATTGTTTCCACCCTGACTGGGATGTAATTAAAATCTTTCGATCCAACAGTACGACCAAATTTGCCTTGTAGAATCAATCATTTGACATATTTACATTGAACTAAAAACAATGCATGATCGAGATCGTATGAAATTTGAGTATTGAAAAGGCTCGATGGGATTGTGGGGTGGTTGTGGGGTGGGTGTCGAGTCAGACAGAGTGTTGGCTCAGGTCCAGTTCACCAGGCCGAATTTATCGATTTGCAGCACACACGCATAGTTGCCATCGTACCCTGCAGGTACCACGCCTTTTCTCTGCGGAAAACCATATTTTCACCACGTAATGCTTCATAATGTCTTCGAGAAGCTGGAACATGGACGATTCGCCAGTTCGCATCGTCTAAATCGGCGCTCTTCAACCTTTTCCGTCTGCAGACACCGCCTATGGCCGAGGACAGGAATAAAAACCATCCTAAACGGTATTTTATTTGTTGTCGGGCAAACACTTTGGATGGTTTACAACATTATCAATCAAAAGTAAAGCTTTCAATCCTGTTTTATTTAAATTCGCAATAGCGTTTAACACACTGATTCAATATTCCAATACTTCCGCAAAATGACGAAACAGCGTTAAGTGGGATGTTACTGAATAATTCAAAATTGAGGAAACGATTGTATATCCTTAGATCCCTTTTTTAAAATTAATATCTTATAAAGTACTCAGCTGACGCCCTTAAATATTGAATATGGCTTTCTAGTTAACATCAGCAGCGATTAAAAATACTTCTAAAAGTGGAAATATTTCTATATCTTCCTTTCGGACGCAATTATCCCTAAGAACTAATTGATTTTTGAACAGATCCGTTTTTATACAAGATCCAAAACTGATTGGCTCAACATGTATGCAAAGCTAGCCATTCGTTCCCTGTTCGCAGAAAATACTATATTTCGTTCCTAAATCGCTCAAAAACCCTTTCTCTGAATAGTCAAAATTTACAACTGTACAAAGAATAGTGTTGAGTTGGAAAACTTTTTGAAGGTTCTTCTTCGCTATGTCTGTACCATCAAGTTGAATGGTACAACATCTCGGTTTTATTTCAGGCGCTTGATTTGATCTATATTCATTAGATATGAAAAGTAGTTTTTCATTATAGCAAGTCATCATAGTTCTCATCTAGTCACACTCTTTTTTAAATTCAATGAGGTTTTAGCTAATTTGGGTGGTCTCATCAGGGTCGTAACAAGAGGGTGGCAAAGCAGGCGAGCGCTACGGGCGCAACTGAGCTTGGTTCTTATTTTACTCGACCATTCTACTTTAGATGAATCAACACTGATTGACTCTGTCCGTTTTTATAATATATTCTAATTTGTCTAATCCTTTTTTTTTCATTATCGCTTAAACAAAATTTAAACAACTCACTCGATCAATCCTCTTCGAAGAACTTTGTTTTGTAATGAGAGTTCGTAATCGTTCTATAGACATGTTCGGATATGGCGTTTGACCACGGCGCTTATTCGCCATGTCAGCGGTCCGAAAAGCGGACCGGTTGAACACACCGTCCTCTTTTAGGGTTTTTGCGGCATTTACGGGAATAAATGCGTACATGGGGCTTTCTATGATCTGTACCTCAGAGGTAGCTTAGATTCCCACCCATAAAATATATATGTTTATCTATTTTACTAATTTGTGCTACTATCTTAGCTAGTTTTTTTAGTTTTAAGTTATAAAATTTAGCTAGTTTTTATCCTGTGCTCAGAGCGCAAGTGGCCACTCGAAGTTGCACTTTTGTTGAGCGGGCTGGTACGGTCCCGAATAGTTGGACCAATAAACAGCTCCGGTCAATGGAGGATCCCCATGTTCCTATGTCTCAGGTGTGAAGTAATGGACCCATGTTTCATCCAAGGTTATGAATTAATGCAAAAAATCGGCCTTATTGCTTTGAAACATCATCACGACGCTGTTTTGTGTTCCATTGTGAGCAAACGCGGCACACATCTTGCACACAGCTTTCTCGTGTCCAAATTTTCAGTCAGTCTGCTAGCTCGCGCACTTACAGTTGACTACAGTTGATCTAATACCATTTTATGGATTTTCTTTACCATTTCTGGAGTGGTTACATCATTTGGTCGACCACTGCGCTGTTCGTCATAACGACTCATACCGATGCCGACTTAGGCCCGATCTACACTATGGTGCCGGTAACGGTTCGATCTCGCTCCGGTCTCGGTCCGATCAAATATTCTTACACAAGAAACAATCAGAGTATTCACACTATCGGATCGTTCCAATCCCGTTTTTTGTATGAGAATATTTGACCGGACCAAGACCGAGAGCGAGATCGAACCGTTACCGGCACCATAGTGTGGATCAGGCCTTATAGATACGGGACCAAGTGGCAGTAGAAGCGTCGGAAGAAATCGTCTACGTTGGGCTGATCAGGTAGACGGAAATGCGCTGTTGGTAACCAGGGCTATAGGAGCCACCTAAATTAAAGTATCTTTCAGACATGCCAACCCTAAATGAATATGCTTCCCCTAACTATTGAATGACGCACTCGTTCGATTTAATACAAGTTTGCTTATTTTTATTAACTATTTCCGGATGATTGATTTTTTAGAATTGGAAAGGTTAGGCAATAAAAGTAAAAATGATGATTCATGTTCAATGTAAACTACCAATAAAAACAGCAAAAAATACTATAGTTCGGTTTTCGGATAATCAAATCTCGCTTTCATATTAGACTCTGATCTGATAAAGATGGGTTCCCGAAAATGCAACACGAACCTCCAAGATTTACAGCAGCAGGGATGAATGAGTTATGGAAAGATTTTACCAATGATGATGATTTTGGTCCAAAAACCTATTTTTCTGTATAGGTCATTGCGTTGCATCTGTTGAGTTTATTTTTGTTTGTAAATTTTTAACAGGTCAATTATGAAATTTTGATCGGGAATCGCCATCAGGAAAGGTTCGATTCTCGATGCATTTTGGCCCACGTGAATGTCGGTCCTCTCCGCCCACGCGATGGTAGCGAGTATGCAAATGGCCGCATTGCCTTGCCGGTTTTCGCTCCTCGACCCGTACCCGTATATGAGGAACGGTTCACGTCTGTGCCTATCGTAGGATATTCCACCTACCTGATGATTGACGATCAGGTGACTCACCTGCATATATTTATTTATTTTCTGCATCGAACGAATAAATACGGCCGTCGCGTGGGTGCGAAAAGGATGAAACGAGATGGACGGAAACCGAGTCGCTATGGCCGCCGATTCAAAACAAACCGACGTGACGTAATTGTGCATCGATCAAACGACCCGATTCCCCCCAAATATAATCCCCGTTCCTTCGTTTTTAACATATTTTAATATAATTGGAAATTAAACGTCAAACAAAATGTGGAATAAGAACGACATTTTCATTTTTATGTCAAAAGTTTAGCATTACAAATTCTATACATTTTGCCTACATATATCACCGGCGTTTCTCACAATAATTCTTCCTTGTAAAATATGGACAAACAAGCGCGTCATAGCACTAATCGTCATGATTTTTTTTAAAAGGCCATAACGCACCATTAAGGCCATTAAAAACGGTTGTAGGTGTTTCTTTATAAATTGCCCTTGAAATCGCACAGTCGTTTTGAAAATAAATATGACACTATTTTATCAAACGAGCTTGCATTCGCTCGATCTCTGAACTAACGTTATGCAATCGGGTTATTTGCAAAGTGCGATGATTTCGAAGAACTGCGGACGTAACTCGTTCGTTCAAAAAATCAACCAGCAAATAACCAAAAAATCTTATGAACGTCTACACGGCTCATCGATTGGCAAAAGCCGCTTCCTTCCGGCGCCGCATCCTCCGAAGGTCATGAGATCTATCAGATGTCATCTAAGAATTAGGTCATCCATCGCTCGCTCCGATTAAAATCTGAGGTTATTTTTTGTAATGATCGAGTACTACGATTGCGACCCTAACCTCGGAAGTGAAGCGACGTAGGTGGATGCACATAGTCTTTCGACGCCTCTGTTCAATTTTGAGTTAGCAACAGTGATGTCATGGTGAAAAATTGAAAAATATTTAACAGGGCTGCCAGTGTGCTAAAATTGCATAAAATTATTTTACGCAATCGAGAAAGCACTGACTTGCGTGCGAAAATACGTATAAAATTTCACCAAGGCGGCATCACCTTGAAAATACTATTTTTATGAAATTAAAACATATCATACATCCAAATAAAAATTAAAATGCTTATGTAAAATAATTTAATAAAACATATATAAACTTAGATCACGATTGATGAAATAAATAGTATCAAATAAGGCGATATCATTAAATTAGTTTTCCTTTATGAAGACTGTAGGAATGGTTTTAGTATTGAGTCCAAAAATAAGCTATTTTTCAGAATTTATTTATAAATATGATTTGATTGGCTTAATTAGACATTTTTTTCTTGCTCAAACCTCTCTTGCTCCGCTCTGAGAATAGCAAATCGATTATCTTATCAAGCAAATAAATAATATAAATCGTATAAGATTTATTATATAGTCTTAATGCTTATCACCATTTATATACGTTAATAATACATAAAACCATTTTCCAAATATCCCCTAAATAAAATACAAATCATGGATGAATCATGTCCGGCCATTCCCCCTTTTTATTACTTTAATCACTTTAAGGGGGTATTCTAATCTAGAGGCACAAATTTTGGACATTTTTTCAAGTCCAATAAATATTTTTATCAAATATTTATTGATATTTTTAGAATATACAAAAAATTAACAAGATTATAGAGCTAAAAAGGGTGTGTCTTGGTTGATACAATTCCATTCAAAATTATTATAATTTTTATATTATATTTAATTACTGTATCGATTATGAATAGGCTGACTTGACTAGTTCTCCTTTTTCAAATTTTTTTTAAAGTGTTGAAAAAAATACAAAAATATTTTTCCGTGACTTAATATTTATTCGCCTCTCAAAAATCGTCCACCCCAGCAAACACGACGACCATTTATGTTGTTTTAATGGCATGCATTGTGTACTGGTTTCGGCGCGTCATACATAGTATCGACCTTCAATGATCATGCTCGAAATGTACATGTTTTGGGTTCGCTATATTGCGTGTGGGTGACATCAAGATCGTAGCTTTTCGTGGATGTGGGATGTAAATAACAGATTATGCCGACAACGCACTCGAACTGAGATCCGAATTAACTCTTATAGGGCTATAACGCTAATATAGGAGAACGGTAGAATTCGAATAAAAAAAAATAATAATAAACCGTTTGACCTTCGCGAGAGTGGTGAGAAAGAGATTTATATATATTCAGACGTACAAATTTAAGCTGTTAGCATTTATATAAATATATTTTGCCGTTTATGGAGATGGTCGTAAAAATTAGCATTAGGTGCATTTGAACGCATACAAATTATCGTCCACTTTGACAGTTGACATTTGGAAGTATCGTCGGTCCGATGCGGAGAGATATGGGCGTTCATTTAGAAATCGATGATATCAGCTGTGATTCTTAACCTCCCCTATGGACTTCAATGTGGCTTAGGTCTTGCTGAGCTCCTTATAGGTTAAAAATCCTCGTATAAAATCACTTTTAACCAAATATTTGATAATTCATTCAGAGTTTAAATATCTGACCTTGATATTTATTTAATTATACATGCATACTTGATACTTGTATATTTTTTTACAATAATAAGAAATTAAGTAAGTATTTCATTTTAATGCTCATTCAATATTTCTGATTTGACAAAGTAAAGACTATAAGGATTATTTGCTATAAGAATACACAGAAGTCGAGACGCGGATGCTGTGAGCTCCATTTGAGACAAATTGAATATTGATTTGCGGCACTGCTAGCATTGCGCGTGCGTATTGCACGAACTTATATTTTATTATATCTTGTGTCTGTTCAATACTTCTCATGTCCTCTGGATACAGCTGTTTTTATTTTTGCTCAAGGTAAATAATATTAAGGGTTTGATAACAAAGCGTCAAGAAATGGCGTCCAATAATCGAACGCTTATGATAGCCTGCTCGTAAAACCGTAAACGATAAATTTGTCTGTTAATTATATTTATGATCATTGCCTAATTATCTTTTAGGTTAATTATTATCGTCCATATCTATTTATACGGCTTTAATTATTTACTATTCAATGGTATCAATAAGTGGAATTCAATCCACGAGGACTCAAAAGCTCTTTATAATAATAGAATCGATTACTAAAAATAATTGCGATGAATAATATGTAAACATTATATTGTTTCATCAGACCTTGACGCTTGGGATTTTGTATACACAGTTGGCAGCACTGCTTTAGTTGTTATTTCTTGCAGACGTCGTTACGCTATTATGATATGTGATCGTAACAGCATTTAAAACGTCCATAACTTCAATAATGAAAAAAGTTTATGAACAGACCAAAACTTGCGGATATTGAATGAATTTTCTTTAGAATAGTTTCTAATAATTAGCTGGATATAGAACAGGTTCAACAAACAATAAAAACGATTGTGATATGATAAAGGGCAATTTATTTTTCGATGGTGTAGTATTTAGCTATATAATTCAAGCGATAGATTTTTAAATGTAATTAAATTTATTTGGAATGTTAATTAATTATAAAGGATTATTATGCTTTATTGTAAATTTAAATACAATTATGTAGATTCTTTAACATAGCATTTTATCTGTTACGTGGACCAAAAAGTTCTGTCGTTCTGGTCGGCTTATAGCTAGCCATAGAGTTTTGTGTTAAGACCTCCAAGATTTGACCGGAAGACGTTATAGAGTCAAGAATTAGAGTTTAAACGTTGAATGCCTACTTTTGATCCGCCGACTGATATCTGCGCCTTGGACGGAGGCCGTTTGTTTCATTATCAAATTCTAAAGAATTAATTATTTAAATTGTGTTCATTTTCCATCTTTTAAAACATCCTTTTTTGGCGTCTCCCCTCTTGAGAGGAGGCGCGTCTGTTGTTCATCGGTTAGCCGGGATCAATGTTAATTATACAAAGCGCCTCTAATGACCTCCAAGTGCAATCCTCGCGACCGAATAAAGACACAGTCGGAAACTTTGACAGCGGCGAAGGCAACGAAACGGGGTCTTGCAAAGTCGACAAACGCCCCCGGAATCAGATCAATATTAACAGATTTGATATAAAAAGTATCCTAACGATTATATGCGCTACCGCCAACAAATTTGGAAACGCTTAATATTTCATGAAAAACTTAGTAAAACTCATTTATTGTTGTTAAAAAAAATGTACATTGTTTTAGCATAATTAAATAATATAGTCGTTTAAATTATAACAGAAATTGGTTTAGAAAAAAAACTTTGAGATCAATTTTAATTAAGTCTCCAGACTTTTATCTCCAAAACAACCCCACATCATCAAATTTCCATTTCCGTGTTTGACTGTAGGGATTATATAAACTTTTAAAGCATGTTTCGGTTTTGTTCAGCGAGCTTTTATGCTTTTGTATTCAGCGCAGTCTTTTCTGTTTATTAAATTTGTTTAGATTGAGTTTTTCAGCGCTACATGTCCATTAAGGGGGTATTCCAATATGAACGCGCAAAAAAAGCATATTTTCAATAATTTTTTTCTCCTGAAGACCTTGGATATTCCAGCATGACATTATATTTACATGTTGGAATACATCAAGTATTTTTGGGCGACGTTGACAAAATTGATTCCATCGTAGAATACACCCAGACATCATTGGATGCGTTTTTCCGAAGGATCGGCGCCAATCCTGGGCATAAATTCTAATTGCGTCGATGGGCGAAATTGTTTAATTGTGGGAAAACAGACACGCTGCCAGCGATAAAATTGAAACGTGTGATAGCCAATTACAGCATCGCGACAATAACCATAAGCCATTCTCCAGATAATATTTAGACAAGTGGTGCGAGGATCGTGGTGTTGTTCGAAAGGAATCCTACGCCTACAAGCCAGAGGACCTTACGTAAGATGATGTCATCCTCGTTGAAAGGGTTGTCAAGGCGGAGGCCTGGTCTGCATTATCTGCGACAAGATGGCAATTGGTCTCATTAGAATGCTGCAATTGTGGCTTCTGTCTAGTCTGATTGATCTGGCAGCAGGTTCGATACATACGACCGTTTGAAGATGGCGAGCAGAATTATCGTCCCACCACCAGCTTTTACACTGAATGACATTCTTGGACCATATGGTGTGCCTTTTTCATTGCCGCATAAGGAATCTTGTTTTGGGCTCGTGAAATTTCCAATCCAGCAACGAGCCGTACTCTCGACGATTACAAAACCACTGATTCAATTGAAAACTACGCAGATTTGCAAATCGAATGTTTTCAACTGCATTTCTAATGTTTGAACATCAACGATTTTGAATTCAAGATGTTATGCCAGATGCACTCAAGGCTAGTTGTCAGGCTATTAAAGCAAGCAAGTGTATCTCTAATCCCGTAGGTATCTCTACTTTTCTAGTAGTAAGCTGAGTTGAAAACAAAACAAAACTAGTTCTGTTTACACAAAGCTGGAGTCAGAGCCATAACAAGGGCGTGGTAAAGCAGACGGGCGCCATGGGCGCAATTGGATTTGGGGCGCAAAACGCAGAATACTGACCCAGTCGAGAGTTGCACATGGTTTTTATTTTACTTGACCATCCTCCTTTCCAGGAATCAACATTAATTGACTTTGTCCGTTTTTATAATATAATATACTAAGTCTAATCCCTCTTTTCTTCGTCATTTTTTAAACATTGGGCCGACCCAGCCTGCAATAAAATAAAAACAACAACTGAACGAAAATTTAAACAACCTTAGTTTCTTTAGACAACTTCGTTTCATAATGAGAATTTATAATCGATCTTTAAACATGTTAGGTTAGGCATATGATCACGTGACGCTGATTCGTCATATCAGTGGTCTGAAAAGTAGACCGATTGGACATACAAACCTCGTAGCCACTCCGTCTCCTTTAGAGCTTTTTGCGGCAATTTCTATGATATGTAATACTGTCCTCGTATGCATCCGGCATTGGGAGTTTTGCTTGAACAGTATAAATCTCATGCAAAATATTTTACGATAACTGACGATGCTTAATTCACAGCCTACGTACGCTATGTTGGACTTGCCGAAATTGAAGAAGAATCAATGTCACAGCATCTGTATTGATGGTGCACCATCAATGTTTGGAGCATATCAGGCCTTTTTATTGGAAAAGTTGGATATTTCTAAGAAAGAGGTGGTTCAGGTTGTAAATTTGCTTACACTAAACATGTCTATGCAAGGGCATGATTACACTGTGATTAGACTTAGAGTGCATTCCAAGCAAAGTTGAAACAGTGGAAAAAGAAGAAAATAAAATGGCAGTCTTTCCGACAATAAACATACTTCTGGAGGACAAAAACATCAAACATCATCGTCATCCCCTTTCGAAGATAACTTCTTGAATAGAACAAGTTAAATTTCAACGCTAAAAGGATTGATTGCTCTCATTTAAAACATCACTCAATAAGTTCGTAGGATTATATATAGTCGGCGCCACTATTGACAAATCCATATGATTATTATTAAAATTACATAGCAATCTGACATTTAGCTCACAAGTTACAGTGGTTTTAGTGACGCTACTTTTGTAATTTTCAAAACAATAGGAAAATTTGAATTTCGTATTGGTGAAGTATTGCTTTTCAATGGGAAAAAATAGCGTTAAACCAATGCAATGGCTTGACAAGCATTATTTGGACTCTTCTCTATCGAGATCAATTGTAGAGAAGTAGTAGACAACGCGTCCATAATTCAGAGCGCTGTTTGGAGATGTTTCAGCGCAATAAAAAGTGTATAAAATGTGATGAAATTAATAACATTTGGTCTGGTGTTTGCCATATATTTTTTGACATAATTATGCCAGTAATCTAAATATCGATGGATATATTATATATCAATTTTGTAGTCAGTATAGCACATAGGTATAATAGGATAAATGCAGGCGTTAACGGTTGAAGGGTTTCGATAAAAAAAAGATAACTTCCCAACTGATATTAAGCCACTTTGATATAATAATATATTCATTTTATTTTTATCTTCGACATCGCCTCAATACATCACACTGATTACGATCATGCATATGATATATCAATTCCCAATGGGAAAAAAATATTATAAATAAAATCCAATTTAATCACATGCTTATTGATTGACAATTTAAAATTAATCAAAATTGGATCATACATAACCTTTAAATGTCATTTTGTGCACACATTCCTACATAGTATTGTGTTGCTCATTTTATATTTATATTTAAATAAGCAATACAAATTAGAAAAAATCGTTCAATTAGATAATTTTATCTGTTTATAACGACGTTACAATATTCATAAAATGATAACGCATACGAACTGTCAAATCGAGCGTTGTTGCGTTTTGGCCATAACACATGTTCAAATTTTCGACCATACCATAGGAATTATGACGTTCGTTATCGCCAAAATCGATTTTTATAATTCGTACGTGGGATGTCAAATTATGATACAGCGAAAAAACGCTATCGAACTATGATAGTTTTTCAATTATGTCATATCATAGATAGTCATTTTTTTATTGACAATCGTTTGATTGTTTATTGTGTGTACGAACATATGGGCAATCGATATTGTTTTTATTAAAAAAGGGGGGGATAAGAATATTTCATGCCGGAATCTATGCACTCGTACGAGATTTTGCATTAGTTATGCATCATAAATTGCTCAAATGGAATAATCTCCGTTTCGTAGCGACTTTATTCAGATTGTGCGTGATCTACGCCCAGTTTGTCCTACTTTGCACCAGTAGTATGATACGCCCGACGAGTCATTTTGTGGTGCACAAATTTGCTAGTAAAATATACATATATGTAGTGGGTTTCATAGCGACAAGCAAGGAGCGTTCAATAATTCTCGCCCCGTTGAAAAAAAGGGGTATAAATAGGTAATGTCGGCACGAAATGTGTATTACTTCTTTGGTAAATTACAATGAAACCGTTATTATTTCTTAGAAATCGCGAATATAAGGTAAGGCTGCTTTTAAATTATGCTAATCGATTCATTTCAATCGATGTAAAGATTATTTTACTAAATATAGATAGACGAGTGATTTTGAATCTAATTTTCATCCTACCTATTTTCAAACAGCATTAAGTATAAGGATAAACGTTTCTTAAACACGATGCAAAATAAATGCATGCATAAAAGAATCGTATTATAGGATTAAAGAGGCGTTTTTTTTATCTAAAGGAAGATAGGTTTTGATTACAAAATCATCCAAAAGCGACGCCTAGATGCTTTTTTTTGTAATTGTGACCATAAAAAGTCACTCAACATTGATTGCTATCGCTCAGCATTCATAGTGACAGCATTTCCAGTATCATCTACGAAGAAATGTGGTCCATTGATTCCATTCGTCGAAAATGCATACCAAACAGACATTTACAGAAACCCAAAGGCGGAATTTAATAGTCCATAAAAAATTTTGAATCATATTATGAGGTATTTATCTGAACGATCAATAATTTCGTTTGGAATTGTTCTTAATATGCATACATCTAACTGCGCGACGAAATTCACCAATTTGGAGCAACGAGTGATCACGAGGTAGGAAGAACATGAGCAGGTCATAATTTGGACCATATTGATTATCAAGAATCGCTTGTATTCGTTTGGGAAATGACAATAAATTGATGTTTCAACATAAGTGACGTGCCAGGATAGTCTCAGAAGTATTCGATCTAATAAAGAAAACACAAAAAAATTGGAAAAAAACATCACTATTTCTCAACATCTCTAACTATCATCTCAACATTCCTTTCAGCTCCACACACTGTTCGTCAATCGTCGCTTCCACCTCTTCATTGTTGAAGAATTTGCTCCTTTGGAGCCGATTCTCCTCTTTCATTGTTTTGACTGTTCCTTTGTCTTTTTCCAAGAGCTTTCGCTTCTTTTGTACGGAAGCACATGGACCTTGGACAACTTACTTTGTGCTGCGCACCCGAAAAGTGGAATGTGGATCTGCTGATTACAGAAGTAGGTGGAATCTGTGTGTCGATACGAGCACCGCGTGGAAGAGATAGCCTCTTGCAGCCCGTCATTTGCTTGTTGGACTCGTGGTGGCAGTAGCCCCGCTAGATAGCTACTTCGATCTTAGCATAACCTCCGTCTTTCTTCCTCTAACACACCATCGGGTGCATGTGGTCTGAAGCTGGTCTTCTTGCGAGAACCTCGCCTCCTCTGGAGGGAGCGGAGCAAAAAGGATGGGCACCTGTATGCTAAAAAATGCAGTGGGTGACAATCTCTGTGTGGCTAGTCTGGGGAAACCCGGAACAGACTGCATAGCGACACTGGTAATAGGGTCTTTACGATGAACCTCCACTCCAGTAAGACGCTGTCTGTCACTCTGTTTCCCCATGGACCCATGTTTAATTCATGGAATAAAAACGGCTTTATTGCTGTGTGTAACACTTGATTGAAACACCTTCACGGCGCTGTTTTTGTTCGATTGCAAACAAGCGCGGTACCCATCTTGCGCACAGCTTTCTCATGTTTAAATTTTCAATCAATATGCGATTTACAACGCATTTTTAATTGCCTATCATGTTTGCTAAGTCGAACTCGTTTAAACTCTGCCATTCAATATTTTACTGTTGGAAACGAAGAAGAATACTACCCCAGCGTAGAACCTAGTTCAGCTTTAGACTGAGACCTTTCAAATAAAATTATTGTATCATATAACGTTGAACAGGGCCATAACAAGAGAGTGGCAAAGTAGACACTCGCCACGGGCGCAACTGTGCTTGGGGCGCAAAATGCAGAATACCGACCCGGTCGAGAGTTGCACATGGTTTTTATATTACTTGATCATTTCACTTTATATGAATCAACATTAACTGACTCTGTCCGCTTTTATAATATATACTCTCTTTTCTTCGTTAGCACCCACACCCATGAGTGTGGCGTTCGATCGTGAGGCGCTCATTTGCTATATCAGCACTCCTAAAAGCGGACCGGTTAAACACACAGATCACTCCGTCCTCTTTTAGGACTTTTTGCGGCATTTTGGGTGATAAATGCTTAAATTCTTATTGTTTAATTCCTCTTTTCCTTGTTATCGCTCAAACATTGAATCGACTCAGCCGGCATAAGCCCGTAATAAAACAAGCGACATTTTCGGTGATAAATGCGTATCCGGGGCTTTGTGTGGAGGATTCCCATGATCTTTTGTCTCAGGTGTGAAGTGATGGACTTATATTTCATCCATGGGTGTGAATCGCATGATGTACAGCATTTTTGAAAGACCCACCGGCTTTGGACTGAGACATTTTAAATAAAAGTATTGTACCACATAACGATGACTATCGAGGGCTGCCAAACAAATACTTAACAACCTAGACTACCCTTATAGGATCTATTGCAACTATTGATTGTACCGCAAGAATATAAACAAATTATTGTCGGTTAAAATGCTTCGCTAGCTCTAAAATCTGATGCAAAAACGATCCGATAAAAAATACCGTTCGATTAACTTGTCTGCAATCTTCAGCTTTGTTCTGGACGGTCAAAAGGCAATTTATAATTCACGACTCATTAATGTAGAATATTATGAGTTCGATAAACTTTATTTTTATGACATTCCTGTCTATAAATATCGCATGATTGCCACTTAAGCAATATTGTGGCTGCGGATGTTTCCGAAGAGCTACTGCAGACTGCCAGCAATGGTTGTGTGCAGAACATCAGCATTATTTATCACAGTGCTGACCCTCCTGTTATAGTTCATAATTCTTCGGCCGAATACAGTTTTCATGCAGCCTGAACAAAACCGATGCATCCGAGCTGATTTATTAGCATCTTCGTCGCTTATGAGCCCATCCCATATCATCATGGCATGAATCATGGTACATTTATTGACCCCGATGGTCAGGTCTATAAATAATAAGCATTTTTCACATGTCTCCGATGGTTCCACTGCGCGATCCTTTGACTGCACACGACGATAATGATCTTTTTGTGTGCGATGCCACGATTTGAATGCATGTCGAGCACGTACTAGCACAAGAATGAAATCATTGTCCGGCGTTACCTGCATTAGGCTAATGGACGTTGCATTGAAATGCCCGATGAGCATGGTTTTAGATGAGAAGTAACTGTTTGTGTGGCAACAGAGCAACCAGCTGCTGCATCAGATCTTGGAAACGACTGGTCAAACTGAAGGCACCTCGGCGTGTGTAATGAATGTTCGAATGTTTGTGCAGAAGGTCTGCAACGTGCTTGCATCATTTTTGAGGTCCTGACATCATCACCATTTTTAAGCGACCTGTTTTCTCTCGCATAATCTAATAAAGGTGTTTTATAACAACAAAACGGCCTCCGTTACAAATAAGCTGATTAAAATGCACATTGGCAATTGATAATTTAAAAATAAACGCTCTGATAGCACTAATTTGATTGGGGCGACCTGTTGTTCTTGTGTAAATATATAATGATCTGAGGCACTGCTGCTTCATTAATTCATTAAATTAAGTAATAAATGGTATGCCATATTTGCACTTGAATGTTTTATGGCATTAGGTATGGAATATAAAGTCGTTCTAACGTCTTTGCTCGGTGGCACGTATTCAGTATGTCCAATTTTCGACGACTTTGTTGCGAAAATCTGGTTGAATTAGCTGGTGTCGATGATCAGTTCACGTCACCGCCACGCAAGATAAAAGCGACATAATAGCCAACCTTTTTGGAAGAGACTTGTCACTGGAGATGAAAGTTGGATACTCTATTATGAGAATATCCAACGTAAACAATCTTGGACCAAGGGTACAAAAGCTTTAACTGTAGCTAAACCTGGCCTACACCCAAAAAAAAGTTTTGCTATGCATTTGGTTCGACTGGAAGGGGGTAGTTTATTAGGAGCTACTTACTTTTATGAGAATGGATCATATATTATTCAATAAATTTTGATGTATGTAATACAAATTATTGTTTATTTTTTTCTTAATATGAAAACGAAAGAAACTTATGGGACACCCTAATATTTAAACAATATGGCTGCTATAACCTAACAAATTTGGAGCGTCCCTATTAAAAACCCTGTATTTGAAATAATGTCGATACAATGAACATTATATTTAGCCTTATTGATAGGGGATTAATTGGATTTATCAATTCCGATATATCACCGATTTCATGGGAATTCCACAAGTATTGATGATTGATTATAGTGAAGCCATATAAAAATATAGAACGTATAAGCGATTTGCTTCCTCCTATCGAGACATTATTTTGAAAGAAACCATCAAAGTTAGATCAAGCAGGAAGTAAACAAGGAGCATTAATAATACAGGCTGGACGTGGGTGTCGCATTTAAGTACCGTTTAATTCAGGAAGATAAAGTTCTCTGGATCTCTCGTTTATAATGGACTAGCAAATATCTGGCATGCGTTGCAATGCCATAAGTGCTTAATTTGAAAAGAAGCGCAGTACGTGGTTTATTTGCTTCAGGTCACGTGGTTTATCGCGCATATATTCTCTCCCCGTTCCCGCAGCCCAAACTTCATTTCACCAGAACAGTATGCGCCAATATGGTGCATTCATACAATATGTTTTTGCTGTAAGTGTAAACAATAAGTTGACAAAGTTTTATGGCAATCGTATGAACGGTATGGAAGCGCATTAAATACGAACAAACAACATTGATTTTTATATATTAGACTATGCCTATGTTACTCGCGCAATCCTTAGCAATAAGTGGACGATTTTTTATTGCAATCTGATGAACGGTATGGCAGGGTATTACATACGAACAAACGGAGATTAATTTTTATGTATTAAAAAGATAGATATATAAATTGATAAACATAGATTTTTGTTGATAATTGATTTAACATTCTTGATCGAAGATCAATTGATAAGAAGCTTTCTACATTAGATCGTCTGAACTTGAACCCCACGAAATACAATAGTGTCAGAAATGGAATTACTGTATTTTTGAACTCCGGGGAAAAATACCGTCATTAAAAATGAATACAATCGAGTTTTAAAATACGCAATAGTGTAATAGTGGTCAAAATCTTACGACATAGTGATTTTTCATGGAATAGACTAAGTAGGAAATTCCAAGCAAATAAACGAAGCATAGTTTATGTTGCGTGGATCAAATGTTTCACCGTAAATATGTTAGTCAAATAAAATTGACCGCATTATTTGTTGGAGGGGGAGGATTGCACCCATCGGAAAATAGATAGGAGAGAATTCGTTAGAATAGGGTTAGAGTTGATCGTCGCTTTATGTGGATGTCTTATGTCTCATGCATTATATGGTCTTTCGAACCCTCCATTGGGACATCGATTCGAATCGCTTCTCTGTTCAAGAGAGAGTGGTCGTCGTCGTCGGAGATGATGCAAAGAGCGGAGCCCTGCGATACTGTGAGTGTTCACCACTTGAGCAGCGCTTCATCAAGGCCCAAATAACAATGTTTGCAGTTAATAATTTAACATTTATAATTTTTAAAATAAATATTGATTAGTTTGTGGTTTACCACATTTTATCGTTTGGCCTTTCTCATGATTATTTTATACTGTGCACAGCGATTATGTTGCTCCAGTTTAATCATTGCAAAGAGCCTCCCAACCATAATGAGATTGAAATGGCTCTGGATCCACCTGGAGCTCTTAGAATTAATAAGCTTTGTTCTTTAGGGTCTATTAGCGGATATTACTGGCATAAAAGGGAAGCAGACATAAAATTGCAAATTCATATGAGCTTTAAAAATTCGACGTCCATGAATACATTAAATTTATTTTTAATAAAATATTCAAACCCCCACACAATACTTTCATAACATTTGTGATGAATCATCCTTTTATTGTTAGGATTCACACTTCCTGAAATGGCAATTAAAGCGCCCAGCAACGTCTGATGAATAATATTCAATGGCGTTTGTTTCTTGTTATTAAAATAAGTTATTCTTCAACGCTAGGATTGATTATAATTGAATAAATCACATGAGGCCTAGAATTTTGTTCAAATGCGAATTTTTAAGATGTACAGTTACAAATACTGTGAGATCATTGCTTGGAAAAAATTGGCATTCATATTGTGAGGAAGGTCATCCATGAAATTCCGCTTGGAATAAAATCCGACAAAAAAAATCTAAAAGGGGAAACTGCACTTCTGCAGTTTTTAACTGTTAGACTGGACCAAAAATGATCCGAGTGCTAAAACAATGAGAACAATACAAAGCGGAGGATGTGTACGTACCTCGGCATTACGTAATAACGCTTAATAAGGCACCGGAGGCCAAATATGGTCGGGAAACGAGGCGTAATGACACAATTGGATACCGGCGTTGCCGTATCACTAAGCATTTTCTCATTTTAAAAATACCAAATATAAAAATGGACAACTTTCTCGATGGACTCATTCTGTTGCAGTTTCTAAAACACGATCAATAGCATCCCAGATCAAACGGTAAAGCATTGTCAAGTTGGTACCTCCGTTTCCTGTCTGCATAACTGATCATCTACCGTTAATAAATTTATTAATTGCCAGTGCAAAAAATTAATTCAAATTAATTGACATTTAATTGTGCCGTCTTTCTGATAAAAGTATAAAATCAATTCGATGAAGGTTTATTATTAACAATTTAACGTGACAGTAAACAGTTAATCTTGTTGTGCGACAATCACTTTCTTTATTTGTGATGACATCAGTTGCGTGTCTAGATGTTTGATTAATAAGGCCACGAGGCGATGTATCAAAATTGAGGGGGTCCAACAATGATGTCATCTCATATTCTATTGTAAATCACCGCACACCAAAAAAAACCACAACACCATTCATGCGATTTTTTTTTAACATCGCTAGAAATGGATATCCCAATCAATGTTTTTTTTTTAATAATATAATCGACTTGATTTAATTTTAATTGCACTCATTAAGAGATTTTACGATCGATTATATTTTTATCGTCATTTTATCGATCGATTGCATTATCCGAAATGCTATAATTAATGCGACCGTGTTCGCAAATTAGATGGTCGATAAAAGTATTGTTAAGACGCACGCAGTAAAAATTCAAACGTCAAAAATTAATTCGAATTCGCCGTCAACGATCCGTCGCGGCGTAGCCGTATCTTTATCCATTAAACAAGAATGTTTTATTAATTTGCGTTGTTTAATAGGGTTTTTTGAATATTTGAATAATTAGATTGATTCTCATAATGGCCTGGCAAGACGTACAGAGCCGAGAAACTGTAATACGCTCAGGAGTGAGAGATTTAATGAGGAAATGTCGTGGAGTGTGCTGTTAATTACACAATAAACTCGAATGAACAAGGAGGACAGTTAAATATTGATTAAAACGTTTCTTGTTTTCAAGGTCATTCACACCGCTTGAAAATGGGGACTACAATTCGCAACAACAGACGATACGGTCATGTAATTTAAAACGATTTCAATCGTGCAATTGAAGAGTCAGTGGTCAATTTAAGATGCACAGGTGTCGTCCATGTCCACTGTTGACATTTAAGAGATTTTATTTTAATATTAATTATTCACTCGCGTTTGTATTGTTGCTTTCGGCAGTCGATCAACATTTTCTATTTTTATGCATGTGCGTACATTATTTCAATGTCGTTCATTCATTGTATTTGTTCATTGATATACTGCTACTATGCATGAGTAATCTAACGAGCATAGATGTATGCCGATGATTATCAATTATAATTGGTATGTCTCATGAATGAACAATGTCTCATTTTTGTATTGAAAAGCTTCCGAACGCAAGGGAGTGTCAGATTGATATTTTAGCAAGAACAGTGATCTGTTTTGGAAAATTGGAGAGACATCTTTAAAAATGAAGACCCTTAGCTAAATCATATTTTTATAGCGACATCTATATTACGAATATATTTAATTTGGATAAATAATAAAGAAAATAGGTTTGAAAATTTGATAAGCAAATTTATACCATTGAACATTGCCTTGTCAGATGTATAATACTAGTTGTATGGAATTTACTTTTTGCTGTACATAATCTCAAAATCCCTGCCTACGAGGCCATCGCTCTGAAATGAATCCAAAGGCAATAAAAATATCATACGACACGTATGTTGCACGTGAAAACTCATTTCCCAGCAAAGCTTGCGTTCTATATACATACTTACAGAAGAGCTGGATGAAATTACTCGGTTTTTCCTATGCTACGACCTGTTCTCTTGGACACGTTTTGAGAAAGTTTGAATTAGTACCTAGTACAGTGCCGAAGTTGAACTTTTAATAAAAACATACACTTTATACGAGACTACTTCGTTAAATTATAGAGATTTCGGAGACGTGATATCTGGATTAATGTTTCATTCGCTTTTATTACCTTCGCCGTACAAAATATAGACGACGTTTGAATTGTATATGTAAGTACTGGATTGGATTGTTTTCGAACAATAATTTGTTTTTCATGATGTCCCTCGATAAGTAGTGCAAAAATTTTGTTTCGAAGGGCAGAAAGTTCGCCCCATCTCGGACCATCGGATCAAAGTTTGTTCGTGTAGCAGCTGGAGAAAACGAGGGAGAAGCATAATGAAGTTGATATTACATTGTCAATATGACAAGAAGAACACAATTTAGATGTCGAAGCCATTGAACGACACACGGACAGCAGCGCTGTGTTAAAAATAAAACGAACCGGCTGACAGAAAACATTTTTTGCGTCGAATAAGTCATAGCGATTTCATTTTTTTATGGTCCGATAGGGTTAAGGGTTAATATACAGTATATTAGTTCGATGGACTCAAAATGTCAACTATAAATTGTATTTATATAAAGCGATTATATTTCTTGTATTCAGCAACCAACCGATGTATAAAAAAGGATTTACTTTTATACCTTACCTATCTTTTATAGTACCGGGGGATCCTATCGGTTAGCAGAGCCGTAACGAGGGTATGAAGCGCACGTGACAAGTATCTAACTTGCGCCCCCCCCCCCTCCCCTTCCTCCAATTTAAAAAAGTTAGCCACTGAGGGATCATTCGTTATCGTATCGATTATAGAAAATGTCGCAAAAAGTCCTGAAAGAGGACCGAGTGGCCATAAAGTCTGTATGTCCAACCGGTCCGCTTTTCGGATCGCTGACATGACGAATAAGCACCTCGCGATCAGATGCCACACTCGAACATGCCTACAAAGTGATTGCGAACTCTCATTACAAAACGAAGTTGTGCGAAGAAGACTGATCAGATGCGTTGTTTAAATTTTACAAACGATCAAAAAAAATTTTGTCTTTATTTTATTGCGAACTAATGCCGGCTGGGTCGGCCCAATATTTGAGCGATAACGAAGAAAATAGGGATTAGATAACTTAGTATATATTATAAAAAGGGTCAGTCAATCAGTATTGGTTCATTGGTTCTCTGTTTTGCGCCCTAAGTCCAGTTGCACCCGTGGCGGGCGCCTGCTTTGCCACCCCCTTGTTACGACCCTGTTGGTTAGTTTGTTTGGTTCCGTGTGTTTGTCGGCCATTTTGTTGAGTCACAGTAAATTCTTCCAAAGGAGAGTTCGTCGCGCGCTTCTGCCATCTCCCATCCGTGATATTCACAACGAGGTAAAGAACTGGGGATTATCAGTGTTCTCTGACGAATTTGTGCAAAATATGGACAAATAAGTGCAAAATAACCACCGAATGTCGCTTGACGATCTTCGCCAAGAATTTCTTGACATTTTTCATCAAGTCTCCTTAGTGATATTGTGTTGGAAAAACTTGGTTATAAGATGTGTGCCAATCCAAAAAGAACTGAATTAACTTCGTACTTTATTAGGGGTACCGGATGAAATTTTCGTTTTTAACGATTTACTTCATGTAATCCTTCCTTGATGTCCTCGAATGTTTTAATGATTTTAGCTGTCTTGTTCGTTTGGATTTTATCCTAAGCAATAGAATAAATTCATCGCAGTTTTCTTGGAATATTAGTTGATCAAAATTTTATCCTCGCGTGTTATCATTCGCAATTTCGTGGAACGAGCCTATCTGCATTGTATGATTTATTTTTAAATTCAACTCCCGAGGGAATACCACATGCTCAAACAACCGAGTCGCTGTGTGGAACGTGTAATTGCGTATTCTCATACGGTCATTTTTATTTCTTCGGGAGCAGCATTCAAATGAGGCACTTTCAATGTTAAGCGAAGCATAAGGACCAAAATAACGTCATAAGTTTCCAACCGAGCCGCAAAAAATATAGCTCGGAGAGGCTAGAAATAAGAAGAAATAGGTTCAACGACTGCGACGGGCCGCCGCTTTGAGATTCTAAATTGGAACTTTTGTTGGGAAAAATTGCATTCAATCATCTTGAACTCGGACTAATGAGCCGAATTGCATTCTTGAAGTTCGCAACGATTGTGTATATTAGATATCACAATGGGAATACGCTCCAACCAGACATTAAGCGTCAATCAATCCTTAAATGCTCCTTGAATCATCCATTATTTGTCCACTAATTGTTGATATGATTCAACAAAATTGCTCGTAGCATTCTAGCAGAACTCGGACTAGATTTGAAACAATGGATTTATGGCTTATAATGTTTATGGTCCAATTCGATTCGATACATCGGCGATCGAGGAAGAGTCTTCCCGTGGATCGAGCGCCTCGGGATGACAGCAGCCCTTGTCTTGGACGCGTGCAACCATCCCAGAAATAGACTGGTAACAAAATAAATTAAAGGGTCTGCGACTCCATGACGTCTGATTTTTTTTTCTTGTTGTCGCAGACGGTCGTTCATCTCCCTATTTTTAGCCGCAGCTTCGTCTCCAGCTTGGAGGACCCTTCGCCTGGAATAGTTCTAGCGTGTGTCATTCGGATGTGAGTATGGCTGCCGGAATCCAAGCTTCTGCGAATGAAACGAACCAAACTTTGAACTATCATCAGCTGCTCAATAACAACAAACACCAACGACTAATATTTTGGATGCGTTTTGTACAGATTGAAGACACAACACCACCAAACAAAAATCCAATGGAAGAGCCTAAATCAACATGGCTGAGCTTGAATTTGAAGCCAATTTTTGTAGATTATTTAAGGACTGAAGACCTAATTTTTGATACCTCATAAACTTTAAAAGCTTGTCGAAATGTTTGAGAAAGTCAGCTCCTATGCTCATATTTCTTACACAGACAATCCAGATGAGTATTTCACTATTGTTAAATGCCACAAAACATATGTATTATACATACACGTCTTGTAATAAAACGAAAAAAGGATCCAGACGATGATAAAGTATTTCAAGAAATGATTATTCAATCATTTAGAATATTTGTTTCAATCTTCTGTAATGAACATATTATGGGAGTCTTTCAATAATGACGCTCAATTTTTAAATATAAATAAAACAAGTTGTGTGTGAGATATCCACTCAATTTTATTTTTATTTGAAAGAATATATTATGGCATTAAATATGCAATATAACGTCTTTCAAATATCCGCCGCGGCTTTGTTTGATGACACGTATTCGGTATGTAGAGGCGATAGATTGCACGTTATTGGCAGTCGGTTTATTTATTGACATACGAGCTTTATACACGCTGCGCGGTCCTGAGAGATAAATGGATTTGTGTGGATCAAATAAACCTATATTTTCAAAAGCTGCTTGTGACTTTTATATTATGATAACGATAATAATCAATTACCATTCAGATTAATTTAATTATGGATCTACTTTAAACAATAATTTAAAAAAAATGTCTATCTCGTATGTATGTTTGGCAAATTTAACATTATAAAGAATGACTCATTAATTCTTGATGTAGATAATTCATTGAAAAATAAATATAAGACTTTCTAGTGTTGATGTTCGATAAAAATACTATTTATTAATTGAAATACTCAAAAGTATTCAATATTTTCGATCTGATAGCATTTTGGAAATCGATTAAAGTTTAAGGCTAAATTTGCAAAGAACAATTACGCAGAATAGCAAATACATTTTGTAGAAAGTAAACGATCAATATTCGAAATAGGCCTAAAGTTGAGCTAATATTTGTTCAAAAATATATTGCACGATAAGAGCAATAGAAGAATTACTATAATTGTGCATTAAATATAATAATATCTTATCTGGGAACAAATATAAAGCATCATTTCCTGAGTGTGGCGATATATTGGGATGGTGCATAAGTTTTGATCATTTTATTCTACATTCCGTTTTGGCATTTTGCATTCTGGGCACCCATTTTGCATGCAATTTTTTGTAAACAAATTTTTCCAACACAATATCAGCAAGGAAATTATTCAAGACGGTCATTTCGCACTTGTTCTTTAATTTTTTGCACAAGTTCGTCAGAAATCACTGATGATCTTCCACTCATTGCTTTGTCTGTGATATATATATATACAGTATATATAGGTTTTTCAAATTGTTATATTAACCTTTCCCTACCGGTGATGTATTTACTACACCTCGACTCTAATAATGGGAATATGGACATGAAATATAATAAATACGGGCTTCAGAATTTTTGTATTCCTCCGTAATATAATTACGAATCACATCAAAGTAATATAGTATATAAGTATTCATCTGCATACTCAAACTTCCATGAGCTTCCGATGAATATTCGCGGCGGTATTGTTCTACAAAGTCAAAAAACGGATGATTGCGCGGATTTCGCATAGATGGGAAGTGACGGAAGCGCGCGACGATCTCTCCATCGGAAGAATTTACTATGACTCAACAAAATGGCCGATAAACACGCGAGACCCCCTTTATACGCCAATTAGAGTATATTATTAACTAAAAAGGGTACATTAAACAATTTAAAATATCAACTGAAGGTTGTTTTGCTTGACTTGAGGGATTTATTACAAATAATGGTCAAGATTTGAATAACTGCAGTAAGCCTTTGCTAATTTTTCATTTGATCGTATCGTGATTCAGACATAAAAATCAATGATTGTGAATGAATATGATGATATGGACAAGACAAAAGACATTCCATCAAGTAATGTCGCTTCTGTGACAATACTTATTAATGAGGACCATTGTACCCAGCGAGACATTTTTAACATAAAGACAATGCCTAAGCAAAATCTTAAATTCAATGCATGAAAATTGTGAATATAAACCAAAATTATCTGTACCATTTGAAGAGTTATGATATTGAAATATCCATTGATCGAGGAAGGGATCAACCAAGACCAAAATAGAGGATGAGTAAAGATTGGGCAAAGACTTTGCTAACATCAATAAACTTTCTTAATGTGCTTTATTATTGCTAAGCGTGCTTCGTTTTGATCATTCAATATTCAATTTGATGAAAGATAGCAGTCAATAGATCCAGAGCCGTAACAAGGATATTAAACGCTCGTGGCAAGTATCTAACTTTTTTTAAATTTAGCTAATACTATTATAAATGCAATATATTAAATACTATTATAATGTACGTTTTAAAATAATATTTAAACATAGTCCCAAAAGTACCCGACCTAACGTACAGATGGTGGTTACTGTTGTAAAAAAATACTATGATAGAAAGTATCTAAACGCTAAGTTGCTTCCGTGATCATATAGATCATAGAAAATGCCGGGAAAAGCCCTAAAAGAGGACGGAGTGGCCACAAAGTTTGTATGTCCTATCGGTCCGTTTTTCGGACCGCTGATATGACGAATGAATGTCTCGCGATCGGATGCCATACTTGAACATTGAACATGCCTACAGAACGATTACAAACTTTCATTATGAAACGATGTTGTCCGAAGAATATTGATCGGGTGGATTGTTTAAATTTTACAATGTTTAAGCGATAACGAAGAAAGGAGGAATTAGACAACTTAGTATATATTATAAAAGCGGACAGAGTCGATCAGTGTTGGTTCATGTAAAGTAGAATGGTCGAGTAAAATAAAAACCATGTACAACTTTCGACCGGGTCGTTATTCTGCGTTTTGCGCCCCAAGCCAATTTGCCCCCGTGGCGGGCGCCTGATTTGCCACGCCCTTGTTACGGCCCTGTAAATACATT
Source organism: Stenopsyche tienmushanensis (assembly GCA_008973525.1). NCBI lineage: Eukaryota > Metazoa > Arthropoda > Insecta > Trichoptera > Stenopsychidae > Stenopsyche > Stenopsyche tienmushanensis. Next base: position 498,686 of record WACJ01000103.1, read on the forward strand.
ATGATGAAGGAAAGGTTAGGTAGGCCGTATGAGCTGCCAAGACGAATAGCGCAGCAGTCGATCAAATGAGTTAACCACCCCAAAAATAGTGAAGGAACTTCACAAAATTTTATTGAATGACCGTCGACTATAAATGTGCAAGTTAACAGACATGGTAGCCCTTTCAAAAAATGCTGTACATCACATATTGACCGAAATTTTTGACATGAGAAAGCCGTGCGCAAGATTGGCGCCGCGTTTGCTCACAATAGAACAGCGTCGTGGAGATGTTTCAATCGAGTGTTTGGCGAATTTTCACAGGAATAAAGCCGAGTTTTTGCGACAAAGATGAAACATGGATCCATCACTTCACATCTGAGACAAGCAACATGGGGGACCCCTCAAATACCTGAGCTGTTTATTTGTCCCGCTATTCGGGACCATGTCAATCCTCTCAACAAAAGTGCATAGCAAGGTGCAAAACCGGAATTTAATATCCATATCCCCAAAAACACGCTCATTCTCAATTTCAAGTAGCCATTTACGCTCTGAGCGCGGGGAAGAAACTAGCTAAAATATATAGTTTTTATTGGTGAGGTTTAGACTTGTTTACGAAAAATCCCGAAAATGCCACAAAATGTCTGTGTGTTCAACCGGTCCGCTTTTCAGATCGTTGACACGATGAACGAACGCCTCATAATCGGACGCCATACTTGAACATGTCTACATAACGATTTTGAACTCTCATTAAAAAAGTAAAATAAAAACCATGAGCAACTCTCGATTGGTGTTCTACGTTTTGCCTAAGTGCGCCCGTGGCAGGTGCCTGCTTTGCCACCCCTTTGTTACAGCCCTGAGTATTTATTTGTGTACATTATTTGTGTACTTCTTTCTACAAATTGTTGCATGTTCTTACAAGACTGAAACTATGTTGTAGCTGCTTACAACTATAGCCACGTCTACTGAAGCCCTATCCATTTTGTATTGAAAGTAGACGACTTTTATTTAACAATAATTAGCTCAAACGGCTTGTAGACAAAAGAGCAGCTTTGTAGATGATGGAAACTTCAACATCAGACATAGAATCAAAAACTCATATGGAAAGTCGATAAGAATGATGCACACCAAGTATTTAATATATGATTATAACATTTATTTCCTTTTCGACTGATAATTCCAAGCGTTCCAGTTGATAATAGATAGACCAAACCCAAAAACGCATTAAATTGTCACTCACAAATTTATTTTCAACAAAGTAACGGTTCCCAATTTCCCAAATTAGATCTACGTCGGATGGAGTCCGAATATCTTTTCTGGATCATCTTTTCGGATGCATAGCACCTGATGGCTATAAATTTGTCCTTTGGATTGTGATGCATCCAGAGCTTTCAATCTTGGAAGGTCGGTCCAACGTGGAAGCAGTTAAACTGGAGTGTCTTCAAAAACGACTCAATTTGCACAGCCCCTCGAATTTGTTGTTCTTTTGTCCACAGCTAGACTGAATCGTAAAACGCTAACTGTTTTCCATAAAACCAGTTTATGATCGCCGATTTCGTGGTTGTAAAGCAGACTGCTAAGGAGGCCCTTAACGACAGGACTGCTGATGAAAGAAGCGATTTCTTCGGACGATTTCGAGACCGAAGATGAAACGAGTTGCGCTTTCTACTCGCTCAATTTCGCCTCTCGGAGATTGGGCCACATTTTGGGAGTCGCTTCCAAGAGTTGATCTTGGAATGGACCTAATTTATGATGATGTCCATAGATTAATTTCGTCATTACAGAGAGTCATTAAGAGCGGCTGAGGCTCTGTTCGTTTGTGTGGAATTGCTGAGTGTATTTTATTGTTCGGTTGAACAGTCATATTGCATGGTTGAGGAGCGCTGTTGTAAAATTGAGTCAGTATGTGGTCGAAACGAGGGTTTCTTGGAAGTGTTATTTTTGCAGAAACTGGAAATGCAATCAACTTGACGCACTACTGACGAAGAAAAAAAAACCTAATGTAATCGATATGATTTTTTTTTTAGAAACAAACTCTAGAATCGAAACCAATTCGAACACAGTGATTGGGCAAGATTTAGCTTATGGCTTCCTCAATGTCCTCATCCAAGACGATTTTTAATTTTGTCGGGGCAATTGGAATTCCTTTATTTGTAAACAAGCCAACGTCTACGTAGTTTATGACGTTCATTACACTCAAATGCAACAATAATGGACCATCCCATGAATTATGTCGTTAATATTGGTAAACAAATCAAGATCGATACTCCCTTTATCCTTTGGGAATAATTTGAAAGAATTTAACTTAATAAAATCAATTTTAATAACATTTACTCATTGCAAAACTACATGCTTAAATGTATTTCAATAACAACGCTTCAAATTTATTAGATTATAGCGGCTATATTATTAAAGCAATGTTTATCAAATTTATTGCAAATTATTGAATAGTAAATGGCAAATTATTATGCAAATTTACAACGCTGAACAATGTGTACAAATTATCATTTTTTCAAAATAAGTGCTCTGTTCGAAAAACTTTTCACCAAAAAATCGTAGTTAGCGACGATGGCCACCGATTTAACACCTTTAGACTTCTTCCTTCAGGACTATTTTAAATCGAAGATTTATGCGTATAAATAGCAAACAATTGATGCCCTCAAAATCAACATAACGAACGCCATCCAGCAAATTCAGACAGATTAATGGAACAAAATGATCGAAAATTTGACATACAGAATACGTGCCACCAATCAAAGTTGCGGCAAATATTTGAACAATTTTATACTTCATATTTAATGCCATAAAATAATCTTTTAAATAAAAAAGAAATTGAGTAAATATCTCACACACAACTTGTTTTATTTACATCTAAAAGTCGAGCGTTATTATTGAAAGACCCAATTGTACTATTAACAAAAATTGTTTTGTTGTTGATTGTTTCTATAACTTCAAACTCTTCATAATCAAGGGATTCTTGCATAATTTATGTAAATGATACAATTCCATTAATGACATTGATTAGTTTAATTAATCAACAACATCATATATAACTCCCAATAAAATATCTACCCACAATGGGTTTTATAAACAATAGATTCGATTTCAAATGAGGGATCCCAAAGGAACCAAAGAAAGAGTTGATGTCACATGGAATCTTTGGAGCTCCTTCCAAATCTATCTGTCAAGCTGTCAACATCGAAGCCATTATAATCTGGTACTGTCAACGCCCTTCGTTGATCACTCGTCAATTCCTCTGTCAAAATTCAACGCCCTGAAATTTAAGGGCTAGTCCGTCAATCTAATGACTCGAACGAATATGAATTTTTTTTTGAAAAATTAATTTTGGCCAATCCCAAAACATGAAATTGGCCAATTAAATTCAATTGGAATTGGGGATATTCAATGTTTTACCAATTTGAAAATGTATAATGAACGACATAACTCGTTCAATGGTCTTATAGTAAAAATCAGGGTTGCCACAAATGACGAATTGATACAATATAAATCATTTCATAAGCAATCTATCTTAATTAATGGAAAAACATTTAGGAACACAATAAAAAAATTTAGACTCATCCTTAACATTTGTTACAATTAAAAACTATTAAAAAGTGAGAATTGTGATTTAATTTTTTTGATTGATTCATTAACGGGTTTTCAAAAGAACCAATGCCAATAAGCAATGAATGTTTGCATAATTGTATACAGTTTTATACAGACAGTGAATAAACGCAAACTACATAAGGAATAAAAATTAGATTTGTAAATATACATGAATAATATTATCGAAATTAATTTAAGTAAGTTAAAGTATTATTTTCCATTTTTGCTTCTACGTAGGGGCTATGAATTTATTTCTAGAAAATGACTAGATTTTTTTAGTTAAACAATAGGCGACAAATATAACATAAATAATTAACACATTGTTTGCGGGTCACGTATTAATACGCCTTCCACTGTCTGGCGATGGGCGTCGGGTAACGTATTTAACGATATTAGATTGCCATTTTATATGTTATCGTTTAGTGGACTCAAATTACTACCATTTTATGTTTTTTTTTACTACAAATGGTAAAAAAGTACTTTTGAAAATATCGCGATTTGTTTAAACATATAGGTTTATTCGCGAAACGCCGTTTTTTACCCGTGCCGGGCGAGAATTTACTGGCGCTAAGGTCCGCAAACAATGTGTTAATTGAAGGTATAATAATGAGAACTAGAAGTATAAAGAGAGACCTGTAGGTAGTGTTGCAGTTAAGTTCAAATCTACAGGAGGTATGGTTGGTGAACACATTTTTAAAACATGCATTTGCTATGAAAAACCATGGCAAAATGGTTGGCTATAGTTCAAATTGAATTTTAATTGATAACAATATTATTTAAAGTATTGATTTAACAGTACAATTCATAGGATGAGCAATGAGCAAAGATCACAATTATCAGATGAATACAATCAAACAAAATCTTCATATAGTAAAATTTGTATATATAGTTTCTTCAGGAAAGAAACAAGTTATGAAAGCAAAGTTTTTATACAAGGAGATAAAGAAAGAATATTTGGTAGATAGAAATGAATAGTTTTCATATTTTTTTCGGATTACAACCTTTCCAAAATAATCCATACATCTAGGGGTCGGGGCAGTGCTCTATAATCTGACATCACCTTGCAAAATATTTGTCTAATTACCGCGGATCTGCTGTAGTAAAATCTAACAAAAAAGGTAGTGAATAAATAGTAGAAATGATTTTATAGATTGAATTGAAGTTTTCCATTGCTTTCTGGTTGCTTCAACGTCCTTAAATAATCAGCATGCAAATGTATAAATAAGATAAATGCTTGAGATCATATTTCCTAATAAAAACACATGAGAATATATTTATCTTCAGCTGAAGTTTTTATGAAATGATTCACCAGATAAGAATAAAAGTATCATTTTATGATTTCTCAGAATTCCACATATCATTCATGCAATTATTTATTCACATATATTACTATTTTGCATGCAAATACAGTACGAAAATACACGAGGGCCATCATTAGAATTACTTCTGAAGATTGATCGAATGAATGTTTCTATAATTTGAAAATGATTCCAAAATGTCGATCTATATATATATATATTTTTTTTTTATTTCGCTGAGGGTTTATATTTTATGGTTATTCTTATTAGCTTGTTTAATAATTTTTGTATGTTTATGTATTATTTATGAAAATTGAATTTAAAACTGAATGGCGTTGGTAGCCCTGTCAATTAGTTATAAACGTTTGCTCGAAGGGAAGTGCATCCAGTTGCCTCCTTGGTCTCTTGTCGTTTGGTTGTTCGGTGGAGTCTTCTTCATCTTTCCCAAGTGACATTTTAAAGGAACAAGCAGGATGAGGGAGATCGTGCATTTGCAAGCTGGTCAATGTGGAAATCAAATTGGAGCAAAGGTAGACCCTCTATACCATCATATTTAAAAACTTTCGTTCGATTTGGCCATAACACCCGTTGTTAACACCATAACGGTCATATTTATTAAGCATCAATATAAACGCTTATCAATTATAAATATTCGCACAAATATTCAAAATAAATAATTTCATCATGTCGGTACATATTTAATGGATTCCTTTGGAATTTACATATTTTAATGTCGGTAGTTGTTTTAATTTAAAAAATTTTTTTAATTCGGTCGTCTTATTGTGTTTTTATTATAATAATTAATACTTTTATAAAGTGGGGCTTTAAATATCAAAATATTTAAATTTGATTTATCCGCCTTAAATCCGAAATTTTCATCCATGTAAATAATACGATGACGTCATGAGATCGAAACGTCACTTTAATTAGCATTAATTTGTTAAGTCGCCGCATCGGAAGTGTTGCCAGACGTTAAAAAAATTAAATTTGTAACGAATTAATTTTTAATGGAATATTAATTCATAAATAAAAATATTCACCCCGTTAACAATTTACACGGATTCACTATAATGGCATCCGTTTTTACATCCTATGAAATGTAATACTAGAACTTTGCTGTGTAATTCGATCGTTTCCATTTCCTAGACACTTTTATTAGGTTTCGAACCCGCGGTGAAAGAGGAAACCTTAATGCAGGTTTCAATTTACAATTTGCACTTATTAGCAACGTGTCAATTCATTTCAATGAAGGGCAATTATTATAAAAGCACGTTTATATTAAATAATCGACTGATTAAAATATATTTTTGAAGTGAAACTTCTATGGATGCAGTAGAGCAAATTGGCTCGAACGTCACGAAAAATGAAACTATAAGCGGCTGTGGACCAGAAAAAATGTGTATAACATGTCTCTCTCTGCTGTGTGTGTGTGTGTATATTACTAGACCCATAGTGCGCCTATTTTAATATATATTACACAAACGTAGCGCAATATTTTAGCTGATAATTTCCATTTAAAATCAATGCTTCCTAGGAGCTAAGTAGTTTCACGTCTATCGCGCGAGACTCTAACGCATTTTTTGTTATCAGATATACAGACAAAGGAAAATTTACATCCGTTCGTCTCGGAACATCGCCTGCTCGCTGTTGCCTAAAACGCATTCATTTTTATGTATGTTCATCGGTTTGATTTCGTTTTTAGAAGCGATGAATATAGTCAGGATAGCTAAAACACGTGCCATAAGATGTAAATACACGGCAATAAACAATAATGCGCCTGCTGGTGTTTTTTAGTTCCGATGTTGGTCATACTCACTTAACACCACCGAATTTTTTATCTTCTTACACAGCATCTTGCAGAGATGCATCACCGGATTGGATAATTTGGTCTCGGACGTTTTTTACGAGCAATAAAATCGATGGATTTAAATGCATCAATTTAGCTTCGTTAACTATTTGCTTCGATGATTTGCAGGATTCCGTTGGAATTAATTTAATTAGGGCTCGGAAGGCTAAATTTGACCTCGAATTGAAGTCTTTTTTGGTAAGCGCTCGACGATAAACTGTCTGTGGATCTTCCGACATAATGTAGCACTTATTTTCTAAATAACGAACGCAGGGGTATTGTCATTCAATTCGAGCAATTGCTTTTGAATGGGAATGTCTGGCATAGGAACAATTGAGAGTAATGATGCTGAAACGCTTTAACGACCTGTCTTTAGAGCATTGTTTCTCTTTTTGAATTTGACATTGTGCTATTTGATAGTCTAGTTCCGTTGAAGGTTTAATTGATTATTAATGACATGTCATAACATTAGGGAGCGCCACATGAACGTTCGGAATTCAATTAAAACGCTATAACTTTTACAAAGCGTAATAAATTCAGTCGAAATAATCTCCATTGGCTTCAATAGTCTTATGCCAATGCGAAACTAAATTATTTATTTCATTTTCATAAAAGTTCCCAAAAAACCAATCATGTTTAAACAACAAAAAAATGAATTGATGAAACATTTTCTTTTTAGCGAATTTTTTTGTTAACTGATTTTTCTCTATTTCACCACTCCCAAACAATTGACGCCATAACCTTGTCTGAAGATGGAACTGCCTTCGCCTTCTTTGGAGCCGATTCTTCCCTTTTCAGTACATTGTTTTGACTGTTCTTTTGTCTTAGGTCTGAAGTTATGGACCCATGTTTCATCCATGGTTATGAATCGTCGCAATAACTCGATTGAAACATCCTCATGGTGCTGTTTTTATTCCACTGTGAGCAAACGCGGTACCTATCTTGCACACAGCTTTCTCATGTCCAAATTTTCAGTCAATGTATGATGTACAGCATTTTTTGAAATGCCTACCATGTCTCCCAGCTCGCGCCACGGCCACGGCCTCATCTAAACTCTGCCACCCAATATTTTATTATTATAAACGAAGTAGTAGATTCCACCAGAGTAGAATCTAGCTCGGCTTTGATACTGGTTAGACTAAAACTTTTCAAATAAAAATGAATATATCATATTGGAAAGTTTTATAGTGACTAATTAATCAATTCCTTTTAATAAATATGTTTTTATTTATAGTTTTGGGAGATTATTTCTGAAGAGCACGGAATCAATCATGATGGAGCATATGTCGGAACGTCTGATTTGCAACTGGAAAGGATCAGCGTCTACTACAACGAAGCATTGGGTAGATAATTTCTATTTTTTTAGCTAAATTTCTACTTTAATTCTAAGGATGATCCAATTAATTAATTTTTAACCGTCCTTGACTTTGTTCATGAAAAGCAATTTCGCTCTCTTGTCACGTAGACTGGTCATGACTCAATGATTTCTGATGGTATTTACCATGACAGGAAACACTCGAGATGCCTCGACCGCAAGAAAATTGGTATTTTGGTAAATGCCGCCTTAATTTGATCCATTATCTGCTCGTTTAAGAGGCCAACGATCTTCACGTCAATTTTGATCAGGCCTGAAATTCGTTTGGAGTGACCTCAATAGCATCATCATCCACCAAATGTTATCACATTTATTATTTTTTGCTTGCAGGAGCAACTTCGAGTAATGGAGGAAAGTATGTACCTCGTGCCATATTGATCGATCTGGAACCGGGAACTATGGATTCCGTCAAGTCAGGCCCCTATGGAAAACTGTTCCGTCCCGACAACTATGTCTTCGGTCAATCAGGAGCTGGAAATAATTGGGCCAAAGGTCATTATACAGAAGGAGCTGAACTCGTAGACTCCGTATTGGACGTCGTCAGAAAGGAATGCGAAGGTTGCGATTGCTTGCAAGGCTTTCAGCTGACACATTCGCTCGGCGGTGGTACAGGCTCTGGGATGGGAACCTTGCTCATCAGCAAGATCAGAGAAGAATATCCCGACAGAATAATGAACACCTATTCGGTAGTGCCTTCGCCAAAGGTATCCGATACCGTCGTAGAGCCTTACAATGCGACCCTGTCAATTCATCAGCTGATCGAAAACACGGACGAAACGTTCTGCATAGACAATGAAGCATTGTATGACATTTGCTTCAGAACTTTAAAGTTGACCAACCCGGGTTACATGGATCTCAATCATTTGGTCTGCTTGACGATGTCCGGCGTAACCACCTGTCTCAGATTTCCGGGTCAGCTAAATGCAGACCTTCGGAAGCTCGCCGTGAACATGGTGCCGTTCCCCAGACTTCACTTCTTCATGCCTGGGTTCGTGCCGTTGACCTCGAGAAGTAATCAGCAATACCGCGCTTTGACCGTTCCTGAGCTGATGCAGCAGATGTTCGACTCGAAGAATATGATGGCCGCTTGCAATCCTCGTCACGGAAGGTACTTAACCGTGGCGGCCATCTTCCGTGGACACATGTCGATGAAAGAGATCGACGAACAGATGATGAACATCCAGAACAAGAACTCTTCATATTTCGTCGAATGGATTCCAAACAACGTAAAGACAGCCGTCTGCGACATCCCCCCGAGAGGCTTAAAGATGTCTGCTACCTTCATAGGAAACACGACCGCCATCCAAGAGCTGTTCAAGCGCATATCTGAACAATACTCAGCCATGTTCAGAAGAAAGGCTTTCATCCATTGGTATATTGGCGAAGGAATGGACGAACTCGAATTTACCGAAGCAGAGAGCAACTTGAACGATTTAGTCGCTGAATATCAACAATATCAAGATGCTGCAGTCGACGACGACAACAATTTCGAAGAAGACGCCGAAGAAGTACCCGAAGAAAACGTCGAAGGCGGTTGTTTATAAATTTAATATTTGGCCTAAACTCTCCCTCTAATTGATTATTTACCCTTTTATTAAATGTTCCACACGAATAAATATTTTTAAAACGGCCGCAAAATCAATCATATGCAAATTAATATTAATTTATCTATTATGCTGAATTGAATGTCTATTGTCTGTTTATAAAAAAATGTGCTAATTCTGTCGAACCCTCTTCCGGTAAGGGGGACTAATTTATTTTCATAATCATCATTATCATCACCATCAAATGATTTGAATTGTATGTCGTGTGTAAATATTTAAAACTTTTTATATACTAAGCATACGAAACACGCTTTGGTAAATGTGCTTTTAACATGAAATCAAATAATTGAATGTAAGGAAATATTTTAGATATAAGAGAAGTTCGAAAGATTTATTTTTTGAATATCAAAGCAGTGATTTTATATTGTTTTTTTTTTAATACTTTTGTAATATTTTAAAAATAAATAAGTTTTAAGAAATATACTCTTTTATTTAATAAATGGCATTATTTAATTCTAATAAAATATTAGTTTTCAAATTTATTAAGTGATCGCTTTTAAATTGCATGCCATTAAAAGTTTACGAGTTAAACAAGTAGTACGATCATTATTATACAATTTAATTACTGCCTAAAAAAAATTGTTAAATCTTCTCTTATTTTGAAAACGACAAGGAAAATTTAAATTATTATTTAGAAAGGTTATATTTGTGGCTCAAATATATAGAATTAATTTTATTTTTTAAATTAAGCAATTATATAAATGAGCAAAGTTGTACCATTCGGAGAACGATGTGTCAAATAAATTATCTTATAAAATTGTTATTTTGTGATATGGCAACTCTGTATGTAATTGCCAGACAGTGGACAATACCGGAGCAGTGACAGCAGCGATATGGAGGGCTCGGACAGTATTTACAATAGTATGAAATTGTAAGGCAATTCTTTCTCTTTATTTCATCATAGTTTTATCATTCAATAGATACTTTATATAAAAATATAATTTATTCAGTTTTTATGCTTAATTTTGCCCTACTCTTTTTACAATATGTATAGTCAAAATCATTATTTTCACATGTGTCAAAGTCAAATATTTGAACATGTTTTTTTGTGTATAACTAATCAATTTTTACCCTTGTGGACTTTTGACCAAATTTAATCTCTAGCTTAGTACCAATAGGGTTTCATGCTATTGATATGGTTTTATCTTTTTTTTCGTTTATCTCAATATAAGTCAAAAAAATATTAAAATAAGCTACTTTTATATTCGTTATTTATCTTAAAATTTATTTTACTAGAAAATGTATTGCGCTCCATCAAAATATACATTTTTTAAGATATCATTCCAGTTAGAATTATTAATTAAATACATATGCCTTTGTAAAATGACAATGGCAAGATATATAATCGGAATATTTATTTTTAGATACAACACTCCTGATGCATTCTACATCGAGTCTGATGATGATCCACAGGAAGTACTCGTTATTAAAAAAAATCACACAGCACCTCATATATTACGTAAGAATTAATTTATAACATGAAATCGATTTTAAATTAGGTAAACTTTTTAAAATCTATATTTTTTTTGTTTGTACTGTTGTAGATATCAAAGACTTTATTCCGCCTATGATTGCATATAGATCAGTATGTGGAATCTTGGGTATCATACGTCTTCTGTCTGGAAATCAACTCATAGTTGCTACGCATAGAATCAAGGTAAGATTATCTATGTAGTTCATGCGTGTCAAAGTCAAAGGCTAAAATGGGCCTGAATAAAAATAAAAGCTTAAGATTAGCTAGCCCCTAAAAAAACATTTGAATGTTCATATAAACGTGGACTTATTTCAAAGCGTACAGAAATAAAAAGGTCAATTTAATGCTTCCTTCATGACATTTGTCCTTTTGACCTCATGAGTGATTACGTTTGCAAATAATTGCTCGCATATTTCCAAACCCGGAAAGGATTTCACATGCAAATATTCATATATTTTCAAATCTAGCTGGTAAATATTAATAAAATGAAGTAATACGATTGTAGATTTATTGAAAAAATTTAAAGAAAACAAAGAAAATTTGTTTTGCATAGAATTAAAATCTGCATATCTTATTTCAAATTCACTTCCAAGTCATTCTCTGCCATGTACTTGCACTTAAACTTGATTGTTTTGTGTTGCAAGTCAGAAATTGCGTCAAATATTCGTTTTTCAATTGATTTTCCTAATGAAATAATATATATTTGAATGCTTTAACTTCCTCATACATGTTTGTAATGATCTGATATTTTCCTTGTAGTGTTTTAAGTTAGTTAATTAATATCATGTGTTGCCTCCTATTGCTCGGATGACTGCTTGCATGCAGTCAGATATGCTTTGTATCATCAAACATTGGATCGATTGGATTCATGTCAGGGGCTTCGGGCTGGCCACTGTATTTTGCAAATATCGACTTCCACAAGTTACGCATTGATACGAGTGATGTAAGGTTGGGCGTTGTATTGCATTAGTAAAATATTATCACTGCGAATGAACCCCACATATGGTATCTTTAATACACGGTTCAGCTGTTAGATTTCCATTGATGACTGCCAACTCTGTACGTGCTTCAGAGCTTATGATGGTAGTTATGGTAAGAAGTTGCTCTCCACTTCTTCTGAAGACTCGCTCACGACCATCTTCACAAGTTCTTTTACATACCCACGCCTAAACAATTAACTAAAAGAAACATAGTTGCTTCATATTGCTATGTTTATGTTATAATTAATGGAATATTTTTTTCTTATTCTTAGTAATAAAGGGAGAGTAATTCAAATAATGACCATTTATTGATGTCATTGTGTGTTCATAATAGATTACATCCAATCCGTATCCAAAGTTCATTTTCAAATACATCAAAGAAGCCCAATCCGATCTTTCCAGTCTAATTTGAAAGAAGCCAGCTTATAAATTTAGTCTGACTTATAGACCTGGAAAAAAATTATAATCATACATTTATAAGTAACATTTAGGGATATGTATTTTGACCTTAGTAGCATACAGGGTATATTCAATAAGCAATGCAACGAAGGCGTTATTATTTTAAGGCGAATTATTGTGGTAGTGTGGGATTTCTACCCACTAAAACCCCTCTCCTCTTCTGCTGCCACCCAGCTACTAGTTAAGTATTGCACTAGGGTGGCAGCGATGTGTCCCTCCTAGGCTCTTCAGTTATTCAGCTTGTGGATTATTCTGGCTGATCAGTGAGGGGTGCTTCAGAACCTCTCACGTTTGGCGTTTTCCTTCTGCTGCATAACGCATTTTGTGTACCTGTACCACGCATTCCATGCCCTAGTATCCTTGAGCATTGAAAGGATCATGTTGTTGAACAAGAGCGAGTTTGATAGGGTATCTCTTTTAATGCTCCACGCTGGGCAGATGAATGCTGTATGTGCAGCACCATCATTGCTGGCATTCCAGGCTTGTTTCTTATCCTATTCTCTTGAGATAGCTGCCAAAGCAGCCATGCCCGGTGCGAATTTGGGTCAGATGGTAACACATTTGGCTATGTTGCCTGGCTATCCATAATTCCAGGTTTGGTATTGGTTCACGTGTCCACGGACCTTTTATGGAGCTATCCCATCGAGACTGCTACACCTGTGGGCTTAGCACGTTGTGGACAAAAGACACTGCGGGTTTAGGGCGTTGTCAGGATGAAGCTTCCATGTGTCTGTGTTCAAATCTTCGATCACATGCAATAAATGGTTATTTCCTACTATCTGTTAAAGGCTCAACCATCAAGGCTCAAATGTTTTCGTCGATTCAGAAGGCTGATGAAATAAGTTTAACGATAGATAGCATATCGTTGCTCCAAAGAACGATCCATTGCCCCTTGTTACATAGCCTCCTCCTAGTCTCCCTGCCGTATTACATAGACGTATAATGTGGGCGATTTATCATCCCCATTTGCATGGGCTGATAGTCTGAGCAACAGCGCCATCTTCTGTGGCGGTGCGGGGACATTGCATCTGGAATATCGACCGATCGCTTTTTGTGTGTGCACCTTTGCCGGTTGGGTAGTCACGCGCAGGAGGCGGGAGTCAAGGAGAGTCGTCAGTTAACCTTGGTTGCGGGAGGACGTCCTTCCTGCAGCCAGACCTCTCTCTCTCTCGTGTATAACATTACTTATTGAACGCACCTGTATATATGCAAAAAATTTAAAAATATCTTCTTATTTAAGTTTCATTTGAAATATTTAAATTGTAGGTGGGAGTTATCAATGACCAAGATATTTATCAATTGGCTGGTTACGACATTTTGCCATTTGTAGAAACAACATCTCATCTTAGTCCAGAACAGGTAATTACAAATTTATGTTCTATTTTTGTAACGAGAAAGAATTTGAAGGAAATTGTTACTCTATGGGTTTTTAATTATAATTATTGTGCGCATTGACTTTAAATTTGTGTTAAAAGACCTATATTACAAGGCTAATCATAAGAATTCACATCAAAGTAAGTGTTTATTTGCATTATAGATGGAAGATGATAAGCAATACATGAAAATGGTCAAAACTGTCTTAAAAACACCTTACTTGTATTTTTCATACGAGTACGATATTACCCACACAATGCAGTATTTATACAACACATCTCGTGGATTTATTGAGGTAAACTATCCTTTTTCTTTCTTGTATGTATTTTTTCATTGTGCGATCTGTGAAATTGTTTATATGTTTGAATATTTCTATTCCAGACACCAAAATTGAAACGTGCTGATGGACGATTTGTGTGGAATGGCAGTCTATTGCAAGAATTTCAAGATAAAAAATTCAGAAGATACGCCTTACCTATGATGCAAGGATGTATCCTTTTAGCTATTATAATAATTTTATAGGCGCAGTACCAAGCCTATTTTAATATATATTACACAACACACGGTTCAATCTTCTAACTAACAATTTCTGTTAACATCTATATTATTTTATTGCATATCTTTTCTTACATCGTTGTTATAGTTATTTCTATAAATCATTGCAATATTAACGGCAGAATGTTCACATGGAGTTTAATTTCAAGAAGATCCATTTATAGAGCCGGTCCACGTTTGTTTATGAGAGGAGTGGACAGATTTGTAATTATTTTATGTTTATTTATTGCGATAGTTTTAAAAAATATGGAATACTATATCGAAATATTTTATTCATAGGGCAACGTAGCTAATTATGTCGAAACCGAACAAATCGTAGAGTATAACAACTCAAGATCGTCATTCGTCCAAACTCGTGGATCGATTCCACTCTTCTGGTCACAATTACCGAATCTTAAATACAAACCCCGTCCACAGCTCAATCCCGATGAAGATCACGTAGCAGCTTGCCAACTTCACTTTATAGATCAAACACAGAGATATGGGAAACAAGTGCTCATTAATCTTGTGAGTTATTTTTAAACAGTTTATATAATCTGGTAACGAATGTAATTCAATACAAATTTTATACGTTTCAGATCGACCAAACTGGTAGCGAAGAAGTATTAGAAACCGGCTATAAAAATGCAGTTGCACAATTATCGATTCCTGGTATTCGCTATGAAAGCTTCGATTTTCATTCGGAATGTCGAAATTTAAAATGGCATAAACTCAGCATACTCATCGATAGACTCGCTCATGAACAAGTATATTTATTTTTAATATCCGACGTTATTTTATAAAGAGACATTTCGTTTTGAATATTTTTTGCATTTTTTACTTCAGGATGAATTTTCTCAATTTATGCTAATCGACAACAGCAAGCTTGCGTCACAACAATCCGGCGTCTTCCGCACCAACTGCATAGATTGCTTGGATCGTACAAACGTCGTGCAATCGTTGCTCGCGCGTCGTTCATTGGACGCCGTTCTCAAAACATTTGAGATTCTTCGACCTTACAATGATTCGATTAAGGATCATGAAAACTTTGAAACGCTCTTCAAAATGGTATTTTATTAACGTACAACAATATATATATTTTATGTTTAATAATCTTACGATTTTATAAATCGTTAATTCTAGATATGGGCTGATAACGCCGATTTCATTTCTATGCAATACAGTGGTACGGGTGCGCTTAAAAACGATTTTACACGTACGGGAAAAAGAACGAAACTCGGGCTCTTAAGAGACGGTTATAATTCAGCTTGCAGATATTATAAGAATAACTTTGCCGATGGATTTAGACAGGTATTTAAATTGAGTATTCACATGCATAAGTTTAATGTTTATTGCTTTTTTTATCGTGCATAAATATGTGGCTGGCTATAAAATGTTAATCACTTGTTTCGTATTATAGTATAATAAAAATACTAAATCGTAAATTGTCGTTTAATATCGTGCCACGATACATGTTATTAATCATTTTCTATTTGTTTTTCAGGATTCGATTGATCTTTTCCTTGGAAAATATATAGTTAGAGATGGGGAAGGCTCTGTAGTGCCATGTCCTCTTAGATCCAAAGATAAAGACTGGAAATATGTTACAGTAAGGCTATGATTTAATTTATTTCTATTTTATTAGTTGTTTCCATAAGTTATGTCGTTTTTTAAAATGCAATTTAAATTAATTTATCTTAAACTCTATTGAACTTTTCTTATCTAATATATAAAAATTAATCTCTGTTCGTATGTAATGCGTTGCCATACCGTTCATCAGATTGCAATAAAACTTTGTCAACTTATTGTTTACACTTGCAGGAATAACATAGGCATAGTAAAAATATTGTTTGTGTATGCATTTTGTTATGCGAGACGTGGCATTGCAACGCATGCCGGGTAATCATTAGTACATAATGATTTCTAATATTATCTATTGCCTTCTGCCACTTTTCCTTTTAATCGCCTATGCTTTTCAAATAAAATCCAACGGCGCTGAAGAACACCTCTGCTGACACTCTCAGCTTGTGGCAATACTTCCAACCAAATTATTCCTTTAGAATCCCATTGTTTAGAGGTTGAAATAGCCTTTTGTTCATGCTCTAATAATTGTTTTTTCTTCTTCATGTTTGAATAGAACCCCTATTTATCATCATTAGTCCCTAAATCACGAAGTTTCTTATGTTAATGCTGTGTGAGCAGCATCATCATTGCTAGCTCCGCAGTGATGGCATTTCGGGCTTGTCTTTTTTCCTATTCTCTTGAGGTAGCTACCGAAGCAGCCATGCCCGTTGAGAATCTGGGTCAGGTGGTAACACATTTGGCCATGTTGCCTGGCCATCCACAATTCCAGGTTTGGTATTAGTTCATGTGTCCACCAACCTTTTGTGGAGCTGTCCCATCGAGACTGTCACACCGCCATGGTAGTTTCTCGCCAGTCTCTCCTAGGCGAGCAGGTCAATTGGCGGTATGGCAGTCAGTGCCAGGCTAGCATCTTCCGACACTATGCGGTATGCAGCAGTCACCTTGATTACACTTCTTCTTTGGATTCTGGCCAAGTTGAGCTGGGCCCTTTCAACTTGTAGTGCTTCGGCCTATATCGGTGCACCATACAATAGCTCCGAGTGAACTACTTCGTTGTAGAGTTTTATTCTGTTAGTTTATGGAGGCACAAGTTTTCTGCGTCTTGCGAAGAAAAGCGCTTCCATATTCTGGACAGTGAGTTCCAGTCCAACTTTCATTAGCCACATCTTCGCCTTTTGCAATGTGTTCTTGCAGGTCACGTGCATGATCTGCAGATTTGGCGGTAACTAAAATAGCCACATTTTCAGCAAAGGTGACCATTTTGGCGCCCTTCATTAGTGGTATCCACAGCAGGCCATCATACATTACGTTCTACAGAGCGCGTTCGAGAACAGGCTTCTGTGGAACGTCCGCCATAACTGCTCGCTCCCTTATTCCCCCATTGGTTCTGATGTACATTAGTACATACTTGCTCATGGAGGTAACTCTCCTGATTTGGTATGGTAGGGCTTTAAGTTCATTTAAGGCCTTGCCATCCCGTCGAATAGAATGCGTTTATGACATCCAGCGTGATCATAACGACTTGCCTACTGACCTTGGCACTAGCCACGCCTGTTTCACTGTTTTCACTACAAGGTTGATGGCGTCGATGGTCGTATCGATCGATGTCGCAATGTGTTGCTGGAAGATTAGTCTTTCCAGCAGCTTCAACCCATAAGACCTCGTCTACGCTGGGATAGACAGGTAGACTTAGATACCGCACGTCTGGGTCTGGGCGTTTGGAGGGAGGGGACCCAGGACAGATGGAAATGTCAGTGGTCGGGGCTTTCATATAGAGCTGTGTGAGCTACTTATGTATGTATGTATACATTTTGTAG
Organism: Stenopsyche tienmushanensis; assembly: GCA_008973525.1. Classification (NCBI taxonomy): domain Eukaryota; kingdom Metazoa; phylum Arthropoda; class Insecta; order Trichoptera; family Stenopsychidae; genus Stenopsyche; species Stenopsyche tienmushanensis. The sequence goes on from WACJ01000103.1 coordinate 516,613, forward strand.
AGGTTTTTCCGATGGACGCATTTCTCTCATTGACGTCAGAGAGTTAAGGGGGTCGATTTCATAAAACTTAGGTCGACGAACAAGTTAATACTCACATGACAAAACCTCAAAGCACGTCATTCACGTATTTTGAAGAGGATGCATCGAAAAAAATGACATAACTTATGGGAATATATAATATTAATCTATTTAATATCTAATAATTATATTGAATATTGATACATTGTTTATATAACTTTAGTTCCCAGCCGTATTATTGACTGCAATAGCAATGTTCTTTGCCAGCGTCATATTCCCAACTGAATATTCTACGGAGACGTTACTTTATCTCATGTTTTGGGGAGCAATGGTTGGCTCTACATTCTCAATTATTTTAAAGTAAGTGTCCTTTAAAATTATACATTTCATACTAACGTTAGCTACATTTTAAAATGAATAACAACGATATGTATGTAATTTTATGAAAGAAATAATTTTTATGACAATTTTTCAGATACGGGAAAGAATTTGTAGATTATCCAAAGCTCAGTAATATGAATGCTACTCCACTCCGACTGAACCCACCTGAAAATGCATTTCCCTTTTGATATTCTAATAGTTTAGCTTCAAATTAATAGATATCACCATATCATATTTGTAATACCTCACTTCAATTTATATTTAGTCACATTTTGAATCAACTTTTCAATACTTGCTTTTTTTTTACGTACATTATAAAACCGTAACAAACAATTGGTCAATACGAGAACGTCCAGAAAGTAAAGTTACAACATTTATGTAGAATCGATAAATGCTTGTATTTAATTGAAATTCACGGGATACAAATACATTGAACAATTTTTTGCTCTTCCTGTATACCTTACTTTCTAGATGACCCTCGTATCATTGAACTTTCATCCTCGTAAACATAATTTTAACAATATCTAAGATAAATAAATAAGATCACATTAGGTTGATGGTACAAAAACCACAGGGGCTTTACTGTTTTTAGATAATGGTGATATTAGGTGAATGTAAATGTTTGTAGAATATTGGGTAAATAAATTTAGGGTTTTGTTAAGTTTTAAAATCTATGTCAGATGAATATATTTTGTGGCAGAAAATTTTAAATCACACTTATAATAGGTACATTAATACTAATAGGCATTTTGGTTTTTTTTTTCCTTTCTTTAAATAGTATTACATTTTCAATTGAATAAAGTACATTTTATTTTGCGCATGAAATTATTTAAAAGTTCGCCGCGAATGAAGACGCTATATAAATGTACTTTGTTCATTATAATAATGATTTAATCGCTAATCTATTCCAATGAATTGCTTCTGCTCCTAAAATAATTCTTATCGTGCCGCTTACTAAACAATTCATAGGCGATCATTACAATAGGGCTTATCTATTTAGAAATAACTGATAGGTATATATTTGTAAGCTATTTCGCTAGATCGAAACGTTTTTTTATTATCGATAAAGTGTGATCGATGTACAAAATAATCTCCGATCATTAAAGATTTGTTTATCTTGTTTGAAAACAATATCATTCCTTTTTTTTAAGAAGTAAATGAAACTTCCGAGACCAAAACAAGCCTTGAAAATCAATGAATAGTATCCATATATTAGCAAAAAGTATAAATGATTTGATGTTTTTATAAATATTGAATGTTATTAATCCAAACTGTTGGCAGTTCCGTCAATTATTTTCTTATTATGTTTTAATTTTGCCAAAATGTTAAATGCCTTCCCATTAAGAACTATGATAGTGGTTGTAGATCATTATCACGGGCTAGAAATTTGAATCGTTCTAATATAAATATGAATTATAACATTTCAAACGTGGATTAATCTCATGTTCCCTGCGACTAATGTTTTTTCGATAATTAAATTCATCAATACATCTTTATTCAATTTAGACTTCCAATAGACGTTTTAGAATATGTCCATATTTTTTGCAATGCTTATTGCGCTTATAACATTTTGACTAAAATTTAATACCGACAAAAATGTTGGAATCATTTCATAAAGTAATCAATTTACTTTGCAATCAAACATTTACTGAGATGCAGGGCCGTAATTGGGTGATGGCAAAGTAGGCGTAAAGACAACAATATTTTCAACCGATTGTAAAATTTAAACAACCCACCCGATCAGTCTTCTTCGGACAGCTCCGTTTTGTAATGAGAGTTTGTAATCGTTCTGTGGATCGCGAGGTGTTTATTCGTCATGTCAGCGGTCCCAAAAGCGGACCAGTTGGATCCACAGACCTTTGGGCGCTTTATACCCTCATTACGGCTCTACTGAGATAAATCATTTTAATGTGCATGAATAAGTTCAGAAGTGAGCTTTCTCAAGTTTGGTTTCATCTTTATTTAGATAGTAGAAGGTGTGTTCTTATCACCATTTACAATGGTACTCAAAAAGGGACTAATGGGAATTATAGGGAAGAAGCGTAGCGCGTATTTCGTCGCTCGTTTTTGGTGTGTTTGGTCAAAGGCCCATCCTATCCCATAACAACCATCCTATTCGTTTTGCCAATAAATGTGTTTACACAGGATTTTAGTGCATTATTATCAAAATTCGAAAGTCTTCCCATTTTCGGTTCATCCCTTAAGCTTCTATTATATCTCCTAATATATATAATGTTTTAAAAAATATTAAACATTTAAATTTCCATTTTTATATTAAAATCAAAACAGATTACAATAATTATTTCTTACATTCCAATATATTCTCTTTCATCATCAGGCTTTTGTCCCGAAGCGGACCATGCGTGGCTGCATCTACAATGATGATGTTTTCATTGTAAATGCTAAATTATTTATTTCTATTTATCTATTTTCTTTTTGTTAAGCAAACATGCCTTTCAAAATACTTTTTTACTTAATATTTTAACGTATATATTTTTAATAAATTATTTCAATACGCGTGATTTGATTGTTCTATTTTATACATGACAAAATTATCCTTTTTGTGTTTGATTATTATTGGTGCTTATGTTTTATTTAACGAGATTATGTGTATTTAAATAGACGCTCTTGATAAATTTGTGTAAAATAATGTAAATCAGTAGCTCTCGATGGGTCTTATACTTATCGTCTGCTGATTTTAATTATGTTTTAAACAGATACAGATAATTGCTTCGTGTTACCGATTATTAGAGGGTCTACTGTATTTTTTTTACCTCAAATTTAATGTCATTTTCAACTTATATTAAGTGAAAATGGTAACAAAAATCAAGGTGCATGATGGTGTTTTTTTTTTAATTTTTGCTATATATTTTTAGGGAATTTATATAAATAAGTTTTTAACATTCATCATCTCAACTATAATTATTCACTAATAATACGTATTTGTAATTACACAGTACAAACCAAATAATTCTTTTCAAATGTGAACAATACAAAATAAATAATTGTTGAGTTATTTTTGTGCGTTTTATTGCTGTTGTTTTATTCTTTCTTTTCGTGTCCATTAGCAATATAATCCCTGAATATTTGGCTTCGCTCAAAATAATCATTTTTCCATTGAGAATTTGAATTTATAACTATAGATGAATAAAGGCATCTTGTCGATAAACCAGATCCTTTTTGTTAGTGTGCTGAAGTAAACGTCCTTGGAAATTATCGTTTTTTTTTTTAAAAATTGACACTATTCGATGGTCTTAAAATTTAAATAAACAACCATTTAAAAAGCTTGATTCCAGCAGAGCAAAAATATTTTATATTTTTATAGTTTCTAGAAATTATGAAAATAATGATAATTTTATTACATTTTAATTAGAGTGTAAATGACGTATTATATAAATATATATTTAATTTTGAAAATTAAATTTCAATTGTATTTTATTAATATATAGCATTTTTATTATATCATTTTTAAAAATTATATTCATCGACCGATTGCGATTTTTATAAAAGGAAAAATATGTTTCAGTAAAATAAATAAACGTATTATCAAAAAAAAGGATGTGCAGCTTTTAAGTTATGGCCGAATTAGCTTTACGTTGATGCCAAATAACTTAATAAGACTGACTGTCAAGGCTCTAGACACGACAGATGTGCACATCGCTCTGCTGAAATTGTTTATATGAATAACTGTTGAATATTGCGAGATTTGTTTACCGTGACAGTTTTCCTCGTAAGTGTGTATTTAATTAAGCTGGAATCATATTTGGTGCGTAGTTTCTATCATACATTGTCGGTGAAATCTGCTGATACTTTTTTGCGGGGCGAGCTTTTGTTATGTTTTCTCTTGAAAATTGCACAAGCTAGCCGATATTCGTTTTTTATGCATTCTCTTAACAAATCGCAGTTCTAATTTGGAAATTCGCTTTTTATTGTCCGAGATAACGCAAAACAAACAATGCTCTTAAAGACCATAGATAATTTTCGTTATATTTTTATTGATTGCAAAACATTTTAGGTATGTTTAAGAAAACTGTCAGAATATTATGAACTTAATACATTTTTATTCTATTATAATTTATTTTGATTCTTACACGAAATATCGTATTATTTTATATAATTTTAAATGCATACCTTTGTCTTACAATATGGAATGGTCACTTTATTGTATGAAAATCTATTTAATGTCATTTTTTGATAATAATTATTTGTAGTCATATGTCTACTTGATATATGTCATTTATATTTTTTGGAATTGTTATTGACATTAGACAATTTTTTTAGAACAATTTTTAAATCCTTTTTTTAATACGATTCATATAAATCAGAAATAAAATTGATTTTGTTGTAAGGACACAAATTACTATATAATATAGTAAAGATTGCGTAAAATAATAGAAAATACTCATGTAACACATCACTCAATAAGTTCGTAGGATAATATATAATTTGATTTACTATTGACAAATCCATATGATTTTTAAGAAGTGCTGACTGTCAAATAATATGTGTTGAAATTTCATAACGATCTGATGTTCAGTTTACAAATTATAGTGGTTTTAGTGATGCAACTTTTGTAATGTATTCAAAACAATGGAAAAATCTAGTAGTGTTTTGATAAAGCATTGCTTTTTAATGGGAAAAATAGCTTGACAAGTTTTATTCGGACTGCTCCACCAAGACAAATGATAGAAAAGTGCTTTGCTGATTTGTGAATGATTGAAATTTGGCAGCTGTTCCAGAAATCATAAAAAAGTTCACAAAATAGTTTTGGCCGATCATAAATTGAAGTTGCGTGAGATAGCTGACACCTTAAAGATATCAGAAGGCAGTGTATTCACAATTTTGCATCAATATTTGTCCACGAGAAAGCTCTGTTTGAAGACCGCGTTTGCTCACAGTCGATCAAATGTATTGCATGCCGCAAACGCAAATGTCGGCTAATGAGGTTTTGGCCTTAATATTTTGGGATGCGCACAATATTTTATTCATCGATTACCTTGAGAAAAGGAAAACCATCAATAGCGAATATTATATGGCGTTATTGGTTATTAGGCTATTTACAGACCTAAAAATAATGCCCCAAAGAAAGATTTGGCTCCGATGAAAAAGCGATTGCCAAAATTTGAAGCGATAGATAAATCGTTCTATAAAATGCATCAAAACGTTACCCAAAAAATTGCCTCTTTGTATTTGCGAACAATTATGATGTTATTCATATACTTAAAAATAAAATACACTTATAATTTTATATATTCCACGTCTAATAATTATAAAAAATAAAAGGAATATTCTGATGATTATTTATTGACATACTCATTTTTATTTTGACTCAATTTCGTTGTAATTCACATTTTAAATTTAAAGTCCATCTCAATTGTGGGCTGTAAATCGTTGTTCAAAGTGTGTGTCAAATTTGAAGAGATAATCAATAAGCAATTAGGGATTGATAAAAGTAAATCCGCTGTTGCTAGTTAATCATTCGCCAATCTATGATGTGATATGTAATTGATTAATAATTAATTTTTCTTATAAACACATTTAATTTAGACTACCCAAAGTCTGTATGCCTATCAGAACTGGAGAAAATGACAAATACAGCCTTAAGGATACTTTTGACACGGAGTGAGACTAATAAACTTACTTTTGCACCGTCAAAATCAAAAGTGTTAATGTCCAAGGGCTCATATGTTATCCACGCATTTGGCTGGGGGAAGACCGTATAGTTTTTGATAAAGACGCCGTCTACCTGGGCATAACCATCTCTGAGGGACGCAGATTCAGAGAAAACATTAAAATCGCAACTTGCAAAGCGGTCAAGGCTTTTGGTAAAATACCCAGACTGGCGGACGCTGATCTTGGGGGCAGACACCTCAGGATTGCCTATGAAGCTATCTATCGGAGCATTGATATATACGGAGCATGGACGGACAGGCTTGGACATTGTGGACGTGACAAGACGGCGAGACGAAGCCTAAACATTGCACAACGGCAGCCACTATTAAGAATCACTGGAGCGTACAGAATAACTGCTATGGAATGCCTCCCAGTCCTTGCAAGGATTTTGCCGCTAGATCTGAAAGTGCAAATAAATGCAGTGAGGCATCTAAAAAAGGTGCGTAGAACAATTAAAGTCGGTAACTCCACTTTATCAGCAGAGGAAGCGATGGTATTTTTATGGATAGGGTTAGGAATGCGGCAATTGCCGATTGGGAAAAGATAGTTTGGATTGTGTGTGCGGGGATCCGTTCATGGACGCAGATCATGTTCTGTGGTCGTGTTTTGGCATGTTGGCCGAGAGAAAGGCACTCCTGTGCCGTGTCAGGGGTCCTTTTTCTGGACCCCTTGGACCTCTGGACAGAGTTAATATATTCAATAAGCAACCTGACGATTCTTTAGAGTTTGATAATATTTGTTTAGTCGATAAGTGCCATTTTCATCGGAATTATGTACTTGTAGTTTTTCTATGCATCTCTTATTTCGAGGAACTTTTAAGAAATACGCGGAAGAAGCAGTGCTAGAAAATAAATTTCTAATACAAATAAAAATATTTAAAAAACTCACTGAACATTTGCTCTAAAAGACTGATCGTTGAACACATATTGACTTATTTGATTTCATAATTAACACCATTACTTTATTCTATTTCGTGGCTTCTTTGAGAAGGTATGAAAATAATCGATTCCTTCTTTAAATTATCCTGTATTAATTTAATACGAAATCAAATTGTTGTGCTGACGTATAATAGAGTTTTTGCAATTCAATGTTATATATATTTATAAATAAAAAATAAAGCCTATTGTGTAGTCGGATTGAACACTTCTGTTTTGCGTTAGAAGGAAACGTATTATTTGATGAGTACGGCTATATTATTTGTATGTAATCGCCCACTCGATATTTTATGCATTCAAAACTGTTTGTTCATACAGGATGTGCTTCGTTTTGTGTATCGCAAATTGAACAAACGCAAATTAATGTGTGTCGTTCCTATTCTGCACCGTATGAAAAATTCTGTTTACGAAACAAATAGATAAGGACACAATGAGATAAGCACCAGTTCTATTCTTTATTGCTCGTCAGTTGACATATGGCCGTAGCCATGTGCGACCATATAAATTGGGATGAAATACACACAGAGAGCAGCCGACCCACGGCGGAAAGATGGAACTCTGGAGGAGCTTCCGCCATTGACACCGGAGACGGAATGGACGCCCCTCTATTGCATGATGTAAGTACATCTACGTCTTATCAGATTTATGTCTCGTGTTTTATTGGATAATAATTTTTCCAATTACTGTTGTTAATATTCCGAGAAAAATGCAATAACAAACCGAATATAGATATAATAAAAGTGGTTTATTTAATAATAGCAAATATGTTTTAATATCAGGGAAGTGATGAATGATAAATTATATTTATATAAAGTAAATATGCATGTCATAATATCCTTTTTAAATCATGCGTTCATCGGCACAAAGGTCATAATGCTGTAAAATTACTTATAAAATTATCATGACTATTATTATCAAAAAATATCATCGGTAGTGCTAAAAACATGCCAATTTTATACTTGTAAATAAAGGGCATAAGTTTTGTAATTGTGTTTCATAAAAAGGCGAATTTGCCTCTAGTGCCTGTATAAAATTTTTTTTACTGGATGAATCAAGTCATGGGAGACCTAAAACACTGGATAACGGCGTTCTATGAGATTTGATAGAGACAAATCCTAGTTTTTCCATTGATGCATTAGCTGAGAAGCTTGGATCTACTCACGCGACTGTCCAGGACTCATAAATAGGCAATCAGACATTTTAATGTCTGCTCTTACCGCAGACATTGTTCTTTACAGCCTTAATTAAATATTTATACTGATTTCAAAATGCTTTGAATGCGTTCATTCATCTCGCAGCAGTACTTTTTCTCCAGTTGCATTCCTTTTGGATATCTTATTACGCCAAATTCCATAGCGGTCATTTGCAAAGATAAGGACTTTTCAATTGATAGAATCTTTTCCTAATGTTAATGTAGAAAAAATCAAGTTATGCTAATCGAAGAAATGAAATACATCGACGATATAAAACGAGTTTTTACTGTTATTGTTAACGTTTTATAATTAATCTACTGTTTTGTATTCATCATTATGTAAGACAACGTAAAACGCGCATTTTTTTATTGGCTCGTTCGCTATGAATAGCAATAAATTTGAACGTGTATACAAAATTAATTGGTTAATGTCGAATAATAAAATTTTAATTTCAGGATGCCTATACAGAAATACCTATTCCCGATGCAAATGTTAACCCGGAACTCTGGACTCATTGCCATTGGAGTCCAAAAGTCGTTAGCAAAGCTGCGGGACCTCAGCTTTTGGCGGCTACTATTATGTGCGGCGTATTCATGGTAAATTTATTTATTTTTTCATAAAAGAGTATTCCGATCCTTCCGATGTATTTATCAATATGTCACGTAATTAAATCAATGGTGTAATGATTTATGCGCATATGCTAGAGGATTATGTTTTCGATAAAATATCTATTATCCTCTTGACTTTTTGTTAATGTATCTGTATGTATTCAGGAATGGTTTATAGCGGTCTTATTATGTTAATAAAGGATTACTTTACTTTATCGAACCATTTGTTGAACCTAGATAAATGTATTATAATACACGTTTTCAACGCTATGATAATGCTGTATTGATTGAAACACAAAAAATGATTTGGTGGTACACGTTTGCTGTGAATCTAACTTGATTAAATATTTTAATGCATTGTTATACAAATTCAAAGGTCCTCCCGTTCCTGGTTCATCTCTTAAGCTTCCACTTCATCATAAACATCTTTGAGCGTCTTACTGAAGGTCTTGAAGATGCTTCCATCACTGTGTCCGGACACAAACATAAAGTCTCATAATATGTCGATACTCTTTGGTGGCTAATAGTAGTAGTGGCTATTTATCTTATATAATTCTCTGTTGTTGTATTTCTTTATCATCATAAATAATATTTGGGCTTATAAAAAAATAATAATGTCTATAAGGTATTAAAAAATGCATTTGACACAACACATTCAGAAGTAATCGGTATTACGAATATAAAGATGTAATAATATTTTGTAGAGCGCATTGGGAGCATACTGTTTGTAATGCCGACATATTGTTGAATTTGTATTGCTTAAATATGATATGACTGTATTTAAATTTAAAATTTCGAACCGGATGTGAGAATGCTATTTGTGGATAATTATGCAAATCATTAATTATTTGCACACATTTTAAGATAGCATTTTGTAAGAGCTATTCCTATTTAAAATATATACAAAGATAGTCCCAATAGTGCTGGATCTGAGGGTAGAAAGTACCTACCTTATAATGACATATACAAGATGAACATTGCAGTAGTCGACCGAATGAGGTGACCTCGCCAGAAACTGTGCGCAAGATGGGTGCCGTACTTACTTACAACGGAATAATAACAGTCTTATGAAGATGTTTCAATCGAGTGTTTGGAGATGTTTCACAGCAATAAAGCCGAGTTTTTTAATCAATTCATAACCATGGATGAAACATGGGTACATCTCTTCAAACCTAAGACAAAGAAAAAACACGGAGACCCTCCACTGACCCGAGCTATTCATTGATCCTGCTATTAGGGATATATACATATATATTTTAAATTAAAACTAGATAAAATAGATAATTATATAAGTTTAATGGGTGAGTAGAAATCCAGTCACGCTTGCGACCTCATTTAGTGCGAACCACCTATGTAAATGAACCTGTGGGGAGGGCTTCCATGATCATGGAGATCGTAGAAAGCCCCGGGGATGCATTTCTCCCCATAACTTACGTAAAAAGATGAGGGAGTAGCCACAAGATTTGTGTGTCCAACCGGTCCGCGTTTCAGACCACTGCCATGTGAGAAATTGGAACGTCCAGTAATAGACAAAGGAACAGTCAAAACAATGCACCGAAAGGGAAGAATCAGCTCCAAAGAAGGCGAAGACAATTTCATCTGTAAACAAGATCACAGCGTCAGTTTTTTGGGATACACGTGGGATAATTTTCATTGGTTATCTTGAAAGCGGAAAATCAATCAATGGCGAGTATTATGCAAACATATAGCAACGCCTGAGTAATGAAATCAAGAAAAAACTATTTTTATTTCATCAAGACAATGCACCAGTTCACACATCTGTTATTGCAGTAACCAAAATTAATGAGTTAAGGTCTCACTATTAACAAGGTAACGAAGCTATTGAACATCACTGGAAAAAGTGTATCGAGCTGAAAGGAGATTATGTTGAGAAATAAGGATGTTTTTTCCAAATTGTTTGTGCTCTTTTTTTTTTGAGAATGGGTACTAACTTGTGTATATATTAGGGGTACCCATAAGTAATCAATTATATAATTTCCATCATTATATACAACTCTTTGCCATCTTTCGGACAAAATTTCAATCTCTTCAAAGTCTGTGTATCCAACCGGTCCACTTTTTGGACCGCTGATATGACTCAACGCCCGAACGTGTTCACAAAATATGAACGGATCTTCGCATGGAAAATCTGAGATCAGAGAAAGTTTAAACGTGAAAAGTAAAGCCCTAAACCACCTGTGCCCTGTGAGGAACTGGGATGTCCAGTCGATGGGTCAGCAACAAGTCATACGTAACAACACGCTGTAAAAATAATTGATTACTTATGGGTACCTGTAATATATACAAATTCGAAAATAAGTAATAAAATTTACATTTTATATTTTTATATTCAGATTGGTGAATTAGTCGGAGGCTATTTAGCTGGCAGTTTGGCTATTATGTGCGATGCCGCACATTTACTCAGTGATTGTGCTGGATTTCTATTGGCGTTGAGTGCGTTGTTCTTGGCGCGCCGTCCTCCTAGCTCACGAATGTCATTTGGCTACCGCAGAGCAGGTTATATTTGTGATTTTAATCGCGTTTTATTCCTAAATATCAAATTAATCACGCGTTATTTCAAATTGCAGAAGTTATAGGGGCTCTTTTATCAATTTTATTAATATGGTTGGTAACTGGCATATTTGTGTATTTGGCCATACTTCGATTATGGGACGGAAACTACGATATTCAAGTGGATGCAATGATGATAGTTTCTGGTGTCGGCATGTGTGTTAACGTTTTGTAAGTGCCCCGATTAAATAATTATTTATTTTTGATATTAGACGTAAAATAATTCATGTATATTTCATCAGGATGGCGCTTATTCTGCATGGTGCTTGTCCCGGTATAGCGCACGCTCATAGCCACGGACACGGTCACAGTCATAGCCAAGGAAATGGTCATATTAAATACAACGATACTTCGAACAGCATGAACGGATACGCAATATCTTCAACGTATAAAGAAACAAAAAACGGCTATAGAAACCTCGCTATGGATCCGCTTTTAAATGATAATACGGCAATGGCGGAATTGGCAACGACCAACGGTATCACCCCTCAAGGAATAATAGGAACGGCGCGAAACAAATTATCGCAGTCGGCGAGACCGAACCACTTCAATTCCATCAATGGTGAATATTCTATGAAAGAAATTGCATCTAATGATGTACCAAATATTTCTAGCAATGGACTAAATCAAGGTTTATACATTTCAAATCGTTCGTGTTCCTAGATTCCCAGTGTGATGTTTTTTGTTGTCTTTTTTGTTTGCCTTTTTAAATGCAAGTATATACGTATGCAAATATGTATTGTGTGTGTAACGCGCGATATGATTGTGCAGGATTCGATGACGTTGAAATGCTACAAGCCGGTTCTATGTGCAACACTTTGTCAAATTCAACGCCTGAAGTTTCCACCGAACAAAGCATTAATGTCAGGGCGGCTGCTATTCACGTCCTGGGTGATCTCATACAAAGTGCCGGAGTTTTTCTGGCCTCCGTTATCATAAAGATATATGTAAATATAATATTATATATTATTATTCTGTACTTCGTATGCTGAAAAAATAATATTTTTTGCCTCGCGTTTTAGCCTGAAGCCAAAATTGTCGATCCGCTGTGCACATTTTTATTTTCAATCATCGTAATGTGTACGACTTTGAAAATACTGCGCGAAGCAACAACCGTTTTGATGGAAGGAGTTCCTCAACATGTCAGGTATTGTTTAATTTTTGCATTTGATTTAAAACATATTGCATTGCTTATTGAATTCTGTATCGAGTTCATGGACTTATTTTCCCATAAGTTATGTCGTTTTTTTTTTAAATGCAATTTAAAATAACTTTTCTTAGCTTTTATTGAACTTTTTTTCATTTGGTGTGAGCCATCAATGTAAATTAGCCTCTGGGGGGCTTTCATGATTATGGAGATCATAGAAAGCTTCGGAGATGCATTTCTCACCATAACTTCCCCCAGCAAAAAGCTCTAAAAGATGAGGGAGTGGCCACAAGGTTTGTGTATCCAAGCGGTCCGCCTTTCAGACCACTGACACTTCGAATGAGCACCTCTCTATGGAGCCAGAAATCTTTGTCGTGGCTACCTCATGCAGCCTACCATGAGTAACATCTTGAGTCGCAGGGCAGGCAAAGTGTCGGACACGCCTATGCGCCTCTCATCGTAGGCCTCGACGATACGACTCAAGTATACAGCGGAAATCCTTTTTACCTCCATAGCGGTTCATTATCTCTGGCCGTTCATCTTCTTTTTTTTTTTTTTTGGCACGGGAAATCTTAAAGACGGTGCATCGAAAAAATGACACAACTTAATGCAAATATCTAATAATAAAATATAAATATTGGCTAGTCGTATTTATACTATTTATTTAAATTTAACGTATTATTTTTGAAAGGTATGAAAGCGTCTTGGCGGCTCTCCGTGGAATTGCTGGTGTACGGGCAGTTCATAGTTTGCATGTGTGGTCTCTAACAAATCAACACACCATTCTCACGGCGCATCTAGCTATAGGTTTGTATATTTGATCATTTTATGACCGTGTGTGATTTTCTCCCGCTCATATTTTTGGAATTATTTCAGATCAATATACAGACGCTGATAGCACGCTCAAACAAGCTTTACACATCATCAGGACCAAATTCAGAATAGACTTGGCGACCATACAAGTGGAGAGGTACAACGAGGAAGCAATGTCTGATTGTGCTCAATGCTCGGCGAACACGGACACCTGATGTTTGTTTACAATCGGTTAAACCGATCATCGTCTACGACTCGAGCCACAATGTCTACAGATTGCGATTGGGGAAGCTTTTAGTAATATACGTATGTGAAATGTGATTGCAACTGCGCAACTGTGTGAACGTCAAGAGGACACTTTTGGATATCTCACTACAACTTTACCAAAGAATTATGCCACAAAGTCTGTTTAAATTATGCGATTGTTATAAGAATGTTGTGAGAATTTCGTTTTTGATCTCTTGATCCGTTTTTTTTTAAACGCCCTTCATAACGTGTTGAGTAGTTCACTGATATAATTATCTTTCCGATTAGTGAGCTTCTCGGTAGTCAATGTAACTTTTCTATATTCACTATTCGAATAATAAATAGTGTCTGTTATGTAGTTATTTTCAATATATCCAGTGATATATATATTTTAGATGTAATAGATGTTATCGTTAGTTTATTTTTTAATCTATATTATTATTTAGAACTGATCAAACAAGTCTTATTTTGAAATAAAATGTTTCTTTCTTTGATAAGCTTTTATATACAGGATGAATGCTAAAAGAATCAAGACTCATAATGGTACTATGCGAGGGACATTCAGATATAATCCAGAATTTTGCTCTGGAATCACAGACCGACGTGAGCGGCGCGGCGCGTGAGAGAATCAATAGTTAAAGTAGCATCCGTTGTCAATTGTATTAAAGGATATCTGTCACCCGGAGGCTCACCAGGGGATGTCCACAGGGGTCAGTAATAGATCCGCTCCTGTGGAATGTCCTATTAGATGACATCTTTAATATTGACCTACCTGATGGTTGCTAGCTCATTGCGTATGCAGATGATTTGACTCTGCTAATTCCAGGAGAAGAATATGGCAATTCAGCCCTTGACGCACTGCAAGAATGGAGCGTATTGAACGAACTCCCTTTGCACCTGGGAAGTATCCACATTTGGTATCAGTTGTTATGTCCACCGGCCTTTTGTGGAGCTATTCCATCGGAACTGCCGTGGTGTTTTCTCTTGCTGTCTTCGTTGATATTCCATTATGGACGGCATGTTGAGCCTGGGCCTTTCAATCCGCAGTGCATCGACCTATATTGGTGCACTGTTCAACAGCACCAGGTGCACTACTTCATTGTACAGCTTCCTTCAGTTTGTTTTCGCTGTCGCCTTCTCTGCCACCATTCAGGCATCCTTTTTTTTGTTGTTGTTTTGTTTGCGAAGGGGGGAATCTTCAAAAGACACCACCATTCTGATGGTAGTGTGGGATTTTTACCCACTAAACCCCTTCTGCTAAATCTTTGGCTGCCACCCGGCTACTAATTAAGTATTGTACAAGAGTGGCAGCGATGTGTCCCTCACGGGCTCTCCATTTGTCTCTTTCCGGATGTCATTCTATTGATATTTTTCGTCGTCTTGTACGTTCAGCATCCTCCTTCCGCCGCATAGCGCACGTCGTGTATTTGCACCATGCATTACATGACCTAGCATCCGTTAACATTGAACGTACCATGTTGCTAAGGGACAAACACGTACCAGCTCCTCCCGTAGGAAATCCCTTTCGGTGTTCCATGCTGGGCAGACAAATGTGTGTGTAGCATCGTCTTATTCCGCTCCGCAGTAATGGCACTTCAGGCCGGTCTCTTTGCCAGATGGAGGGCAAAAACAACACTACGAATGTGTGCACAGCAAAATTCCGGATTACATCTGAATCGCCCTCGTTCCATCGAACAAAGCGGACGTAAATGTGATTATTTATTAATATATAAAAGCTTTTCATTCAAGGCCATAATTTATTATGATATTTTTAATGATAAAAGTACAACGCTATGAAATTAAACTAAAAATATTCTCGTAATGGGCGCTGACGAACAAATTTGTATATTGTTTTGAAACATATCAAAACGCATCTTTGATTACGCGCGTGCATACCCCTGATCAATCATCAAAGGGCTAATGTGCTCCTTGGAAGCTTCCACGGGTTATTGATACCTCGGAACAAATTTCTATATGTTATTTATATTGTACCTCAAATAATTAAACCTCAAAGGCTCATGCGAGCCGTATGATTTTGTAAATACATATTTATTTTTTGTTATTTTTATATGCTAATACAGATTTTTTAAATTTAGAATATGGAAAAGTATTTTAATGAGAAAATTTAAGATGTATTTTGTAATGTACTTAAAAATCTCAGCTAGGTAATCGATTATTTATCCGATTCGGTAGACAGCCTCATCCGAGACATTTTGTAGAATTTGGATTGAATGTCATTGGGACCAGCTTTCTTGTATCGCTGCCCGCTTTTTGATTGGATTAAGATCGAGTTTACAAATTTAGATTAAAAATATTAATAATCAATGATCTTAAAAGAAATATATATATATATATGTATATATAATATAAATTGACAAGGTCGAAATGGTCTCGTGATCCGTCTATTTGTTATTTGCCTTGTGAATTTTACGTAATAGTATAAATAGAATTAAACCAAATATTTTTTAAATCTGCAAGGTGTACAAAGTTATATACGAACGATACGAGATTTTTGTTGTTGTTTTTAAATCGAACATCCATAGTGACTTATATATACGAGATCGGATTGTATTTGTGTCCAAAAATGAAGAAAATATATATTGTAATAGTTATCGTTAGCGGTTATTAAATGTCTCTATATGTTGAAAGGTGATATAATATACAAAGCGGTGCGGTGAATGTGCATAGTGAAATTTGCCGCCGTGTAAATATTTTATGAATCCCTTTTGTCCGTAGTGTTGTGATTTAGTTAATTATCAAATTTTTGTAAACAATAATTAAACGAGCTATATTAAATACCTTAACATAGTCAATTGTTATCAACGTACATTACTAGCATTAGATGATCGGTTCGATTAGGACCTTATTTGTATGTATTTAATTATAGAATGATATTCAATGTTTTATGTGGAAATGACTTTAGAAGATGTGATATGTTTAGTCTTTTTTTATACGATGTTGATTATTTTATATGGTTGTGGTTTCCTATATTTATTTTGTTGAAACATGTACCATATGCATTTTATAAGATGAAAGAGTGTATTTTATTATTTATTTATAGTCTGCATCTTGATGATCCAAGTGATTTAGTCTCTCTCTCGTTGAAGTCGACCTACGGAGGAGTCACAATGAAAATTAATATTGATATCGCTTTTATGCGTTAGTTTTGGTGCTTTTTAATTTTTCACAGTAACTTTGCCAATGCAAATGTAGGGAATTATTACTGAAAATTCTATTCTACACTAGTTTTTTTCATCAGATAATTATTTTAGTAAATGTGTTAAATGCGAGCTGTTATTCTTTATTGTTTTACAATAATACGGGTGCGGCAGGGAAACTTCTTTATTTAAAAACGCGCCCTCTGAAGCAACAGTTATTACGAGAAGGGTAAGGTGGCACTCATTAGGTGATGATACGGCAGGATACCGTCGCATTCTGGAGGCTTCCATATTCAGCTAGGGACACCCACGTTACACCATTTTTAAAATAAATTAGTTTCCCTGCTGCACTTTATACATATTGTTAAATTTGCAATATTTTTAACAGGATTTAAGTCAAAAATATGTTTTAAGCTTTTGCACACTGAACTGAAGGTTTTTCTTATTATATAAAACTACCATCCACCAAACCATGTTACGAGTTTAAAAACAAATTTTAACCGGCTCTACTCCACAGAGTCCTCGTGTGCAATTAATTCGCATATGGCCTAAATTTCGTCATTATTTAATGCTTTTTATTGTTATATATCAAGTATTCCGTATGCTCAAAAGTAGAAAAAAAAAACTATTAAAAAAATGTGTATTTTAAATTCATAAAAATAAAGGGTCCATATCTGGAATGTTTTAATGTACCTTAAATAATATTTAATCAACCCGTCGTCGTCCTTCCCTTTGAAAAAAAAAACTGAATAAAACACTGCGATATTTTAAAGCGTTTAATAAAATAACTTTATACACTGGCCTGTTTGATACAATCATTGCACCAGAAAACAAATTGTATCTTAATGCGGATGGCTAAACGTATTTGTGCATTTACTTATTTGATTGCATCTAACAATATTGCTTTGTAATTTTATATATATATATTAATAATGCTAGAGGATATTTTTGTCCACTTAAATTCATCCAAATCGTAGGCAAAACAACGGTGAGATTGATTACGCGTACACGTCATTAAATCGTTATTTAAAAATCTCAATTTGACGCATAAATTAAATCGATTCAATAAATCAAAGTGGATTAGAAAGATGTTTACGCATTCGTAAATAATATAAGGTGCAACTGTCATGGTGTGCAGCCTTAACAATTGATACACATTGATATAATCCTTAGGTTTAAATACTTCCAACTAGAACTATGTGTGTATCACATGGAACAAATATAATACTAATATATATATATTTATGTATTAATATTAATAAATTGTTATAGCAAAAATTTTTTCAACAGCTAAAAAGAATAATAGCTATACATTTTATACTTCTGAAGTATCTTCGTAGAGTTAGAAATTAAATACACATTGTTAAAATTAATAGGCGATGATCAATGAGACCAATGTATACAATATTTGAAGTTTGATAACTTTAAAATCTCCCAACAGACGTATATAACATAACACAATTCCTTTCGTTTAAACGTTTGTACTAATATTTGTATAATATAAATCTGCAATTAAATATCAATTTAACCGCTTCCCAGTAATATTTTATTAAAGCGCGCATATTAGTCGGCGACGGTCTCTAAGAACAGTGAACAGATTTAATTTAATTTATGAAGAAATTCAAATTTGACTGGGAAGGGGTTAATGTATAAAAACCTGAATTTATTAATCGTAAATAACCTATAAGAATTATCGTTTCTATTATAAATATATATTATGAGGGTAGTCCAAGAACGTGCCGCAAAGATGAATGTTGCAATGGTTAACCAAATGAGATGACCACGCCAGAAATGCTGAATCGAACATACACAAAATGACGATTTAAAAAAGTGCTGTACATCGCATATTGACTGAAAATTGGACATGAAAAAGCTGTGTGCAAGATGGGTGCCATGTTTGCTGTAAATTAAAACGTCGGGTACTTCTTGGACTACCCTCGGTAAGTATATTTCATTAACAAATTATACATTTGAAGAAAATGCAAGAAATATTTCACATTCCTTGCTATCGATTTAGGTGATCATTGGGAGTCAAGGGCATCGTATCAATTCATCTGAAAATAAAACCTGATAATCCAATACACAGTGTGACAAAATAACATTTTCTTCTTCTTCCGGCATATATCATTTACACAGCATCAATTGAATAAAGTTAAAATCTCTTTATCTTACATTAAACAATGTACATCCATTGTAATATCAATCTTTTCTATTCAGTTCCACGATTTTTGTCTATATTACAAACGGTGATATTCCACGTTAAAATTAAATTTTCAAACATACCCCTGGCATCTGGAAACGTAACACGCAATGACAGTTTAAATACTCTCAAAATCTGATAAAACTAATTTGTACTTTACAAATTGTTACAATGTAATGAAATCAAAATTGGCGGCAAACGACGCGCAACGACACGTTCAGCCAGTATATAACATCGAGACTAAACATCAAATAATGCACTTACTTATATAACTTTACATATCACTGTCTTTCACTGCTATCACAGAGCATCGAGTGGTTTCGATTCCGCGGAACCGCTACTTTCATTTGTCAAACGCCGTTGTTTTTCCAGTCATTTTAAATATCCGTACGTTGCTCCGTGTACTGTGTTAGCACCATCGCATTAAGGTCGGCGGATATTATTCACATTTTTGCATTCAATCGTCTCTCACACTCGTCTACATTTACGTGGCAAGTGAAAGGCGCAACTCCAATCATACATCTTTGCTATTGTCGCCGATTTGATAAGTATACATATATATATACAATCGATTCAAAAACAATAAATAACAGTCCTCGAATACTCAAAGCTTGACATTTTCAAGTATGATTTTTAAAAAAAATGCATTTTAACATACATGTATAAACTTAAATATAAAAACATTGTTTAATAAATTCAATAAATTTTTAACTAATAAAGCTAAAAAGCAGCTATTAGAATATATAATTAGGAATTTCGCTTTAAAGTCGATAAACAATACGTATTGATTAGCATTAATTGCAATAACAATGTATACAACAAATACACAATATTAATACATGCAATAGTAAATACATCAGATTTATTTTATTATAAAATAATGTCTTTGTCTTCATAAGCAAAATTTTTCAATAAAATTGAAGCTAAAGCTATCAGCATCTTCTAAATCAGGAAGTTTCAACGCGAAAACTTTTATATAACATTGAAGAAATATCTTTTAATCATAAATTTGCGTTGGATTGGAGGCAATTATAAGAGAAGTCGGCAGATCGAGACATGGAATGATTTGTGGACGACATCAATGTCGTAGCTAAATCAAAGTCAGACGCATTGGCGGTACTTACGTCGATCGACAGAGTTGTTGCTAATTTCGCCTAACGACGTCACTCTCGACTTCCCATGGGATGTCATATATTACATTGGCGAATTATGAAAACAAAGAAGAAGACTCTTAATTTTTACCGGACATGTCTTTGCCGGAGCAAATGCAAGCTCACGCGACTCCGACAGATGCGACAGTAGAGTTTGCGCGAACATCAATGTCCGCTCTAGAGCCACCCCAGATGATTAATGTAAGGTCATCCGCATATCATCGTGGCAGATCAACACAAAAACTATTGTCCAGGAGGACATTCCAGAGGATTGGTCCTAGAACCGATCCCTGAGGACAACCTCTGAACAGGTGTTGAACAGATGATGGCACAGAACGCGGAGTCAGCTTTAGCAACCACCTATTGAGGGCGACCAGGTTAGCCGAAATGCCTTTCAGTCCCAGCTTCAACAGGATCGCCGCCCACCAGACTGTGATTGGTTACACCAATTAACGCAGACACACACTTGCAAACAAAAGAACGCGCACAGCGTAGAAGTCTCTTAATCAGGGGGTGATGAACATGAGAAACATTCTCCTACTCCACTGTGGCTACTGCGTACCCAACGATCATTCCAATAGATTCTACATTTAATAAAGTGGAAGGAGTAGACTATGGAATTATTCTCTGTAGAATCCTCCTTCCGCACATTTGGTGCCGAAACTAAAACAAAACTGGGAGAAAGCGCCGAATGCGCGGGGACCAGCCACTAGGTCTACATGTCCAACATGTCCTGAGGCGGAACCTTTGACACATCATAGGAGAACTTCCCGATCGGCGTCCATGCCTGGACACGACCATAGAACATGATCTGCACTTTGATATTCAGGTGCTTGCATGGACATTCCGAAAGACTACACAGCCCTAAACGAAGGAGATGCGATTTAAACTGTCAGTGTCCCGTGAGGAACTGGGATGCCCAGTACCCTGGAGCAGCCCAGCGACACGACAAACAACAAGTACTCGGGGTAGCTTAGCTCAAAGTGGAAGACATGGTCCACAGCGTGATGGTGAGCAAAGAGAATTGGGACTTTTGGTCGGAATATGTAGAAGTAATGACCGCCAAAAAGGACAGTGAGAAAGAGAGAGACGCAGAGCAGCTCTGTAACTTTAAAATAGGGCTATATTGAAGGCGACCAACTTTGAGTTGATGCTTCGACCGCTTTATCATAACGAATTACATCTTGACAAGTTCATTGCAGCTGACTTGTGGATCGAGACCATCATCTATGGATCGATCTTGATCGATCACACTGACCTCTGTAGAAGGGGTTGAACGCTACAAAACCATTCAATGTTTTTAAGTACAAAAATCATTAAAAATGCCGATTGTACAATACAAATCTTCAAGCACGACTAATCGATGTTGAAATTCCCGATGAAGAAGATGCCACGTCTAAGATACAACTAAAAAGATTAATGATTGTATTTAATAGAGATGTTAACATTGACAACAATTCAGCATACAAAATTACAATAATCCAAATACACATTCTAAAAAAAATATTAAATCAACGTAAACCAATCGATCGATTATAAAATGTACAATCAAAAATTCAATTACGATCTAAACAAAAAATTTTGTACTATACAAATAAAAATATAAAATCCCATGGCAATTTAATTCATCAATTACAAAGGTAAAATCAAAGATTTGTACATATCAAAAATAATATCTTTAATCCGGTTGCTTAACGGCATACACGACCCTACAATTTAAAATTGGGAAGCATAATAACGTCACTTAATCTATTAATAGAGATAAAAAATGAATATTTATTGCTTTCGTTCATATTTATCGTGTTTAGTGCCGTCTGTACTGAAATCTAACGTATATTTGAATCATGATACGCACACACAAACGTGTCGGAATCGTCGAAGAGAAATCAACATACGTTTATAACAAATTCAACA
This sequence comes from Stenopsyche tienmushanensis, assembly GCA_008973525.1. Taxonomy (NCBI): domain Eukaryota; kingdom Metazoa; phylum Arthropoda; class Insecta; order Trichoptera; family Stenopsychidae; genus Stenopsyche; species Stenopsyche tienmushanensis. The sequence goes on from WACJ01000103.1 coordinate 538,621, forward strand.
ATATTACACACGCACGCATAGATTTTAAAACGTACATAAATTATTTAAGATTATATTTTTATACAATAATTTTACTAATATTTATTGCGGATATGTTTTTAGTTTTAATATTATTACCAAGTCGAAGAGAGAAAAATATAATATCGTTTAGATTTAGAACGTTATCGGAGGATATCTTTTATTTAAAATTATTATTATATTTATATATTCGTATCAAATAAGGATTGACTAGTTGGATGACCTTATCTCAATTGAAAATACACGTTTTCCCTATATTCCATTTTGTGAATGCTTTTATTTATACGCATTATATTGACATTGTAGGTAGTTCATAACTCATCTCGATCTCTTTTATCCAATAATTGAATACAGGGCGCGTTCAATAAGTAATGCATTCAAATTTGTATAGACTCGGTGATTCAGAGCCTGCGTTCCCGTGAACTTCTTTTTGAGGGTATGTATCGTTCTGTGGGAGTGATCACACGTTCTCTAATGGCTCAAGTTGTTCAAGGAGGTCTGAAAAGAATGCACACAGTGTTGAAGTCATGAACTCAGGGGATGATGCAGAGAACAATCTCCTACTCCACCGTCCGATAGATTCTACATCGAGTGGAAGGAGTTAGCTACGGAATTATTCACCGTAGAAACCTCCTTCTGCACATTTAATGCCAAAACTATTGCAAAACTTTTTGAATGCGCCGTATGCGCGGGGACCAGCCACTAGGTCTGCGTGTCCTGAAGTGGAACCTCTGACACAACGCAGGAGAATTTCCCAATTGCCCTCCATGCTTGGACATGATCATAGAACGTGATCGGCTGTCATGTCCGTATATGTTCAAGGACACAAGGAGAGACTGCCTATATTGAACCGAAGGAGAGATGCCTTAAATCGTGCAGTGACTCTTCATTTGTATTGAACACATCTTTGCCGGAGCAAATGCAAGCTCACGCCACTCCGACAGATACGACAGAAGAGTTTGTGCGAACATCAATGTCCGCTCTAGAGCCACCCCGGATGATTAATGTAAGGTCTTCCACATATCATCGTGGCAGATCAACACAAAAACTATTGTCCAGGAGGACATTCCAGAGAATTGGTCTTAGAACCGATCCCTGAGGACAACCTCTGAACAGATGATGGCACAGAATGGCAGAGTCAGCTTTAGCAACCGCCTATTGACGGCGATCAGGTTAGACGAAATGCCTTTCAGTCCCAGCTTCAACAGGATCGCCGCCCACCAGACTGTGATTGGTTACACCAATTAACGCGGACACACACATGCAAACAAAAGAACCCGCACAGCGTAGAAGTCTCTTAATCAGGGGGCGATGAAAGAGAAACATTCTCCTACTCCACCGTGGCTGCTGCGTGCCGACGATCATTCCAATAGATTCTACATTTAATAAAGTGGAAGGAGTAGACTATGGAATTATTCTCCGTAGAATCCTCCTTCCGCACATTTGGTGCTGAAACTAAAACAAAACTGGGAGAAAGCGCCGAATGCGCGGGGACCAGCTACTAGGTCTACATGTCCAACATGTCCTGAGGCGGAACCTTTGACACATCATAGGAGAACTTCCCGATTTGCGTCCATGCCTGAACACAACCATAGAGCATAATCTGCAATGATGTCCAGGTGCTTGCATGGACATTGGTCCGTAAATAATTTATTCCAACTTTTTAAAATTGACATCATTTTCTGGTTAGCTTTGAATCAGTCTGGCATTATCTTAACAAGCTGGTAATAGTCTAGTCAAAGACCAGACCATGATCTGCACAGCATTAACTCCCCAGCCTTTCTACAGCCCTGATCGTTTAAAATGAGCCTTGAAAGGGAAACATTGGAACACGATTGAAATCATCCAAGCTTTTGTTACATCGGCTCTAAAGGACATCCCGGAGAAAGTCTTCCAGACCTGAAAACACCTATAGAACGCAGGAATTTGGACGCATTACTTTTGGAGCACGCCTTGTGTGTATTTATATTGGCTACTAAAATTAATTTGATATTCAATATTAAATTAATAACATCGATCGGAAAAATATGATAAAACACGGGGGGGGGCGAAGAGAACGGGTTATTGTAAACAGATCGATACGTCGACCTTTCGACTAAGACTCTGCGATATACGTACATACTAGAGCTGCGTTTGTAAAACACACGATTTTAAATATTGTTCACTAATTTCAACTTTAAAATATTATTTATCATTGCACAATTAAATTGATCTACACATTAGCGCGACTCTCTCTATAATTATTTTATTTTTGACAAATTCAACGAGTATTAACATCATTGTCAAAGAGTATTTGAACATTAAAATGGAATGATAAAGTTTAAAATCGTTTGAATTATTCGAACACCGAGTTTACATTGACGAGTAAGCAATCCTTGAAGTTGGCGATGGTTTATTTTCGGCCTTTACCTTTTTGAATTATCAATAAAAAAGAGAGCATTTAATGAACATTAAAAATATATAAATAAAAACAATTTGAACACCAAGGCAATCCCCACCGTTCCAACGGTGGTTATTAAACGTTGAATACTTGATATCTTTTAAGGTATGTTTTCTTCCGTTTTACCGTTGTTAGGTACGCCTAATACTTGTTGACAGACGGCTTCAAGCTGGCCGTCCAACATTAACGAATGTATTTGGTCGTCGGTCAACATCTCCACGCTGGAATAATGAAATTTAATGAATAAACGATCAAGAATACAGCGACGATATAAGATGAATCAAAAATTACCTTGCTAAACTATCCGTATCTGAACCTTGGTCGTCGGAGTTCGTCGATATCGAACTATTTTCATTGCATACGTTCAAATAGGATAGTGTTTTATCTAGCGGCGAGGGCATTTTCCTAACCACCCTACTCACGTTCACCTTTACAGGCACTTCAGTAGTCACATCCGGAACCTTTTGATTCGGTGATAATTTTTCAGTTTGTGGAACTTTCGGTTCTGAATTTCGTCTCTCTGTTAATGATGATATATGGAACATCATAAATCCTAAAAATGAATTATAATTTTAATATAAGAGGTATACACACGGTAAATACAAAGAAATATAAGGGGTACAGTGTGGCTTAAGTAAAAAAAAAATACAAAAACATCCCCTATTAACAACTAATTACAAGCTAAATTTTAATATCTAATACATTTTAGTTATCATAAGAATCTAATATATAAAAATGAATTGGGTTTTGTTCGTTTGAAATGCGCTGCCATACCGTTCATAAGATTGCGATAAAACTTCGTCCACTTATTGCTAAGGATTACGCGAGTAACATAGGCATAGTCTAATATATAAAAATAAATGTTTGTTTGTCTGTATTTAATTTAAAAATATGGCGTATGTGAACGCTGGACGGACGACTAACTTAAACCACAGAAAATAAAAGAAAGAAAAGACCACAGATATTCATTTTTATACGTGTATATAAATATGATTAAATTCAAACCTTGACTGAATATCTCTTTCATTTTTTCTCCCGTGTCGTTTAATATGACGTCGAAGCTCTGCCTCCTCGTCGGACTGAACTGCAAATCTTCCTCGGCTTTCGCCGACGATCTACTGATCCAATTTGTCAGATCGGGCTTCAATTTGGATTTCAACGATAGTCCCGTTACCGGATTAATATTGACACAGTCGACTGCTTCACTTTGCAGTTCGTTCTGAGGACCTTGATAGACGACCGGATTCACGGGCAGAGATTTTTGAGCGGTTAATTTATTCCTAATGATTCTTCTGGGCGAGTCTGCGCTCACTTTCGAATTTGGTATGATGGTCTCCGATACTTTCTCGAATTCGACGACTTTCGTATTGGGAGGAGCCGTTTTATTCTCGCCCGTGGGAGATGGATGCTGACTGATCGAGTCGTCGTGTGATATCTCATCGTTCGGGATTCGCTCGTACGGTATCTGCTTGTAGCATTCTAAACTCGAAAAATTAGAACATTTCTCAAAACTTATCTCTTCGGGACTAGAATATTCGAGATTTATTTCTATCCAATTGTCCGATTCGGGACCGTTCTTGCTAATTGTGGAAGGCGTGCTTGTGCTTCCTTTGTTTTGATTGGACAGAGGGATTTTCGACGGTGCGTTCTGTTGGAACGGCGTTAATATATCGCTATATTTATCGTTGAAATCCTGCGGTAAGCTCTTCGGTCGAATGACAGGCACTCGTTTCGGTTCTCCGTTTGAAGCGGCCGCGTCTTCGACAAAATCATTAACGGGAGTCGATGCACCGTTCTGTTTAATCCATTCTCTAATAGAATCGCTTTTGGACATTTGTGCATTTTTCGATATTGTGACCTCCGCCTTTGTAACATTATCGTTGGTAATTATTTCTTTTGACCCGTTTACTACATTTGTACTATTTTGTGAAACCTCATCCGACTGCATACTTTTCGAAGAGATATCTACAAAAATAAACAATGATAAATTAACAAAAAACAAACACAACGAATAATATCAAAGCACATGATTAATTACCTATGGATTGAGACGTTTCAGAAGCGCAACCTTGTACTGAAGTATCTTTCGATGATGCGGGTGATTTATTTTGCATATATTTGCTACGATTCCTGTGTATTTCATCGGATATTTTTTCTAGATTTCTAAGGGCTTGCGAGTACGTCAGTTTGGCGTTGCTTACTTCTTTCTCTAAAGCTTGAACCTTATTCTTTTGAGTATCCAGTAGCGAATTATAACGCGCTTTTTCTTCAAAATATGGCCTAAATATCGATCGTGAAAATAAGATTATTATAAAAACGTACGCACAATAACGAAACTACTTAATATCATTAAAATAACATTTTTAAAAATACAAACAAGAACTTTCTAATAAATTTATAATAGATGCAAATAACAAAATTGGCAATATTCGAGTGATTAGAAAAGTGCAAGACTCACATTGTAATTAAGCCATTCATCAAGGAAAAATAAATCAGCGTGCAGGAAAGCTACAAAGCAAAATATAATTAAACATAATGATAGGGTGTGCAACTAGTAAAAGATAGATTATAATTGAAATATAGAAAGCGCTCATCCAATGTAAAAATATTTTAAATTGGATGAGATCGTTCTTTTTAGTTTGGAAGAAATAATAGATCAAAAGTCGTAAATTATAACAAATCAAAAGTATTACATACTTATTACAGTTATTTCAGTGAGATCATTCATCAAATATGCAACAAAAACCAAAGATTATTCGATAATAAAACATCATTATATAAACGAAGAGAGCGTTTTTTTTCTTTTAAATTGGCATATTTATTATTCTAAAATTATAAACCGTTGAATTATCCAATGAATTCTTAATGCTAAAAAAATACGCATCCATTTTATTAATAATTAATGTTTGATTAATCGTCTAAACACACCTTATTATACAATCTAATTTCAACACATATTTAACCAGCCTTGTAATAATTTTTATTAATTAGCTTATCGATTGCATCTACGGCATGTCGCGGCTATTTATGCGGCGAAAGACTTAAAAGACATGATAATTGACTGGCTGTAACTAGAAATCGGTTTAATTGACCTGTTCATTGATGCGAAAACATTAGTGCGTTTTATTTTCGTAGATTATTTATATAAACAAGAAATAGCAATGTTGATTTAACGTTGTTAAAATGCTTCAATGTTAGATTTTTAATAAAAATATATATTAATAATCAAATATTTTGCTTCTGTTATGTTTAGAGTGTATAAAAATAGTATTCAGGCCATGTTAGGGCATGTATTTTGTTACGTCAATGTTTGTAATACAAGTAATAAATCGTTGAGGCTCACAAATGCGTTTATCTGGCGCGGGAAGAACAATATGATTAATAAAAATAAATCTTGCATCTACAGCAGACCCACGGTAATCCAGCCTCGGTCTAATTCCGCGCTCCCTGTAGTCCGATATCTCGATACAAGTATAGTACATATGTACGGTAAAGCGTTTATCTTCGAAATGTTTGTCGTATTACCGCGGGTCTACTGATATATAAAATAATACAATATCCATGCACATTTCAATAAAAATACAACTCAAAACGGATTTACAACATGCTTATACGGGAAAATAACACTATTAAAAATACTCAATATAATATTCAAACTTAAATATTTAACTATTAAAAAACTATGTAATAATATTTTCATAAAGGTTTTTAAAGTATCTCAAGCCCAACATTTTATTACTGTTAATTAATAATAAAGAAAATAAATAACCTAGACTTATTAACGTGTCTCTTCAACGAATGTTGAAGTGCTCGAGCGGCAGATAAAGCGGAACGATGTTGATCGGCCGTAATGCGATGACGGGCGCCAGCTGCTGCTCGTTCGGCTTCCGCCTGATTAACGCGAGCAGTGGCATGATTTAACATTTCTTGCCAAGCTGGATCCAAAGGTACGCCTCCGGCGGCACCGCCATTGCCTTCTTCGCATAATCGACAAAGGCCCTGCTCAGCTAAATACACCTTAAAACGAAAGAAAACGATTATACTATACGAATAAGTGAATAAGTTCCTTGTCGTTTCGTTATCGGATGGCGGTACAATAATTGTGTGCGTATAGCGCGAAAACTTATTCACACACCCCTAATAAAAAATATATTACGAATATAATTACCATTTCTCTAGCGGCCGAATGAGCACTGTTCGCCTTCTCGAATAAAACGGCCGTCGCTCGCATTTCTTGCAATGCCTAAATAACATTATTTGAGTGTTCAAAATTTATCATTAAAAAAATCTATACGATACGAGCTAATTATGCGTACTTTATTGGCTTTAAATCTCGCTTCATAATACGGTCTGGATTTATCGATGCAACTGCCGAGCTTCTTAGCCAACGATTGTATTTTGAATGTGCTTTCGAACAAAAGCTGCCTGAAGATGAGTCGAGCCTCGTCTAGATCGACTTCCAGCTTATTGATATCATCCGTTGCAGTATTGAGTCGTTCCAACTCAATCTAAAAATAAATATCATATAATTTATAAACTTTAAAGGCGATGTATGTACATTTTTACATTTTTAAAATTAAAAGGTATCCTTGAACTATTTTTAATGGCAACGTCCATTTTGTCGTGGATCAAATATTTCATTTTACAATTCTTCATTGTATAATATGTTTAAATATTATTCAAATTAAAAATATATTTTTAATCAAAATTAATCCATTGAATTAAATTATTACATTGGTTTATTTTTTAGCATTGGTATTGTCATGCGAAATTGATTTTTGAGATGATGGTCTTTAATTAATATGGGGGTCGAACCTGGACTCGTGGGTCGACAGAGTCGAGACAGTCGGGGGCGGCGCCCTCCGCCATGGCGCAGCTCAACGCGCCATACCGCGCACCTGTCAAATTATAGCATTTCAACACCGTTGGCCATAACAAACGCTCATATAACCATTACATAATAATGGTCTTAAATTGAATTTAAAAAAAAAACTGTTAAAAAATCAACATTTCAACATTATTTTGACAATATTGTATTTATAAAAATCATTATAAATCGAATGAATATTTTTATATGATTAATTTTATAAAAAAATAAATATGTCAAATATTTTATATTTAAATTGGCAAATCAAAATTTATCCGATTTAATTTGATTAATTCTGCGCGTTTGATTTTTATGAAAACAATTTATAAATATGTATTTCGTTTTAAATAATTAAATATTAAATTAAACAAATGAATATTTTTATTATTCAAATTTTTAAACGGCGATGACATTCGTGTGCATATTTTAAAATGAGCACCGATTTTATTGTGTAATTTGTTTGATCGATACATCCGTGTGTATTCAAATTGGCTTCATTCCGTCCGCCTCGCGATGAATAAATTAAACAACAAAGAATTAAAAACCACTCACATATTCATGAACGACAAGCATTTGAGTGAAATTGTAAGTTGATTTATAAGCATGTAAATTATTTCAATCAAATTAAATAATGCGTATGTCTTTTATGCAGCCAAAGGACATTGAATCCGACGCTGTGATATTATATTTCCACAATAATATAATAAGGAAAATTGAGAATTTAAACGGACTTCATAATATCACCCATTTATACTTGCAATGGAATAAGATAAATAGAATAGAGAATTTGAGCGATTTAAAGTGTCTCAAAAAGCTCTATTTGGGTAATAATTATATAAGCGTCGTGGAAAAATTAGACGGCTTAAATAATTTAACCGAGTTGCATATCGAGCGACAAATTTTGGATTTCGGCGAGACCTTGTGCTTTGAACCGAGATGTATTAAAGCCCTCGGCGTGAGTATTATTACCGTCGTTGTAATTAATCGTCGTCTATATTATAACGCCTTTATAATTCCAGTCGCATCTCCGTATCCTCAATATATCGGACAATCGCTTGACTCAATTCGACGAGTTATCGTCGTTGAATCATCTATCCAATTTGATCGCGCGGAACAATCAATTTGAAGATTATAACGTCGTCGCTTCAAATTTAAAAACACTTTTATACATCCGAGATGTCGATTTCAGCGGTAATCCGATGTGTAAAAAGCATCGTTACAAGGAGAAAATAATTGCAGCGTGTAAAAGACTCGGTGCGTATGCATTTAAATGTTTGATCGACGTTTGCTTTTGTATTAAAATATATGTATTTGCAGAAAATATCGACGGTAAAATTATACCGGATAAAATAAGACAGTTTATTAAGTGCTTTGAGATGAGACAAAACGATATACGAGTTAAAATGCACGTGAATCATCGGAATAAAAAGGTATTATTTGGATATTTTATTATTTATATCGACGTTGATCAAAATCGACGATTTTTTATATTAAAGGTGTCGCGTAAAATTGAAACCAGCGATAAATGCAACAACAGCAGCAATTCCCCGGACGCTCAATTAGCATTTTTGGAATCGCAACGATTGGCGTCTCTACAGGCCAGACAAAATAGACGTGAGTGTATTTATTCCCGTTTTAAATACGCGTCTTAACGTACGAATTTATTCAAATGCGTTTATTTTCAGAAAAACTGTTGGCAATGAGCAACGGCTCCGTTCCGAGATGCTTCTGGAGAAATAAACACGGCAGCCGCGTTAAAATTAACAACGATGCGAACGCTCCGTTTGGTGATTTTTTAAAGAATACCACAGCGGAATGGCCGTAAAAATGTATATTTGTATAAAAATGTATCAATTTGATGAATTATTTTTAAATTTATTAAAAATTTACCCCTAAAATGACTGTTTATTTTCATATACGGTGAATTTAAATCGTCGGATCGAATTGAAGGTGTAATCGACGGCGATGGATCGACCCGTAAATCTTAAAATAGTCGGTCGAAAATAGATTTATTGTCTTTAATAATTGATGAAACGACACAATTTTCAACGCGATGTTGAGAAGCTTTGACATAGGGGCTGTATAACGGGGGTTGAATTTTATTGTCGGGGAAAAATCATCCTTGCGGTTGACGTCCATAAGGTTGGGTATCGTACAACGAGCGGAATTGATTTAATGAAGCTTTCGGCGTTGAACGAATATAGATCTTATCGTCACGTGTATAAAGACTTGATTCGTGCTTGGCACATCTGAAAAGATTTTCACTTTTTCCTGCAGTTTTCCATTTAACGTCTCAGAGCTGTCAGTGTCCGTCTGCAGAAGGTTTGTTTTCTCCGATGTTTTTCTATTTAATCTCGAATCAATTAGTGCTTTACGAACAAAATATGATATTTTAATACAATAATTCAATCTATAAATTTTGGATACGCTATGAAAACATGTAATAAACATATTGCTTGACCTTCTTGACGTACGTATGTAATTGGAAATATTCCACGGAATATTATTCAAGGACTATTTAAGCGCGTACAGAATCAAAATAAGACGTCCAACGCGCTAATATTTGTAAATTGAATTAATTCGCAACGACAGCATTGCTTACATTGTTAGGTTATTTTGTCGAATAATTAGATAATAGATTTTAAATCGACGAATTCCTCGACTGATTTATAGACGAGGATCATTGGTAATTCAATAAAAAGGTCTCATTTGATAGCTAAATTTAAAATATTTGTATTAATTCATCGTATTCGATATTTAAATGTATTTAAAATTAAACATAGCCATAAATTTTAATACATATTAAATTCATTATGAAGTTCCGTTAGATCTTAATTTAATTAATCATAAATTTGCTTCATTTACAGATCGTATTTATTTACAAAAATGATTCAAATGCTTCAAATCTGAATCGCTAACAAATTTATTGCCAAAAATTATGCCGAGTCGGATTGGATTTCACGTCATCTATGCAACGAGTAAGCATATCTATTAAAATAATGATTTAATACGCATCATAAAAATATTTTAATATTCGACGACGTAAATAGGTGAAGTAACGCAGCATCCAGCGAGCGAATTGGGTTGGGCGGGTCCTGCTAGTCGTGGATGGCGTTCCGCTCCGGGAGCGCGAGCTCCACATGATTTAGTATTGCAATTAGCATCCCGCGTTGCCATCACGCGAGTCCAACTCCTAGCGCATCATTATCTTATACGTAAATATGAACACGTTATTAATATAACAAATAAATAACGCATACTAATAAATGTAATTTTCAGCAAAACGCATTGAATTATTGGTCCATGATTCTACGGGAGGCGAAGGAGTAGCCCGAACACCGAGCAGTCCGCAATACGAAGCCGTAGGATGGGTAGGATTGGCCGAAGGAGGCGGAGCAGCTAGGGAACTACGAACCGCATCCGTACCACCGCGGCCTGCAGCATATTTACGCTTGAGATTATCCGAACCGCATGAAAACGAGAAGAATGTATTCAACCAAGTAATCCCGGCGATATTTATAAACGCATTAAGCTTTATTATATTGACGTTAAATATAAATACTGCGTTTTAATCGAAGGTTGCACTCATGGGGGTGAATATATTTGGCATCGCGTTGGATCCGGATGATAATACGAACAAAGACGGGCTCGCAAACGATATAAACGGAAAGAAATTGGAGACGGCAGACAGCGAACATTATTCGCCTTACGATGATCTTGCGTTTATAATGTACGTCGATAATGATATCGCGGATATAATCAGGCAGCTCGAATCTAAGAAACAATCGGCCATCGCAGGTAACCAAATCATTTTATAACGTATACACGGACGTTAACTGGGCAAATATGTGCCAATTTTTTGCTTATATATTGATCAAATTCTATTAAAGGAGTATATATTTATATAGATGTTTTCTATGTCAGGGGACTGTATTTAAATGAAAAATATGAGTTTTAATAACATAATTAATATTTTTTTAATATTATATTATAGAACCGGTCTTGTTATAATTAAATAAATTTAAAATATAGTGTTTTAAAGAGAAAGTTTAAAACATAGACAGGGGGATTGTTCAAAAAACTGCTGATTGAATTAAATTATTTTAGCTTTATAAATATATATCAATAAAATAACAGGCGGATCAATTAACAGTCTTAATTTAGAGCGATTATATCGCTTTGGTGACACACCAGGGGACTGTTTTTTGAGCATTATAAAAACGTTTTTAAATTTGAATTAATAGATTTGGTAATTATCTTTTAACATTTACTATGAAATATAGACAATTTTGGCGCGAGACAACGAATTGTCCAGTTTTGCTTAGGAACGTCCACATAAAAGGATCTAAAATATTAATGTTTTTTATATAAATAAATTTTCAGAGGAACGTTTTGAATACGCTAGAAAAATAAAAGTTGCGTGCGATATATTGGGTGCTGGAGGACGCGTCATCGGTGGATGGCAGTTACAGAAACGCGTTGCCGCTGCAACTGAACAATATGAACGAGCGACGAGACGTCGAGATGCAATCTCTGTCGGACGCGCGCGCCTTATAGAGGCCGTTAATTTGGAAAAATTATTAGAAACTAATGGGGTGAGCTTATTTATCTAATTTAAAATTAAATAAGTTTGAAATGATACATTTTTTATTAATATTCTTTTAGCTTGATCCGAGAAACGATGAATATTCAGGCGATGAGAAACCATTTTCCGTCGAAATGCTTATACAGTGCACGTCCAATTTGAGTTTTGATTCGCCGTCTCCGCCGACGGTCATGCAACCGATGTCTTCAAAGAACAGCGCGAGTAGTTATTGCAGTACAAATCCAAACAACGAACAATATCAAACTCCAAGCAGATCGGTAGAATCACACTCCGTTGATGCGAACGTCCACGCGAAGCCAAATACAAACGGAATACTCATGGACGATAATAACATCTATTATGTGAATAGCGCCGAAGAAGCCTTCGCCCAGAAATCGTCCTACGATCAAATCAGGAACGATTATTCCACTAAGAATGCCGCCGTTGAAGTATGCAACGGAGTGGAACGGACGATATCGCCGTTTGTAAACGAGCATTCGTACGTTGAAGCAAATTCAGACAACCAAAGCTATCTTGTTGAAAATAACGCGGCAGAAAACGTCAAACAGATGCATTCGTCGCACCAAGCCAATAACGCCAACGCCGAAAAGTGCGGAAAAATATTTTTCGAAGATCAAATATCGTATTCAAACAGCCACGAGATGATCGTCGATGAAAATGAAATGATATCAAAGAAAAATACACATCATGACGTTAAAAAAGGTGATCACGGTCATTCTAATACGAGACTCGTGACCGGAACATGCGAGGGTAGCTATTTTAATAGTCCCGCCAACAGCGTCAGTCCGACAAATTTACATTATAACGCTGAAGTCTGTCGAAATGGTACGTATTTATAACGATTAAAATTACTTTAATATTTTTTTATTTATTTATTTAAAAAGGCTCACCAACAATGTACATACATAACATTACATGGAAAAAAAAAACACAATAAAAGCATGACTGGTGTGTACATTAATTAGAGGTGTGCTCAGCATTGGTTATAATGAATTACAATATATTAGGAAACAATAAGATGAAAGTTCAATAGCAATTTGATTTAGTATAAAACAGTAAGATAAAAAATAACAGAAGAAAGATTAAAAAAAGAAAAAAAAATTACAGAAAAACATTATAAGTGACGATAATTAGTAGTACCTTCACAAAACTTGATTATTAAATACAATTATTTAAATAAGGGCAAGGATCTCCGGCTAATTCATCGCGTTCAAGCGGACAACATAAGACGACAAGTAACGGTTCATCATTGACGTCGCAATCGAATACGGTCGTCGTTAAGAGACGAAATCGAAGTGCCGGTCCTCCGCCGCCTGCACATCATCGATCCAGCTATGAAGCGTACGAAGAACGATTAGTACCCACCCTGAGACAGTACGTAATCACTCGTATATTATCGTATAAAAATATATATAAATGCTAACGGCACGACTAATACGAATTTAATAGTTCGCACACGAACGAATATTTGCGGAGTTATCAAATCGAACAAACGGAACAACAGCGAGGCAGATCAAAATTGGCCGAGCGTGAAAGAAAACAAGCGGCACTTCCTATTCTTATCTTCGGAGAGGAGCTGGTAATCATTGATTGAATGTTTTTAATATGAATGTTATCTGTGCAATATTTTAAATAATAAATTATTACAGGTTGAAAAAATATATTCAAAGCATTTCGCTGAAAAAGAAGACGGCTTACAGCGCCTTAAGGTATCGTCCGTTGATTTTTATCAGTACGTTAAAATAAGAATTTGTTTTAAATATAACGTATTATATAACAGGGTGAGCTACGATCCTTCGATACGAAGCCTCCGGGAGGTGCCGGCGGTCCTGCGGCTCTTTCGCCTAATAAAGCAGCAAGGGCGGCGGCTTTATTATTACATAGAGCGTTGAGAGATCCCGTTTTTTCTGTATACAGTCTAGCGGCTGAATCGACTCGAGTATTTTTTACGGAATTCATAGCCGGAAGGTAAGATTAAATTCATCATTTAAATTAAATTTAGCAATCAACCGTCGATTTTAATCCGACGTTTTGATTGCAGAGTCAACAGCGCAGAAATTGGACGCAGTGTGGAAAGACTAGTACCGGAATTATTAACGCGAGCCGGTGATCCAGCGCCTCGTGTTCATTCATTGGCGATGCATACTTTATTAACAATGGCCGATTGTCCGCCCGTTAGGTAGTATTTTATCTTTTTATTCAAAAATATATCGGTGTTCGTATTTAATATTGTAATATTGTTATATTTATAATTTCAGAAGCTTGAATATAATTCCATCGTATTTGGTGAGGCCGCTCACGGCAGGAACCGCGCCACGATTGGCTCTTTCCAGGCTGTTAATGGTAGAACAGTTATTGCTTAACCACGGCATTGATAAGAATAGGTATTTTATATTATAATTTGATGATATTTCTTTAACGGACTTATTTTTATATTCGAATTATTTTTAACGTAGCGGTCTGAAAGCTCGCGCGGTAGCGGAATTAGGTGCAGGTGGTTTAACTCACGGACAGGGTGCTGTAAGACGTGCTGCTGAGCGACTTCTTATGGCAGCGTATGAACGTGCACCTCGATTGGTTCGCGGACAATTACCGCCCGATGATCCGGTCACGCGTCGTAATCTCTTATATCGTCATCTCTTTGAAGGATTTGACCGCATTGATAGAAGGGTTGGAATCTTTTTTCTTTTTGTATATTTGGCGTAGACGAATTTAATAATAAATCAATGATTATATTGTGTTATTTCAGAAACAAGAGGAAACATTAGGCATTAGTCAATGCGAAGATGTACCGACGAATAAATTTGAAAGTTATACGATGAATTCAATGATGATGGAGTCCATGACGGCATCTCAAATGACGAATTCAATGTCGTCTTCGATGGGTAGTTCTATGACGGGATCGTTGTATCAACCGAAAAGCAGCATGAAAAGACAATCGTCCAAGAAATACAATTCAAGCGTCGGATTCAACGGAGTAAAAGCCGATGTAGAATATCCCGGATATAATAAGCTTCGATTGGATAGCGCCGTCAGTCCGAAGCATCAATCAAAGATAAACAAAACTGCTCAAAACCCAAGGAATTACGTTTTAGAAAAAAATTGGCAAAATAGTATACAAAACGGAAATTATTGTCCTCAAATTGAAGAAAATTATCCGGTAGATACGAACAAGTATCAAAGCATTGATATGTCGGAAAACTCTAACAAAGTCGTCGGAACGCCCAAGTCAAATAAAAGCCCCGTGATGAACTCGACGAACAATTTAAATTCGCTCAACAATTCAAACACGTTTCATAAAAGTAGCATCGTCGCCAGAAATTTGCATTCGAGCATAGTATTTGATAATAAATCCAGTTACAGCGATAGCGAAAACGTGACAGCGATTGAAAACGGCGTCAAACAACTGCACAAGGCGGATTCCAAGAAGACTTCTTCCGATACGATAAAAAGCAACACGCACGGCTACGGCGTCTCCAACGGCGTGCACGAGAGTCCCGGAGGTACGCTAAAGAAGAACAAAAACATAAAGAACACAATTTTTAGAAGCAAATCGGGATCGAACGTGCCGACTTGTTTCGACGATAACAATTACGACAGCTTCGATGACAGTCAAGTCGAGGCGTACGAATATTGCAAAGGAAGCAGAGAAGACGTTAAAAACATCGCCGAAGACACAAAGGAAAATTATGATAGCGGCACGAGCACTCCGGAAGTCTGCGATAAATACGAAGACAAGTATGTAAATCATTATTTTTTTTTACATAAACGACATATGTATTTAATAAATAATCTATTTGAACAGCGGCCAGAGTAACGGAGACAGCAGCGAATGCCCGTTTTGCTTGGCGAGCGTCGCAGAAGGCGCTCTAGATATTCATTATTGGCGTACATGTCCATTACTGTGCCGTTGTACAGCGTGTCGGGCACCACTCGAGATAAGAATTCTATCGCAGCATTTAACCGGTCTTTATTAATACGTTAATTGAATAAATTACGCATGATTTATAGCGTTTAAAATTTATTGTTAATTTCAGAGGATTGTCCGCATAGCAAAAGCTATCGTCAATGCAACCGATGCACTGAGGCTATCGAAATAGAAAATTATCAACGTCATTTAGCGGACGATGATTGCATAGGTATACAATTTCGATTTAATATATATTATAATCTATTATGTATTACGTACGTAACACATGTATTTGTATTTAGAAACAACTCAAAACCTTTGGAAGTGTCCACTCTGCCATAATAACGTGCAGGGCGACGATGAAAGTTGGCGACATCATCTGACGGCCGATAGCACTGCTGAAAATCCTTGTACTATGAATCCGAGAGCTTCGCCTAATAAATAATGCGATCGATGCATTCACTAGTATTCCATCTGCGCAATAAAATGTGCGTAAATCGTGTGTTCGTCCAATAATCAAAATGACGTGTTAAAAAATAAAGATAAAAAATCATCGGAACGCCGTAAATAAGGGGAAAAAAGCCTTATAATATAATCGTTAAGCATAAGTGTGAAAGTGAAGATTGCCAACGGATATTTTTTCAGTATTATGAAATTTTTTCATCATTAAAATGTATTACTAGGATTAAAAATAACACAGCAAATTTTCAAATATGCAACGCAAAGATATTCCTGATTAATATAATCGTAAATATACAATAACTAATATTAAAGTATCGCATAATGGAACTTGATTACAACAAATATATAACGGAACCGGCCAATTTTGATTTATTCTTATATTAATAAACGCGTAATTTAAAATACAAAATATTTATAAAAATAAAAAGAGATTAAAAGCTGATATTTAATTTACTGAATACGATTGTTGTAAGCGAGTTCGTTTCCATTTTGCTTTGCGTTCCCGCGAGAACTCTGTCCAAGGAAGCTTTCCATATAAAATTGTATTCGTTCCATTCAATTCGTAGATTAAGCGTTCAATAACGACGTAGATCTTTCTCGGATGCGTTAATATCGTTTGGTGTCTCAAGGTGCAGTTGATGAAATCCTTCCACTAATTAAAAATATGAATAAAATTAGAATCGTAGGAGGTTTTAGTCCGTTTTTATAGATGGTCCCGTCCACAAAACTGAAAATCGATTCGATTGAAAATAGAACAACGGATGAACAGAATGTTTATTTAGATGAACGAAGGCGATTACGAGCTATATTTTTGTTTTATCGTTGACATATTCATGAATATCTTCTGCTTTATGTGACCTGTCCTTTGAGAATTTTAGCAATTAGAGACCCTGTTTAAGCCATTGGCCAACGTGTAGGATTCCGACCTTCTTCGAGCATATCGGACATGATTTTCTCGGAGGACAAGTTGAATAAAAGCGGAAAGAGTACATAACACTGTTTAACTCCCCTTTTCCTGAATATTAGATTACCGATTAGCTGAATTTTATAGGAAATAAAATGACGATATAAATATCGATAATACGATAAAAATAATTGTTACTACGTTTATTTATTAGTAATTTTTTAAATACTGTTTGTAAATTGAATAATTATTATTCTATGTTTTGTAGCATATATTATCTGTGATATTTAAATGAGTATTTAATTTTATTAGCATAATTACATTCATAAAATATTCTTTGAATATTCAGAATCTCGACGACAGCATAAGCTCCAATTTATAAAAAATCGTAATGGGCGCGAGTATAAGCACGGTTATTTAAAAAATGAGTTGTAACGTAACAAAGAATTGTTTGGATAAACGGTTTAGCTCGTTTTTAGTGCAGTAATTTTATTTAACAGATTATAAAGATCATTTCAAATGTTACAAAAATACAAAAGATTTTCAGCACCGAGTAAAAAGCTCATTAAATTATAGATCAATTATAGAAAAAATTAATTAATACAATGATCAATAGAAAATATTTCATAGTTTGTCTAAAAACTTAATCCGTAATACAGTTTGCAAATAATATAACGGATGATACGCTGGAATAATAAGCGTTAGCCTAGTATTTTATCGTTGTTCATACCAAAGATCCTTTGATGAATATCTTTAAAAGGATGGAGATGAAAAAATTTATTTTACACATCAACGTCTTTTCCGATACGTTTAATAACGACATATTTATAGCATCTATATATTTATGTAATCAATTATTAATTCCGCATAAGGAAAAATGCGTAACGTACACTATTAAATTATAAAAGCATTTATGAACTTGGAACTATTTTTTTAATCGTGTGCACCTCAAGAATTTGATAGAAACGTCGTACGTGTTTATTTCCGAATATGACTGGTATTTAATTTGTCTACCGTGCGCAATTTGATCAGCTTTACTAGATGTCTTTACATACATCAAATTTACTGTTATCATATTCAATAAAATTATGTAGACGAGGTTTAATTAAATTTGGAATGAATAAAGGAAAACAAAAAAATGTCTTTATTTCTTATTTTATCTCATTGTTTTTGATCAATAAATGCGATTTCTAATGCCGAAGGTATGAAGTGTATAAAAGGCATCATAACTCTTAAGCTGATTGTTAAAAGCCCTAAGTGCTAAAAGTCCTAAAATTGGAGGGAGTGGCCACAAGATTTCTGTGTCCGAATTTCGGACCACTGATACATCAAAAGAGCGCATTGTGATTGGACGCCATGTCCGAATATGTTCACTGTCACAATTCTGTTATAAGGGACACAACAACAAAGAGGAATTATTAAAAACTTGAATAGAAATTAATTGACGATCAAAACTAAAACAAATCAAAATCAGCAGGATTCACTTTGAAAGGATTAAAAAAAGAATGAAATCGCAACATTGAAACATTAATTTTTTTTTAATATCTATAACAAATTTCAATTGTCGTGGCATTAATATAAGTCTTCTAATTTAATATAATTCATTTTAATACTTGCATCATACAATTGCTTCGATTACAAATATAATTTCTTCTATAACAATAATACAATTCATTATTTTTTATAAAAATCATACGAAAATTGTATTAGATATAGAAAATAAATTTTATGAAGAATTGTAAATATCATCATAAGATTAATAGTTCAAATTACTTTAATGAAAAAAAACGTATCAAGCTTTGTCAACATTTTCCTCGTCGAGTTTCATTTCTTCATCCTTCATTTCGTCGATTTTAGAATCGATATCTTCTTCGCCGGTCATTTTTTCTCCGTTGTTTTCTTCAATGGTTGCATCTTCATCATTTTGATTGGATTCTTCGGTGGCTTTCTTGAATTTATTTACATCTGGAACAAGATTTTTTAAATTTATATCATACATTTCCGTATATACTATTATAGGCGCAAGTTGGCTTGAACGCCACGAAAAGTCAGATAAGCTATTAAGCTCTTTCAACAAAGATAAGACGACTTTCATTTGTGTTGTCTTGAGAGCAGGCGTTTGTTTTGATAATTAAGATACTTGCATCATTATTATCGTCGACCGATTTTATTATTCCTCCTTGACTGTTCTGGAGTGGCGTTTTTAGCCGAGTACCACTACTCCTTTGCAAAATCTATTCCTTCAGAAGTAAACTGGCAGGCTTGCACGGTAACCCTATCTTTTTTATTTTTGCAACACATTAATAGACAAAAATAGCTGAACAACAGAAAGCAGATGCCATAAATGTTGAACATTAAGAAGTAGTCCGAAGAAATTAACGAATATTAAGTGCTATCTACAATGTTAAGGTTCATTTATTGAGCCTGGTTCATTATCGAGCTTGTTACATGCTTCGGCGGAACTGACAGAAAAATGGATTTACATTAGAGCATTAATTTTGTTAACAATTAATAAAGAATATATTTAAAAAAATATGATTACCAAATTTAGATGTATCTTCTCCGAGCAATCGTAGCATATGGACAGTGTCTGGTATACTAGTGTATGCACGAAGAGAGCGCACTCCTCGCCATCCCACCATTTTCAAAGATAACCCATCTTCATTGCATATTAGTACGCAGCTTCCACTCGCTAAATCATTAGTAACCAATGAATTTCAATCATTTTATTTATAGATTCCAAAAATACTAACAAAATATGACTTACGTAAATCTTTAACTTGTTCCTGCGTTTCACTAGTTAATAGCTCTATTTCAGGCGGATTATTGGGATTATCATTAAGCAATAATAAAACGAGATCTTTTTTGCATAAATTGATTTTTCTGTCAGGAGCTATGTACGATATTACGCTAGGCAAACCTTCCTGTGATAACCTTGAAAATGTAAAATACCAAAATCAAATAACGTAGATTTAAAAAAATATTAATTCAAATGGCATTTGAAAATATAAATACCTAAAAGCGCAGGACATATTTTTGTTATCGCATCGTACAAATGTTTTCACACCCGTGTTGATCATTTTGACTTTATTTTCATTTCTTTTTACAACATCCCTTACAATTGGCGATACTAAATAGATATTTTTCTTTTTTCCTACGTGACAACGGGTCAATAAGCATTTAGGATCGAATTCATCGCTCAAATGATAGAAGTTTTTAATGGAAGGGAAAACGTCTTCATTTTCTCCCGAAAAGAAAACAAACGGATCTTCTCTATAGCCGTCCATACGTCTGCGTTTTCTTTGAGGTCCCCAAGGAGCTGATTTCGTATCGGTTTTACTTTCTGGCGTTGTGCCATCGTCTTCTTTTGTCGCAACCTCTTTTGATTCATCAGTTGGCACTGACGGCGTCTCTGGAAATTTTTCTTTCTTCTCAAACGGTAAAAGACTGACCTTTTCGAGCAAAGCGACGAAAAAGCCACCCGTGTCTTGATGATGAGGCAATATTCTTATGCTGTGAAACAATGATATTAATATAAATTAACTTGCTATTGTATAAAATAAACAATGCTCTCCGAATAATCATACCATCGATCAAGATGAAACTCTTCAATTTCTTCAGGTGCCGACGGGAACATTTGAGGTCTAACAACTGTCGTCCATTTTTCAGGTACGTCTTCAAATTTATCGAAAAAATCTAGATCTTTCGTCGCCGGTTTCCAATGAGTCAAACCCTTTGAAAATTTAAGACCGGGGAGCATATATTCAATGTTTACTAACTGAAGAGATCCTTTAGCTTCTTTGAGCAATCTAAGAATAACCGCTTCGCATTCGAGCGGATTGAAAGAACACGTGGAATAAACCAAACGCCCCCCGATCGCTAATAATTCAGCACCACGATGAGCTATACGATATTGAATTCTGCAATAGAAAAATACAATATAAAAACTGCTATATTATAATATTTATGTTGTAAAGATAAATTTTAAATACCCGTGTAAGTTGTTTCCGTTACCCGGAGACCATTTTTGCCAAATGTCTGCATTTTTCCTCAATGTGCCGTCGCCTGAACACGGAACATCGCACAATATCCTATCGAATTTTAATAACCTACTACCCACCTTTTCATCTCCTATGGTCAAGGGAGGCATGAAAGAAGCATCATGATTTGTGATTAAAATGCACGGTGAATTGAGACGTTTTGCTTGATGTACCAACATATAACACCTATTGTTATCGACATCGTTTGCCATGACAAAACCTATATTATTGAATAACATTGAATTATTGTAAATTAACATGTTTACGAATATGTATCGAATGAATGTATCGGGTGTGTGAATAAGTTCTTGTCGTTTTTCGTGAAAATAGATCTTTTATTTTAAAATATCAAATAAATCACCTGCAGCTGGCGGCAGAGAAGACAGAGGCAATGATCTTCAGCAGACGGAGAAGATCGAGGGGAAACCAGCTTGTCCACGATGGACACGAGATTGAGTATAATAAAACGTTACAATACCTCCGGATCATCATGGACTGTAAGCTGTCCTTTAGGAAACACATAAAAGTAATTGTGTAGAAGGTAGCCAGCGAAATTGGACGACTCATTCCCAATATCGGAGGGCCAAACCCGTGCAGAAGCATTATAAATGAAGTCATACACTCAATTCTTCTGTACGGAGCCCCGAAATGGCATGAGGGGCTCACATATGAAAGCAACAGAAAGAAGCTGACAAAAGTCCAGCACTTATTCACACATCTAATAGAATAAACCCAATATCATCATACCTGTGGGCATTTTTCCATCTTCGGCATGCAAAAATTCAATTAGTTGAGCAGTTTTTGAACCAGGCGAAGCACACATGTCAAAAACCTAAAGAAAACACTTGATTTTAATATTTTTACGTATAAAAATAAATACATCTATAATGGTTCTCTAGTATGAGCTTACTTTATGGTGTGGTTTAATTTCTAATACGATGGGTGGAATCATTGAAACAGCTTCTTGGCGAGAAATACTTCCGGAGTTTGTTTCCGCAGTAAGAAAATTATGTAAACGGTAATACGCTTCACTTCGACGTATGTCTGTTCTAGTCAGCTGTAACTGCCATGCCAAACCACCCGGATACCTATTCCGAAATGTAACGAATGCATTATATATTAACACATATCAAAATAAAGACATGAAATGCAAATGATTGATTTTTACCAAGGCAAACATATAGGTTTTTTATTTTCTTGTTCAACTTCATCGTTATTTTCTTGTTTTACTATTTCTTTATTATCGCCATTAGATTCCTCTAGCGTCAACTCGGAAACAGGTATTTTACTGTTTAAGATATCATTAAAAAATTGTCCTTTAACAATTTCGAGCAGAGCGCTCGCTTCTCCTTTTGAAGCGGTAATTCGAAATGCAGTAGGCAAATTTTCTTTGAGAGTCGACATAAATAGATCCCATTCTTCTGGAGGACATATATTCTGGGCCTATTTAAATAAAATGTTCCTTATGAATTAAATAGGTCTCTTAGCGCACAAAATAAAAAATTATGTTTGTTTTGGTAACTGCTTAAGAAACAAATTTATCACGATAACATAAATTATTTTAGAATAATAACAAAATAATGAATTACCTTGTAGTATTTTTCAAAAGCCTCGTTTTCCTTTATTATTTCCGCGTAATGTTTTCTGCCATCGTCTTTGGGTTTTGGATTTTTTGCCTTCAATAACATAAAAATTAAATTATTATTAATGCGGTATGTAAAATACATTTTTTCTTTTGCTTTAATACTAGTGATTACCCGGCATGTGTTGCAATGCACAAAGAAAGTTTTTATATTTTGATTCTACTTATGCTTTCATGCATTTTTAATTATGCTAACTTTATTTTTAATATAAATACGCAGATGAGTTGCTGTTGCAATGTGGTATGAATTAAAATAATGACGTTTGTGTGTTAGCGTCTCACGGTATAGTTCATCAAAGATCAAACAATTGGCAAATACATAACAAATCGACGGTGTAAATTATTTAAAATATGGTATTTATAAATAAAAATTATACGCCTCACATGATAAGCTTTCATCTTTATTTTTAGCTCAGATTTTAGATAAACATTTATTCTACGCTCAAAACAATATCAAATTTAACGGAACAACCGTTCAAATAATTAATGTAATAAAGTATACTTTTTTGCATTCAATCACACCGTTACGCATACCATAGATTGAAAACCACTATTATGAATACTTTTGAAGGCACCGATGAACATTAATTTCATCATAGATCAACAATTATGTGGCAAAAGTAGTACACAAAAAATACAACTTATTCGTAACCGCATTGAAGATACATCGAATAATACATTCATAACAATAATAAAACACACCAATTCCTTTTTATCTCGTTTCCTTTGGGCGAATTTGTTATACTTTCTTTTATTTCCCATGCTGCAATTGAACACAACGCTGAACTGTCACAAAATGAGGTTAGGTACACGTGCCGATCATATACAGACAATAACGTGTCAGAATACGACCATGTCTTTTAGCGTAAAAATCGCATTTTTAAAAATGTAATTAATTTAATAATTGAAAATGTATGCTATAAAATTTTAAAATATTACATTCGGTTATTTAAAAATTAAATATACTTATTTTAATCATTTTGCAGAAATTCAGCACAATTGATTGTTTAAAAAATATTTTTATTTACGCTATAATTTATATAATTATTTGCATCTAGCTTAGATATTTTGATTGTGTATTAAAGTGCACCTAAATACATTGTTCTGAAAATGACATGACTTTTAATAGAACATGTCAACTTGATAAGCAAATGATTACATTTGTGACCTTCGACAATATTTACTTTGGTCATTTGATGTGTTTATTAGACGGCAATTGGCAGACTCGATCCATACTTATCTGACGACCGTCTCCAAATCAATTCCACCATTACACTTGTGAAGAAGACCACTCGATAACCGGATTTAGAGGTCAGTGTCCATCGATTATTATTGTTTGAATCTAGGAATTGTTGCTTTTTTGTTATAAAATATATATTTTAAGGCCATCCAATACTATATTTCATTATCAAGAGTCTTTTGGCAAAGTATTAAATATGAATATGCATTTAAAGAATTGTGTTATAATGTCGAAAAAATGGATTGCCACAAATTTGCATCCTTATCTTTGAACTTGATGAAATGATCAATGAAAATGGTGTCCATTTTATGATCATATAATTTATAAAAATGAAGCTATTCATATTGCATTGTAATGATTAGTTCCATAACATTTCTGGCTTAATTTGATCTCCCTATTGTTTATTGTATTGACACTCTTTATTGACATTTGTCAATTTGACAATACAAAATATAGCGACACTATTATCGTCGGTCAATGGCATGGCATCTATTGTAGAGCACATCAAAAATAATCGATAAAAAACCGATAAGATCAATATATTGATGTAGTTCTTAGATGTACATCGTCGATAATGTTGCGAGACATATTGATCGTGTGATTATTTTGAAGTGCAATCTTGATAAATCACTCCAGTTCAATAATTCATATAGATAAGCCCTTGTATTTTGCTAAAAGTCTTATAAGACATCCAAGAATTCACCATGCTTATACTATGCCAATGTAAATATGTGCCAAAACAGGTTTTCAAACATGTCTATTTTATGCAAATTTCAATTATCGACTTATTTCCATCCAACATATTGTAGAAAAAAGCTGCCATCTTTTATGCCCAGTGCATAAAATAATACTTTTTAAGCAAGCTAGTGCCATCTTTGGCTTTGTATAAACAGGACTAGAGAACAAGGGGTGGTAAAGCAGTAATCGTTCTGTAGACTGTAGATATGGCGTCCGATCGCGAGGCGTACATTCGTCATGTCAGCGGCCCGAAAAGCGGACCGGTTGGATACACAGACCTTGTGGCCACTCCGTCCTAAAAGAACAAAAAGGTTTGGCCAGACCATCTTATGAACGGAAGGGTTAAATAAATTTCGAGCACATCAAGCTCAAATGGTTTGCCGTCACTTGCTTATAACCAAATGCATTAATTTGAAACGACCCAAATGAATTTCACACAGAAAATAAGCATTCAATTCCTTCAAATCCAAAATAAGACAATCATTTAGATCCCTTATTTGAGTTTTTAAATGCACAAAAGTCATAAATATAATATTAAAATCTTGATGCAACCCAAAGATCGTACGCTTGTATCGATTTTTTATTAAAATCCCTATGGCGTATATCAAATATTTAATCATGAAAATTTGTTTTGTCTGTAATTATGTTTGAACAAGGCTTAATAACTATTTTGCTGTGGAAAATTTATGCAATTTGCAAAGTAATTTGCGCGAAGTTGTTGATAATTTTTATAAACTCAATTGATTTTAATGAAGCTTATATGATCATTTATATTACGGGAACCATCCAGAAATTAAGGTTACAACATTAATGTAGGATCAAAAAATGCTTGTATTTAAATGATATTCCGGTGTAAGCATTCTGGACGCTCATCTCGCACACAACTTCTTGTGATCAAGTTTTTCTGACACAATTTTATCAAGGAGGCTTCGAGAAGTGTCAGGAAATTCTTCCTGAAGGTTGTCAAGCGTCACACGGCGATAATTTCGCATTTGTTCTTCAATTTTTTGCACAAATTCGTCAGAAATCACTGATGATCTTCCACTCCTTGCCTAGTCGTGAATATCAGTACGGTCTTCTTTGAACAATTTAACCCACTTCGTGACATGATGTCGACTCATCACATCACTACCATAAGCTTTCACGAGCTTCCGATGGATATTCGCAGCGGTATTGTTCTGCAAAGCCAAAAAACTGATGACCGCGAGGATCTCGCACGTACATGAGGTGGTGAGAGCGCGCGACGACCTCTCCATCAGAATAGTTTACTGTGACTGAACAAAATGGCCGACAAACACGCGAACCCAACCAAACTGACCGTTATGACGACTTTAAAACAAAAAAAAATCCCTTGGCGTCAGGATGCCCTGTAACCTTATTTTCTAGATGACCCTCGAAAATAATAAAAATCAATGGCGTTGTTCGAAGCGTCAATTGTATTCAATTCAACGTCTTCAATTCAATCAGACGATGCTGATTGCTTTGAAAAATATGCCACATTGACCGCACAAATACAAGATGATATTGTCATGTTGTAAATTTGAATTTCATACACTTTCACTGTGCACGTTTGTCATTTGTGCTTTCATGGAAAGGTTCGGAAAATGTATCCAATCGGTTGTCTGATGGCATGGGGGACGGAGGCGCGGGGGGCGGAAGAATTTTATTACGCGCTTTTAAAAAGAAAGAGAAAGGCAATATTAAAGTATATAATACTGGTGCATTTAAAAGCACAATCAGTCGCCGACGGCCACCCGACCTGTACGGATCGCTTCGCCGCCGCGCTGATTGCCCCGTAGTCCTACCGTCTTCACACATAATTTGTTTTATTTCAGTTTTGGGCCCCATGCGGTCCAATATGCCTACCAATCAATAGAGAAATAAGTGCATGTTAACTCTTCTATCAATAAAATATCTGGCCAGACCATCATGATTTTGCAATGAGTTTTTTTTAAATAGTAGTTATGTATAGATCTTACCAAATCTCCTTCAAATCAATCTAAGAGTTTAATTTAGATTTAAAATTTTATAAAACCAGAGCCCATAAAATAAGTTTGGCTAGACCTAGATATTTTTTTCAAAGGGTTTATACAGGATATCACATTTAATCTTCATTTACCAAAATATTTTGTTCCATTTTTAAGAAATCCTTTTTGCATCATATGTTTAAAAAACACCCAAGTTATTTTTTACCTGTGCTACAGAAAATGTTTTCGAATCATATATTTAGATATGGTAAAAACCAGATTAGTATATTTCGTACGATAGTTTGTTTATCTATTTAATTGAGGGGAGTACATTAAATAATTTCATTGACAGAAGGGTTAACAAAACGGCAATTGAAACACAACCGATCATTGCAAAGGACGATATCAAAAACAACATCTAAGAGGATTGCAATAAGAATATTTTTCGTTCGGTCTTCCATTGTTTATGTTCTATTCCGGCTTGTTTTTTAAGTACAATAGAACCTCGATTATCCGGATTCATTGGGGATGAAAGTAGTCTGGATAACGAAAATTCGGATAATCGAAAATAATTATAATTATCAGAGAAAGTATGAATAATTTTTAGCAGTAACTTTTCCCCATGAATTTTAACTTCCCTGATACCATGTCGTCTTTTGAATTTTTCAAGCCAGATACCAGATATTGGCTGTCCAGTTGAACGTCTTTGTATGAACCACATAAAAATACACTCTTCAACTTCTGTATTTTCTGATTTTTTCATAGCTTTCGCTCTGAGCTTCCATCTTCAGATATTAAACAATTAATAAAATTATGTGAGCCAAAATGGACAATTTTTTGGTTTTATTTTGAACAATCCGGATAATTGAGGTTCTACTGTAGTTTGGTGATCCTTACATTAAATATATATTTTTAATTTTTTTTTTTGCATATTACCGAAATTTCAAAATGAATATGCACAAAAATAAAAATAAAAAATTTTGAATTTATTTTTATTCGAAATAAATATTTTTATCAATCAAAATAATATTCAATTTTATTCGTACGGGTTGTAAAATAGGAAACTGTTGTGCGCATGCGCAGTGTAGAGATTCGTCTCTGGGAGTTTGTTACGTTATTTGACATCAGTGCCGGTCACCTTTAATAATATTCAAATAATAGACGTCAAAGTGTTAAGATGGCTGCCGCAACATGTATTAGGCTAATTAAATACAGAACATAACATATGTTATCATTGAACAAATATTTTATTTTTTGAGAGAGATGATAATATGATAAAGCTATATGCTAATTATTATCTTATTGGTCTATTTCCTAATGTAATTTCTAGTGTAATCGTGATAGTCGCAATAAAGCAACGCTATCTTAGCTAGCGGTGGACTACAACTCATATTATTTAAGACGGATTCCACGGCTAAAGTCTCAACATGTAATTAATATAAGCGAGAATTGAATATATAACAATGTCCTGTCGTATACCCAAAATCCTGTTGTATACCCAAAATCCTTTCATATACCCAAAATCCTGTCATATACTCAAAATCTTGACATATACTCAAAAACTTGTTATGTACTCAAAATCTTGTTGTAAACTGATTGAGCATATTAAGATGAATTATTTTACATTTTACAGAACATGTCCGCGTCTCCAGACGGCAAATTTCAATTTGCTATAGATAGAGGCGGTACATTCACAGACGTTTTTGCAAGATGCCCAAACAACGAAATAAAAACACTTAAATTACTATCGGAAGATCCGGGTAACTACGAAGATGCCCCGAGGGAAGGGATTCGTCGTATTCTACAACAAGTAATTTTAATCGACTAAATCTATGTATTGTTTTGCATGCTTTTTGAAGATATCCACATATTTTAATTGACTTTCAGGAGACGGGACGAGCTTTAGACGCCGACGGAAAAGTCGATTCGTCGCTAATAGAATGGATAAGGATGGGAACCACGGTGGCTACGAATGCGCTACTCGAAAGAAAAGGCGAAAAGATGGCACTGGTGATTACAAAAGGATTCAAAGATCTATTGTACATCGGCAATCAAGCGAGGCCCAATATATTTCAATTAGTACGTAATATATTCCATTTACGGATCATTCCGTGTGGAATATTCCATTTTACATCGGTTGAATTAACAAACAGGACATAAGAAAACCGGAGGTGTTGTATTCGGCGGTGATTGAAGTGGATTGCCGCGTGGCTCCCGCTCTAGAAAACATATGCGATTTAAAAGGCGGCGTGTGCAAACAGGACGGAGGCTGCGGTTGGCGAACGGTCACCGGTATGCTTCGGAGCGTTCCTTTCGAACATATCACCGCCGTCATCATATTTCAGCATTTGCGTGCATTTATTTCAGGAACGACCGGAGAAAAATTGTACGTTATAAAAGAACTGGACGCCGTCGCCGTAAGAAATGATCTTCTCAATCTTAAGAAGCAGACCGGCATCAATAGCATTGCCGTTTTGATGGCGCACAGCTATACGTACAACGATCATGAAATAATGATCGGACAAATTGCCAAGGAATTAGGTATTTATAATTCCGAATGCGATGACATTTTTTCGCATCTAAAATAACATCGTTTTTAAATTAAATAATGCAGGATTTTCGCAAGTATCGTTGTCGCACGAAGTCATGCCGATGATTCGAGCGGTCGCAAGAGGATTCACCGCTTGCGTCGACGCCTATCTCACTCCGCATATTCAACGATACATCAACGGTTTCGCCGAAGGATTTTCGGATAAATTGAAGAACACAAACGTATTATTTATGCAGTCGGACGGCGGTTTAACGCCGATGGAAAAGTATTCAATTTAAAAATACCGGTTGAACGAATAAAATTCTGCGAGTTATTCAAGCGTATATTTGTAGTTTTATAGGATCACGTGCAATTCTCTCGGGGCCTGCCGGTGGCGTTGTAGGATACGCTTTGACTACGTACCAAAAAGAAACAGATTTACCTGTCATCGGTATGATGAATTTCGTAGAAAATGTAGTATTATTCGGTATTTGTTCAATTAATACGCGTAATATATTTTAGGCTTTGATATGGGCGGCACTTCAACGGATGTATCTCGATATGCTGGATCTTTAGAGCACGTTCACGAGGCAACTACGGCCGGTATTACGATTCAAGCGCCGCAATTAGGTATTGCTTCAAATATTTTTGTTAGATAATAAAAATTTCTTTCAACGTGTAACCAAATTTTTATTGTATAGACGTGAATACAGTAGCAGCCGGCGGAGGTTCAATCCTCACGTTTCGCTCGGGGCTATTCTGTGCCGGTCCTGAATCGGCAGGCGCACATCCCGGACCTGCATGTTATCGTAAAGGCGGTCCATTGGCCGTTACCGATGCGAATTTAGCTCTGGGAAGATTGCTACCTGAATATTTCCCCAAAATATTCGGTCAAAATGAGAACGAGACTCTCGATAAGGGAGCCACTATTAGAGAATTTGTAAAAATAACCGAGAGGATTAATCATTTCTTAAAAGCGACAGGCGGCAAAATGATGACATCAGATGAAGTCGCGATGGGCTTCATAGACGTAGCAAACGAAGCAATGTGTCGTCCTATCAGGTCTGTTAAATACACGTTTTGAATTAATTTTATCATTGTCAGTGAATTAATCGACGTTTTAAATGATCCAGGGCTTTAACGACTGCGCGTGGATATGATACGTCGCATCATGCTCTGGCGTGTTTTGGCGGAGCTGGTGCACAACATGCGTGTGCTATTGCTCGTTCTCTCGCAATACACACTGTCTTTGTGCATAAATTTGCAGGTGATTTATAATAATCGAGATTTTATAGCTGGGATTTTAACGATGTTATATAACAAGTCCATTTTTAAAGGTATATTGTCGGCGTATGGAATGGCATTAGCGGATGTTGTGCATGAAGCACAGGCCCCGTGCGCATTGGATTATGTTCCTAAAAATTTTGATTTACTAGATGCTCAGATTGACGCACTTTCAAAGACCTGTAAAGAGAAGCTGTTATCACAGGTAAGCGTTAATATGAGACATATAGAAAAGTTAATTGTGTTTTAGATATTTTATTATAGTTTAAACCAGGGGTTATTGACTTTCCTCGACTATGATGTATTTACTACAACTCGACTCTAATAATGGGAATATCAATATGAAATATAATAGATACGGGGTTCATAATTATTCAGAATTTCATATGGTGTACCAAATACATATCATAGTAGCACGCGGGTATTTTTAGCACGGAAAGGGAAAGGTTAATAAGCATGATGGATTTGAGAGCAATTATGGAAAGATGTAAAACCAAGACGTTTGATTCGCTTTTTGGCAAGACGAATATGAAAGATTTCATTGCACTTGCCCCAAAACCTTCATTCGGTCGAAAATCATACTTTATCTGATGAGCTTTTCAGTGATTTTTTATCTTTGAAATTTTTGTTTGGCACTGTAAAACTATAATTGAAAGTGAGGAGAGCAGTGATGAAGAAGTATTGAGTTTTGCGAGAAAGGCTATAAATAAAATTCATCAATTTCAAGCTTGGATAACAAGGATGCACATACAGATGAAGACTTTGATGTTAGATGAACTGGCTGTAGAAGAATAGGAGTAATTGACAATATCCAATGCAGCTTCTGATAGAATTACCTTATAATATTACTCCGGGTGAAGTTCTTTTATTATTCATGGATGAAAAAGTAACGTAGCCTTCTGCTAGCGGAAACGATCAGTGGAAAGCATAACGTATCATTGCAAATTTTTTTATAGGAACAACCGTAGTAAATGCTCATGTCGTGTATCAAAAAGAAACAAATAAGAAAATTTTGGGAACTTCCATTTAAATATTGCTCGTACGACAAACGGAAAATGCTGGGTACGACAATCAAAAGTAGGACAAAAAAAGCATTCTATCATTTAAAAGTTCGTAAAAATCCATAGGGCAAACACGGTATATAGATCGGAGGAGTCGGCAAAGCAGGTTCATTCGTCATGTCAGCGGTCTGAAAAGTGGACCAGTTGAACACAGACCTTGTGGCCATTCTGTCTTCTTTTAGGGCATTTTACGGCATTCATCGGGGATAGATGCGTACCCGGGGCCATCTGTACGATCACGGAAGCCCGCACAGAGGTTAAATTACATAGATGGCTCACTGCAAATGCTCAATGCACTAACTTACGCTACTATCTTAGCTAGTTTTTTAGTTTTAAGTTACAAAATCTAGCTAATTTCTTCTCCGTGTTGGAGTACAAGTGGCCACTTTTAGAATGAGCCTGTCTTTGGGGAAATTTTTTGTCAACATGCGATGTACGGCATTTTTTTAAAGGCCGACCATGTCTGTAGTTCGCGCCCTTACACTGGACGGTCATCAAATACCATTTTGTGGATTTTCTTCACCATTTCTGGAGTGGTTACCTCAGTTCGGGGCAGGAGGGGCATGTTAGATACTTGCCACAGGCGCTTCATACCCTCGTTACGTCTCTGATGTAGACAACGCTAAAGAGGTGGGAAATAATAACAGTTGTTGACTCGCCAATGTTAGATTTAAGAAGTGTGTGGTGATGTAAGAAAAAGGTCGGAAACCCCTGGTTTAAACGCAACATCCTTCATGATACATAATGAAAACAATAAATTGATCCGTGAAGTCGTTTATGAGAACCTTGATGATTTTAATATATTTACATTGAATATGACTAAATATAAATTTAATTGACGATAGGGTTTTGAAGAGTCGCAAATAGTTCTAGAGCCATTTTTACATATGCGCTATTTTGGGACGGACTGCGCGTTGATGTGCACTCCTTTGAAAGTGTACGATTCTAATACTACAGCGCATGGAGATTTTCTCACATCTTTCCTTACAAGGTATATTAAAATGCATTATATAGCGATAGCGTTTCTAATTAATTTGACTTTTAAAATGTATTTTACAGATATCAAAATGAATTCGGTTTCACTATACCATCTCGGCAAATAGTAATAGACGATGTACGAGTACGAGGCGCTGCACATAGTCATTACAGTAATGAAACTGTATCGCCCGAAGCTCAAAATAAAACACCCAATCCAGAAAAGGTATATATTATTTATTACGATTGACTTGTTAATATTCTGTAACGTTTTAAAATAAAACGCGTTTTTAGATCGTCAAAGTATACTTTAGCGGAAGTTATCAAGATACAAAGGTTTTCCAATTGAAAAATCTTCTTTACGGCCATGAAATTCTGGGACCGGCCATAATCATGGATGATCTCTCGACTATATTAGTCGAACCAGGTTATCATTTTTTAAATCTTAGATACATTTAGAATTAAGATACACAATTATTTTATGGAAATTGGCAACAGTTGCCTTTTAATTTTTTTTAAATTATAGATTGTAATGCTGTTATTACTAGACACGGTGATATTAAGATTACGATAGGTTCAGGGCTCGTAAAACAAATCGGAACTGCGTTAGATTCAATTCAGCTTAGCATATTTTCACATCGTTTCATGTCAATTGCTGAACAAATGGGAAGGTAAATTATCCATATACACGCTCATCATCTTATTTTAACAATTAATAATACAGTAGTGTCCCTGCCGCTCCCTGTATATTTTTACACTATCACGATAAATATCGCTGTTAATCTGTGATATATTGATTTTAGAGTTCTTCAACGGACATCCATTTCGGTGAATATAAAAGAAAGATTAGATTTTTCATGTGCGTTATTCGGTCCCGATGGAGGACTTGTTTCAAACGCGCCACATATACCCGTACATCTCGGAGCAATGCAAGAAACGGTTCAATATCAGGTATATTCACGCATCTGCATGCGTTTAATTTAAAAGAACTTTTAATGATCAAAATATTTCAGTTGAGAGTTCGCGGCGAAACGTTACAAGAAGGCGACGTTATCCTCTCCAATCATCCCAAAGCGGGCGGCTCTCACCTTCCCGATTTGACAGTAATAACGCCAGTTTTCCACAAGTAATAAAATCATCGGAATAATAACGCACGATATTATATTTTTGTTTAAATACACGATTACGACTTTCAGAGGAATCAAACATCCGATTTTCTTCGTGGCTTCTCGAGGACATCATGCAGACATTGGCGGAATCACGCCGGGATCTATGCCCCCGCATTCTACGCATCTAAATCAAGAAGGCGCTGCATTTAAATCATTTTTGTTAGTTCACAACGGACAGTTCATGGAGAACGAATTGAAATATGAGCTGCGAGAGTCGAGGAATTTAACCGACAATATATCGGATCTGAAAGCACAAGTCGCGGCAAATCAGAGGGTATCAATATTTCGGATATTCCCGTAATAAAATGTAATTGAATTTATATTCATACGAAATAAATGATTGCAGGGAATACAGCTGGTCGGCGAATTGATAGCGTGCTATGGATTGGAAGTCGTGCAAGCCTATATGGCACACATTCAAGCAAATGCCGAACTTGCCGTTAGAGACATGCTAAAAGTACATGCTGAAGTATTTAAAAGCCCAAATATTTCATCGCATTTGCAAAAGCGTTACATTTAAATTATTTATTGCAGGACATTGCTATAAAAACGATCGAGAAAACGGGTAAAAATATATTACAAGCGATTGATTATATGGACGACGGTTCTCCTATATGTCTTAAAGTGACTCTTTGTAAAGATACCGGCAGCGCAGTCTGTGATTTTACGTAAGATTTAATTGATTTAATGCGTATCGTTTTGGTTGAATTTTTTCCAATCTATCGTTTTTATAGCGGTACCGGTCCTGAAGTTTGGGGAAATTGTAACGCTCCCAGAGCAATAACATTATCGGCTCTGATCTATTGTTTACGATGTATGGTCGGACATGACGTTCCTCTCAATCAAGTATGCGTATATTAGGTTTTAAATGTATGTATTGATATTTATCGATGTAAAAGCGACGTTTTATAATTTAGGGATGCTTAGTACCAGTCAGAACCATTGTGCCTGCGGGAAGTTTATTAGATCCGAGCGAAGAAGCGGCAGTCGTGGGAGGCAATGTGCTTACATCGCAGCGTATAGTCGATGTCGTCCTCAAAGCGTTTGAAGTAAATCGTTTATTTAGTCACAATGTAAATAAAATGTGTGCCGAAACTTATGCTCGTATATATATTTTAGGTATGTGCTGCGTCCAACGGTTGCATGAACAATGTGACTCTAGGCGAAAGCGATTGGGGTTATTATGAAACCGTCGCCGGTGGAAGCGGAGCCGTAATTAATTGATTTAAATTTTTAGCCCGGTTATTGATTGAATTATTTCATAGTTTACGCGTGTTTCAAGGGTCCCGGATGGAACGGAGTCGGTGGATCACATACGCATATGACAAATACACGTATTACGGACTTGGAAATTATTGAGCGACGATATCCAGTCTTATTAAATATGTTCAGCTTGAGACCGAATTCTGGAGGCAGAGGTAATATCAAAATTTTAATGTTTTTGGGGTGTTAACCAATCCGTCCCATATCAGATCGATAAGAGGTTCACGCAGGAAAAGGTAAAGGGTAAACAAGTCATGATGCAAAAGTCCGTTTGGATTCGATCCAATTTATTTAATCGAAATTAAATGAATCCGCGATGGTTACAAGGCGTTGTCTTTCTATTATGATTATCAAATGACGACTCTTTCGCAGTCATATTTTGAGAATGACCCGAAATCTGCATCTTTCCTTGTCTCTCCGCGAATCTCTTTCTTTTATAAGCTTCAAGGCTTCAAATCGTCATTTCTTATTTAGAAAGGTACTAAGCGGAACAGGGTGGGGAAGATTCAGGAACATGCAACGCTAACGTTATGAGCGTTAACATTTTGAGTCACTTTTGGACACGGGTTCCATGATCCGGATAACGCGGCTATATTAATAATATTATTGTATTTACTCTCTACAATCATTAATGATACGTTAGCTAATGTAGCTAGAATTTTAGAGTTATCACATAGGCCCAAATCTAATATATAAAAATTAATCTTTGTTTGTTCGTATTTAATGTGCTAGAACAATGTTCATCAGATTGCAATAAAACTTCGTCCACTTATTGCTAAGGACTGCGCGAGTAACATAAACATAGTCTAATGTAATATATAAAAAACAATGTTTGTTTGTCCGTATTTAATGTGCTGCTATACCATTCATCCGATTGTGATAAAACTTTGCCAACTTATTGTTTACACTTGCGGAAATAACACAGGCATAGTAAAAATATTGTATGTGTACGCAGTTTGTTATGCGAGACGTGTTTGATTGCAACGCAACGTATTTATCAGAGTTTTCAAACTCCAAGATAAATAATGATGATATTGCGATTTCAGGAAAATGGCATGGAGGTGACGGTTTACGGAGAGAAATCGTATTCAGAAGATCGATGACCTTATCGGTGTTAACAGAACGGAGAGCATTTCAACCATACAGCATGAAATGTGATTGATTATTTCAATCTATTCAAATTAATATATTTTTTGTTAATATAAAGAGTTTAATTTGTTTTCAAAAGGTGGAGAGCCCGGTTTAAGAGGAATAAACCGTCTACAACGTAAAGACGGCCGAATAATCAATCTCGGAGGGAAAACATCAATACAAGTAGAACCGGGGGTAATTAATACGATGCATACTTTTTATAGCGGGAATATTGCACAAATATTTAACGATATTTGTATTGTTTTAATTCAGGATATATTTATTTTGTTGACTCCTGGCGGCGGCGGATATGGAAATTTGGAAGACGCTGATACTGGAGAACAAACAATAAACCAATATAGCGTTTTCATCGAGCGAGGGAGCATTCACGAATTCAAAAAAGCACAAGAATCGGTATAAGATATAGTCCAAATAATCAAATTTGTTGATTTTTTAAATAAATTAAATTTATAAAAATTATTTCAACACTGTTGTTACGATTGGATATACAGACGTTGAATCTATAATTTGTTTTGTATTATTTAAGAAATATTTTAGCGCATTTAACTTAATAATGGTCTATTGATACCGGCGAGGATACAATTTTATAATGTTAAGCTTTTTAATGAAACCGGTATATAATATATATCATATGTTATTAGCAGAATATCGTTAGTGTTGTTAATAAATTTTATTCAAAGCATTTCATATCGAACTTCTTCTAAATTTAATATTTTTATATTAAATATTCAGCCGATAGATACATAAAATATTTTTTTATTGTTATATCAAGCAATACAGATTATATGAATGCATATAAATTTACTATTTACACTAAACGTTCCACGCAGATGTTTATGATCTGAAATTATATTATTTAAACTAAATGTTTCATACAAGGCTATAAGTATTTAAGAATAAATGTAAACTGCTCAATAACATAATAATGTAAATAAATTATAATGATGTTTTTAATATGATTAAAAATTCCTCATAATAAATTAATCTCTAATCTGGAGTGACCGCCGCGAGGATTTCTCTATGCTCATAAGCTAAAAAACATTGGAACTCTATCAATATACTTATTGCTGTGCCACCATATCCAGACGATATAAGATCTTTTAGCGTTATTTTTGTAGGGTCTGCCGGACGAACCATATCGAATATTTCATCTTTGACGTCTTCAAAATTGACTGGACTTGCATCATGCAACATCATTTGTTCCTGAATCGCCTAAAATACGTTTGTTATGAAATAAATTATGTAAAAAATCTCATAAAAACTACGCAAGTACAATAGTTACCTTGAAAAAATAATTTAATGTGAACCCGTCGAGATATCCTTGACCGTGAATATCTAGAATTCTAAATAAATAATGAATGCTCTGCGGTTCTCTTCTATTTTCCAGAGCCAGCACTAAGTCTAGATAGGTTTTGTAATCCATTTCTCCGTCGTACGTAAGACATTGTTGAAAAACTCGGCTTAAAAATACACGCGACAGCGTCCCTGAACCATATCTAGAAATTTAATCAATGATTAAACACATTAAGGATTAGTTCAATAAACATACATATTGCAAACATAAACAATACAGTTGAAATTGATTCTTTATATCATTCACACATCATTATTAGTCGATAAATTTGGGTTAACGATCCATACAATCGTACGATGTACGCAAGATACTCTTTCCGTCTCTGTTTCTTTCCAAACTCAACGTGCAAGACATTCTCTGTCTCTACCTTCGAGTCAATTCGAGAAATAGTCATCACGACAGTCTTATTTTTGAC
This sequence comes from Stenopsyche tienmushanensis, assembly GCA_008973525.1. Classification (NCBI taxonomy): domain Eukaryota; kingdom Metazoa; phylum Arthropoda; class Insecta; order Trichoptera; family Stenopsychidae; genus Stenopsyche; species Stenopsyche tienmushanensis. The sequence goes on from WACJ01000103.1 coordinate 576,658, forward strand.
GCCAATAGGCAAATATTTCTTAATAATCAATCAGACAATCAACATCTCTAATGTATAAAAATTAATCTCTGTTTGTTCGCATGTAATGCGCTGCCATACCGTTCATCAGATTGCGATAAAACTTCGTCCACTTATTGGTAAGGATTGCGCGAGTAACATAGGCATAGTCTAATATATAAAAATAAATGTTTGTTTATCCGTATTTAATGCGCTTCCATACTGTTCATCCGATTGCGATAAAACTTTGTCAACTTACTATTTAAACTTGCGGGAATAACATAGGCATAGTAAAAATATTGAGTGGATGCACCACATTGGCGTCTGGTGTCTGAAATAGGATCTATAGCATCCTATAAATTAAATCATCAAACCTAACACACTGGAATTCGGACACAATTCTGCGTCTTACCTTCTTAATGGGTTAATATTGTAATCGATTCGTATGGGATATGAATGTTGGATCATCATGCAATTTATATATTTTTTCCTCGGATGTAATTTTTACAGTAGAACATTTCTCAGAGCGATACGGAATTCTTCAAGAAACATCCAAAAAAATAGTAGATTGGATAATAAATAGACAAAAAATCGGATATAAAAGAGGTATGTCAAAACTCATATATCGTTAGAGTGTGCGACTGCTTTAATGGCTTACACGTGGATGTTGATCTATTTAATGATAGTTTGTTTACTGCTAAGAAATCAAGAAATCATCAAAAAGCCGAAGAAAGACTTCATGGCAACCCTGTTCTTATATTTTCGCAAGACTACTTGCACTTTTCCTATAATTTTTCCCTCTACGTTACATATAATCAAATTCTAATAACGTACTTCTGCAATTCATCTAAGCTTAACATTCCGTTGTGATCTCTATCTAAATTAAGATATTGTCCATATACTCTTAGTGCTGACGGTGCTGAAAACCAATTTTTTTCTTGAGCTTCTTTCAGCAGATCTTCTTCTCTTAACTGCAACATCAAACAATATTAACGAAAGAACAAACATGATAATATACCAAGAGCTGGCAGCATAAATTAAAGACACTCAGTTGCCAGACTGTCATAATGATAGTCCGGGAACACAATTATTAAATTATTCACATGTGTTCAGATGACCTTTAATTTATGCTGCCACCTTTCAGTCTATAATAATCATAAGACAAAAAATAGCACATACCTCCAATAGATCTTCTAAAAAGTTCGAAGCTAAAATATCTATAATCCGCACACGTCCAGTGCGTAATGGATCGAGAAAAAATAGAAACTTTCTAGCTGCTGTACATACATAAAAACTCCCGAATGACGCATCCAAGCCATCCAGCGCGGGTAATGTAGGTACTAATTCAAGAATATAATTTTCTAAATCCTAAAAAAAAACATCATTTGCTATATATTACTTTGTAAACACGATCAAATCATGATCAAAATAAAATTGCTTACATGTTCTCGTAAGTATCCTTGTCCAGTAGGATCATGTAAAGAAAGGCTAATTCGAGTCTCACAAAGCCATACTTTGCGCATTGCATAATTAAATAGCGTATTCACATGAACTTTTCCTTGATGTTCGCTTTTTTGTAACTTTGCAAAAACTGTTGCGGTAAAGAACGATCTTAAAATAACAACGAAATAATGATCATAAGCAATAAATCTCAGAATTATTATTAATACATATGAATTAATCTATTACTTGTATTTGGGACCGGCTTTAGCGGCTACTTTCTTGAACTCGGCGTAACTTAAATACTCATCATCGCCGCTCGAAAACACTTCTCCTTTATCGAGAAGCGACCATAGATGTTTCAGTTCGGCGCCGTTTAAAAGCTCTTTGCTTTTAACTTGCAAAAACGAAGCTCTCGCTTCTTCTCTCAATTTCTTAGCTAAAGTATCGTTCACTTTGGGCAGTTTGTGATAAAATTTAGGAATCACTTTATACGAATCGTCCGATCCGGCCAATTTAGGCTTGTAATGCAACTTGAAATGATCGCTCTCGAGGCTTTCGCGCCGCTCTGGCGGCACATAATCGGATGATTCTAAAAAACAATATTTGTAAACGGAGATTCTCGATGAAATATGCGGCGTAAAAATACAAACCTTCGATCTTTTTGATGCAACTTTGTAATTTTTTCTTCAAATCCATTTCTTATATAGCGTTTAAGATTCAAAATTATATTGCTTTAAATATTTATGATTCGTTAGAAATGAATATATGGCTTGTAATCATTGTAACTCTTATTTGTAAATTCAAAAAGTTTAAATTTATTTGCACGATCCAAGAACGTTATTTGATTTGAAATTTGTGCACGTTTATTTACTGATTGTATTACTTTTAATATGAATAGTTCTAAAAAAATGTGTATTGTTGACAAAACCAAATGTCAGATTGTGTTGACTGTAAATTATTGCCATTATCAAAAATTGTCTTAAAATGCATAACGGACAAATATTAATTATCAATTTGTTTTATTCAATTAAAAATATGATACATTTTTTTGTATAGTATTTAAACAAATTAAAATTATCATATTATATATATTTTTAATGCAGTGGGCTTTTTATATTTTTGAAGTCATGGTGCACTTTTATAATAAAAAATAAAAAAATGCAAATGTACAATTTTCCGCATCACCTCAAATGCGTTGTCATAAATAATTTAAATTCAATTTTGATTTGATGGAGCATTTATATCAACCTCATGGAATCGTGTTGTCAAGATCTTTTGGTCTTAACGTTGAATAATATAGCCATGTATATGGCGTGTCGTTTGACAGCTGCCGGTTAATGGTGATTTAAACAATGGATAACGACTATGAAGATGGAGGATGTTTCAGATATGGGACGCCTCTTGATCCATTCGATGAAGGTTGGTTTGTTTGTTATATCGAAATGCATTTTATGACATAACCATCTGTATGATAATATAAAATAAAACACTTAATTGAAAAGTTTTATTTTGTGCAATTTATTTTTATTTATTATGTAAATTATGTTAGAATAGCGAAATTTGAATGAGATGTTTTTATTGCAGATGATGTTCCAAAAAAGAAATCGACCTTTCAAGATATTACTGAACAATATGCCTTAGATGCTAACGGTAAAAGACGATTCCATGGAGCTTTTACAGGAGGCTTCACAGCTGGTCACGGCAATTCGGTCGCTCTTCCTGAAGGATGGACGCCACAAGCTTTCAAAAGTTCTCGATCGGAACGTATGCAATTAAAGGTGTGTATTTACTGCTAGTATTTAAAAAAATGAATTGTCTTACATCATTAAATAAACTTATTTTAATTATAAAAATTTGTAGCAAAAGCCTGAAGATTTCATGGACGATGAAGATCGAGGGGAATTCGGAATAGCTCCAAGACAAGTACATACTACAAAAGATTTCACGGGTTCAAAAAGAACGAAGCAAAGAAAATTTCTTGATGGACCTATTCCTGGTAAAATAAATAAGATGCTTGACGATTTATGTTGGGTCTTTCAATAAGGACGCTCCGCAAAGGAATAAGGACACGTTGTTCAACGCTATAACATTTCACGGTGTTTTGCCATATACTACTGGACAATTTACGACAAATTTGACGGATGTTATTTTAACGACTTGCCCGCTATAACCTAATATATTTCGAGCGTCCCTATTGAAAGACCCCATGCGTTAATTTGTCGTCTAGGTTTCATTTTTCTCTATTGTAACAGGTGAACCGGTACTTCAGTCATTGTTAGAAGCGGTTCACGATACGGTAGCAATTCGAATTTTGAAAAAGATGGGATGGCGACCAGGTCTTGGAATAGGTGAACGAATTACTGCCCGTGAAAAAAAATCCGCACGTAAAAAGTATACTTGTCACATTCCGCAAGAATTCAGGGTAAGCACAGCTGATGAAATAACACTGCAAAATATTTTCATTAGCATTTAAATATAATATTTATAAATTTACAGGATATTTCTGATGGTATTGAAGATACGTCAAAGTATTCTGATAGCGAAAGCTCTGATGAAAATGAATTCTCTGATATATTATTTGAGCCTGACGATTTTGAACCGTACGTGGCAAAACCAAAGACTGATTCATTTGGATTGGGATACTCGGGACTTAGTAGGCATTCGGTACTAGGCCCGCAGAAAATCTTCGATAGACATGATAACGAATGGCGAGGTAGTCATCTTGTGACCAACGATAAAGGAAAGAATGTAAGATCAATTTATAACATGCTATTTAAATAAATTTATAAACATTGACGGATTTAATTTTGAATTCAGGTAAATATTAGAGGTCAAGCGTTTGGAGTTGGCGCTTTAGAAGAAGACGACGATGATATTTACGCTAGAGATGATATGTCTCACTATGACTTTGCGCTGGATCATCCGTCCAAAGTTAAACCAACAAAGGATACAAAAGCTGCTGCGGCGCCTTCAAATAGAAATGTAATAAATCAGAGCGTATTTATTTAATGAATTTAATCATCTTTATTTATTTGTATATCGTTGTTTTTGCTAGATTTTAGAAGGATTCGTTGCTTCATCCACTGAATATAAACCGGTTAAAATATATCCAGCGCCTGCTCTACCACATGGTTATGCGCCATCTACTTGCACTGCAAGAAAAACCAGATTCAGTAACGCTACGGAAACATCGGATGCGGAAGTGATTAGAGATAGAGGTAGTGTCATGTTAGCTTTGAAATTAATCGTCTAATAATAAAAATATATGTTAAACAACGTATATTCATTAATTTCTTTGGAATATTTCTTAATGTTCAACTTGCATGGTATCTGCTTTCTGTTGTACAGCTATTTTTGCCTATTAATGTGTTGCAAATATAAAAGAACAGGGTTACCATGCAAGCCTGCCAGTTAACTTCTGAAGGAGTAGATTTTGCAAAGGAGTGGTGATTACCGGCTAATGACGCCACTCCAGAATAGTCCATGGGGAATAACAAAATTGGTCAACGATAAGAATGATGCGATTATCTTTATTATCAAAACAAACGCTTGCTCTCAAGACAACACGAACGAAAGTCGTCTTATCTTTGTTGAAAGAGCTTAATAGCTTATCCGACGTATAAAAGATTCTTTAAAATAGGCGGACATTAAATTAGTCTTACACTAGACCAGTTACATGCTTGGGAGTATGTTGGGGCCCCCTTTTTTTAATGCGTTATACGCCTGATCCTCTTTGCACTGGAAATACATTTCGAAGACTGCAAGTGTACTTTCTGTAAAAAATCAGGCGTATATTAATAAATCTCAAAAGCTCATTTACATTAATTTTTTCATGGGTATGTTTCAAAAATCAGTAATAATATTAAGCTTGTGGATTATTACTTTTCGAATAAATATCAAGTTTAGCGCCAAAATATATAATATACACATATCTTTTTTATAGGATTGGGACGACATGACTTAACGGCCGATCAGAGAGGAAATATTTTAGGAGAACGGGAAAATACAAATCAAAGGCAGCAAAATACAACACAAATAATTAATAAAAGCGAACCTGCAACAAGCGCGGTTAAAGGCAACAACACTAATCTTTCGTACGAGGAAAGAATAGCAGCCATCACCGGCAGGAATATAAATTTTACAAGTACCGCTGATCAACCGCAGGAACCGAAAGAGACGTCGGCAAACCAAGCGGACGAATCGACGCCTTACGTTTTTAAACCGTTTTCATTGAATGCTGAAAAACAACTGCGATACGAAAAATATGTATCTTGCAAACAAAAACAAAATAAGAGCGCCGATAATGCGCAACTGAAAAATGATTATTTAAGTGAAATCACGGACGTGTTGTCGTCTTGGGAAAAAGAAAAAGAGCTATCAGAATTTGAGCAAGCGTTCAAACTGTACAAACCTTTAACGGGATTTATGAACGATAAGTGAGTTTATTTACGCAATGCAATAAATAGGTTTATTGGATGTATTTTAATGAAAATATTTATACGTTGCTTTTATTCGAAGATTTGTATCAGGTTCGCGCGATGAAAATTCGACACTCGAAGTACCAAAATCGAGTTTTTCGTACGTGTCCAGCAAAAAACAGGAGGCGGCGAGACTCGGAATGTTTGGCAAATTGACGCGGGAAACAATTGAATGGAGGCCGGAGCCTTTACTCTGCCGGAGGTTTAATATTGCCGAACCTTTTAGCGAGGGGTATTTATTATTATTTTTTTTCAAATTTATATATTAGGCCTGTAAGTAATGTCGTTTTTTATTCAATATAATTATTTTACATTATTTTTATTTGCAGGCCAATACCACCAAATACAGATAAGAAAAAGCTCTCATACTCGATATTTGAGCATTTAGATAAACCAGTACACGATAAAGACAGCTATTTCAAAGAGCAAATGAAATCTGTACCAAATAAAGCAAGTATTGACAAAAATGCTATATTACCAACATCAAAAAGTGTTGAAATTCCAGCTCCCAATGAGATAAAAATAATAGATAAAGAGAATAGTAAAGTCACACCTTTAAAATCTAAAAGGCTGACTGTCGCAGAACTATTTCTGCAAGAAAAGGAAAAAGAAAAACAATCAGCGGATGTAAATAAGCCCGTTGAAAATTTGGAATTTCAAAGAGAATTGTCAAAACCTAGTATCGAAGAAGCACCAGTCAAAGAAACAATAGATAATTTCAATAAAATCGATTTATACAAAGCCATATTTCTCAGCGATAGTGAATCAGAAGCTAGCGCAGATGAGGGAAAAAGTTCTGAAACAACTACTGAAAATAAAATTATCTTTGAACCCACACCAAAAAATGTCGAAAGGAATCCATCGCCGCCGAAAGGGATATTTGCCAATTTGAATTTCGAAAAAATGAATTCTTGGCGTACAAACACTGAACAAGAAAACCCTTCACAGAATACGCCTTCCGCTAGCAAAGAGATTGTAATCGAGGATGCGTACGGTCCAAAACTACCAGAAAAACCTTTATCGACACCGACAATAGATAAACCAGTTTCATCAGAAGCTGCAGACGTGATGGAATTGTCGAGCGACAGCAGCGATTGGGTCGAGACTGATAAAGTGAAAAATAAGAAGTCCAAGAGCAAGCACAAAAAATCCAAGAAGTCCAACAAGAAGAAGAAAGATAGCGGATCTATAAAGCATCACAAACATAAACATAAAAGCAAAAGTAAACGCGATAAATAAATCATCGCAATCCTTGGTTTGATTTCAATAGGCCAATATTCATATATTTCACATTAACCCAATGAATACGGCTGGCGATTGATAAACCAAGCCGACGCATTAAATCCAATTTTGTTCGTGACGTTCTCTCAATCATAAATCTAAGTAGTTCGTATTTATTGGGTTAACGGCAATATGAATGTAGTCGTTACACGCAATTGCATTTTATTGGATTGCATCATGTGAACTAAACCAAGATTAAGTGATATCTATCGACAACTAGACAATACATATGAGTTATTAGAATATTCTATTGTGTTTTTCGATGATGTTTAACGTGAATTGAATGCGGAAATAAAAGATAGTCGCATTAAAAATAATATGAGCAATATGAACTTCTACGAGTGTCTTTAAAATATAGGGTGCGGCAGGAAAACTACCATATTTCTAAAATGAATAACGCTACATCTTTTTGTTTTATTGCCACTGTCTTTGTCTCAAAACTTCGGCAGATGTATCTTCATCTATTTGACACAGAAGTTAATAGCCTAAAATCATGGAGTGGCGTTTTCTGGGAATTGTTTGCATTGTATAAATATCAAGAGTTTAGTAACATGTTTTCCTTTTACATGGATAATAAGCCATAATTTAAATCATCATCATCACAGTGCAGCCACAAACAGTGCACTGCAGAACTATGCGCCTCTATTCATTCAAACATATCCATTCACAGGAAAGGGTCACATCCATTGTGTCTGTATGATACGTTCACCTCCTCATTCGTTCGATATTGAAGGTAGCATAAATTCCGAGTTTCATTTGGAACGCTCATCCAGTTTGGATGAACGTATTGAAGGGCATTTTGGGATTTTTTTTGGTCCCACCACGTACCTCCGTGCCCATACGCTTACAATTCAAAAGTACGCACCAGGCGTAAAAGTCAATGAATCAGGGGGTGTTGCTGGTTATCCCGGTCCACCGTGGCTACTGCAGTATTTGCAGGTATTAAGGGGGTTTGGACAATTCGCTGTCAGTTCTGGAAGGAGCTAGTTTAAACCGGAAATTCTATTTTAAAGTTTTGATGCCAGAAAGTTGTCTATAAGATTCTACGTTTAACAGCAACTGAAGAAGCAGACTACGGAATTATTCTCCATCCGCACATATAGTGCCAAATGTAAAACTTTTTGAATGCGCCGTATGCACGGGGACTAGCCACGAGGTCTGCGTGTTCCTAAATCCGATAGGCCTACATGCCCGGACATGACCTTAGTAAAATGTAGGGCTAGGATGAAGACATACGTGACGCTTAAGTGCATCTCGGATTCGCTCCTACACCAACTGCAGGTGTCTCCTCGTCCACGTGCAACTTGCCCGAACGAATTGAGAGAAAAGTGATTCTACGTATAAGACCGAATTTTTAAAATAAGGTAATTTTCCTGCCGCATCTTATATAATAGTATATTGGGTCTATTTTGGATGATTTTCGAGGACTTTATGCAGAATTACATATGCAATTATCCTTTATATCTTACATCTAGTCAACGATTTATATTAAAATCATGCTATAACTTCCGATATTGTTAATAAATGATTGATTATTTCCGTAAATAAATTACAATTTATATTTTAAAATAATTTTTATTGATCCTGGTTTTGAAAAATTTATCAACACAGTTGAGTCGGCGAATAAGGATAAAGACGGCGGGGGATGTTTTCTATGAAAATAAAAAGACGACGTTCTTTTTCTGTTTTATTGGGTGTCTGCAAATGACATTATGGTGATATATAAAATAGTTGGTAATTATCAATATTGAATTCTGCAATCCGCAGATAGCAGTTGATATAAATAACAAGGTAAATTCAGTGAGATCAATATATACTTTGTAGAGTCAGTAACTCTTGCATATTTTTTTTAAGAAAGATTTCCTTCTACAACATTTAGACGTAACATTAATCACACTTCTAACAGCAAAAATATTATTCCATAAAAGTTTTGCAGAGAAAAATCACAGTTTTTGGAACCGATAGGTACAAAGGCATGTTTGGATTTCTAAATCTTTGGATTATTGAATACCAAAAATAAGGACGCTTTCTTAACAATCAAAGTGTCAACTGAAAAACAAAATATAATCCTTTCCTTTATTCCACAATCTGCCCTTAATTTTATTGACTAACTAAATATGTATAAACGAATTCTTTTTATTTGCTAAAATACAATGAACAACAAGATTAATATTAGCTTATTGACCACGCCGTCGGTTGTTGAATTCAAATGTTATCAGAGGGAGTGTCAAATAAATTACGTTAAAAAAATTCAGGCTACCCGTTGTGTATAATTATTCATGTTAATAACATAAGCTCATAGTTTTTTCCTCATAAAACGCACTAAAACAGCATTTTAAATTGAAATATGAATGCACAATGAATATCCAAATGGATAAATTCATAAATTTGATAATCATCCGAGAATACATTCGAAGCCTCTTCGGAGTGAGAGTACACGAAAAATAAAATTTAAACAGTAGCCGTTAAAAACGTTATTGACGCGAATTTTAAATCTTTTTTTTTTGTTGATATGTATATATATATATATATATAATTATGTATCGTAATGCGTAAAATATATTAACGTAATTAAATGTCCCTCTCGAACCCGACGAGGCATTCAAACGTCCGTCAATGATATCAATAAAATGTATATAGTTATTTTAAAGTAATTCAAAGTACTAATTGTAAAATCTATGTGACCTATTTATATACAACATTGAAAAAAATCATCCATCATTATATGGTTGACGAGATCAGATTATTTGAAAACACAATTTTTCTAAAAAAAAAAAAAAAAAAACAATAATATAATAATAGTAGTAATAATAGCTATATATATATAAAAACTTACAAATTATCACATTTTTTTTATATCATTTAATAAATTATTTGATTTTTTTTCTTTCTTACACGATAAACACGTCTCACTCGCCTACAGTGGAGAGAAAAACTCGAAGCAAAAGCATAATAATATATATAATGTATACATAAATATATATATATAAATGTATTCAGTCATACAGTAACACTTTACCCTATACTCCCTGACAATGTAAGAGTAATCTTCGGTAACTTTTTTCAATTTTTTAATAAAATAACTTGAGATTGTAAAAAAATTGCATACGACACCTTGCCACCGTTCCTATCGGGATTGATTGAACATCGTTCAGTCTCATATGCACGCTTCGAGCTGAGATTTATAAGATCTAGATGCAATTCCCGCCGTTTTAATTGCGGTCTCATCAGTTCAGATTGTATCGGAACATGTTTTGGTTCGACCTAGTATCAATATTTTGAGACAAATATAATCACAATTTTCGTTAACGCGATGTTATCAATCATTAGACGTTCCCATATTGTCGTTTTTTCCAATGCACCTTCTACAAAATAGTCTGATTTAAGGGGAGAGACGTATCCATTGGAATAATAAAGCAACAGGGGCTACGAAGAACATGTGACTGTGGAGCAAATACATACTCAAATCATATCAAGTCGCCACATTGCATGTTATAAAATCCGGCACGCTCCTAAGGCTGTGTACTTGGTCCAGTTATATATCTTTTATATATAACCGACGTCCCGATAACAGACAGCAACCGTCACTTTAGCGGACGACACAGCTCTTCAATCGTTTCCATAGTACTATAGCGTGCCAAAGCAAATCTATGTACATCGCATTCACCAACAGAAAAGAGACTCCTGTGAGAGAAGAACGCAACTCGGAATACAGCTCTGGGATCCTCTTGGGGACTTTCGGTCCAAAGTGCTGCGTATGTACGAACAACTTATATGATACACAGGGAACTTAACATATCTACAGTGAAACAGGAGATTGAAAGCTACGATCAAAAATATAAACAAAGACTAAACACACACTTCAAATGCCTGGTTGAAGAACTAAGACCCAGAACGCGCTGAAAGAGATACTCTCCGCGAGGAGATGGGAATTCACACAATTCACAACGATACTAGGACATGGAATGCACGGTGCAAATACACAAAATGTATTTGCGAGTAATCACAGCATATAGAACAGCATCCGAAGATGCGATGCTCGTGATTGCTGGAATTCCCCCGCTGGACATCTAAGCAAAAAAGAGGGCCTTGAACTAAGAAGATCCCGAAAACCGCAGCGAACACTGCATCAGAAACTGAGAGAAGCTTGGCAACAGAGATAGAATCAGTCCAGCAAGGGACGGTCGATGATTGTGAGGCTTGGACATCCCAGAGGAACACGCTGAAACAAGCACTCAGGGTAGCCAAGCTTAACGTCAACAGCATGATGGTGAGCAAGAAGAACTGGGACTTTTGGCAAGATTACGTTGAAGAAATCATGAGCGCTAAAGAGGGCAGTATGAGAGAGAGATGCAGAGCAGTTCTCCAATACTAGAATAGGCTCAAACACAGGACCAGACTACCTGTCCCTCCGAAGCAACGTGATAAACAATACCGGGGGGACAGAGAAGGGCAAGGAAGGAGTTTAGTCAGTAGGAATTTGACACTACCCTGGGATCAAGCCCCAGGGTGTCTTATACAAGATCCCACAAGAAAAAAAATATACAAAGTGCAAGCTGTTACCCATGAGCGAAGTTAACGTAATAGAAGAGCCCAGGAGGGACACATAGCTGCCATCCTATTTCAATACTTAATTAGTAGCTGGGTGGCAACAGAAGAGGAGGGTGGTTTTAGTGGGTTAAAATCGTACACTACTACCAGAATGGTGGTCTTTAGCAAACAAAAAAGCAGCTTTGATTTGAGGACAATCCGATGCTATCGAAAAATGATCTGAAACGATTGGCACATCTTGGTCTAATACTCGGAGGATCCTAAAGAAGTTGTGCAAGATTCAAAAAGAAAGTGTTTAACCCAACGGTTCCATATCAGCAGATCATTGCAATAAAAAGAACTATTAAACCCATTTCTTCCTGAAAAAACGATGATAAGAGCGTGGATAAAAGACTATTTCAACCCCCAAACGATCATTGTATTATAAATAGCGCTTTTGTGCGTATGGTGGGATTCTAAAGGAATCATTTGGTCGGAAGTATTGGCACAATGAGAGTATCGGCAGAGGTGTATCTGATCATCACCTATTTTATTCTATGAAAGGTCAGAATTTCAGTTCTTACGACCGTCTTTACAGACTATTTTCAGTCAACCGTGAAGATACGGGAACATCTAACAATTCATGATCACTTTTAAGCTATTCGTTATACTGGCTTTGGTTAGGACTAAGCGATAAAACATAACAATTAGACAAATGACGACTGATTAAAAAAATGCATAACTACCAACGGTGACAAGGACACAAATATATTGTATTAATTATACAAACGAAAATCAGCGATATTTCAAAAATATATATCCCTGCTAATAAAACCTATCATTACAAGATGATTTCAATATTTAGGGAAGTGAAGTGTTATCTACGTTAAAACACGAAATTCACACTTATACCAAACATATTGAATTCATCCATTCATGCTAAAACTAAGTGGAAATGTTTTTTTTTTAAATATTTTTTTTTCCTAATGGCAGCATAAGTATAATTTATAATACTAATATTGAATGTTGTGGCACAAATTAAGCAAATTCACATATGTGGTATTCAATCGTTTTGTATACATATAGCCGCTGTTGTTTTGATTCTCGTGAAGCTCCCATTGCGCGCAATGGAAATAATTTTATGCCGGATCATTCTTCGAAATATGCGCAGAATTCAAATCTAAAAATACTTTATTACACTCCGACTATACTTATCAATCTAAAACGAAACATTCTTTCAAAAATTTTCCAGCCACATTTTTTTTATTTATTTCAAATGCTATTGTACTTAAATATTAGCATTTAAAGTACAATAAATTGACCTTATATAAATATATAGAGTAAAATGAACGTAAATCTCTATGCACACATATTAGGTACCTTCTTTAATGGATTATCGATAAGAACAAAATTATATATTAATCGTAAATAAAATAACGTCGTCTAAATTCATCTATTGTGAAAATCGCTACGCGTTATTACGCACTATTCTGTGTTGAATAAAATTAAATTCTATTACAGAGGCACCTAATACAATAAACGATCAAAGATTCAATGAAAAAATTAACTACAAAATACAAACAATTAAGATAAAACCCTTCGCAGACGACTTCGTTTGCGTACATCGAAATCAATTTTTGCTATTGGACAGGTCTCAATTTTATAAAAATCTATTGTATTCGTCATAAATTGCACAAAATATTGCAGAAGAAAGTCTATTGCATTCTACGGAGTGTGGTTTATAATTATGTTATAACATTTATGCCCGAACCGGGGCCAAGAAAGTCAGGGCGTGCGTTCCCGTGAACCTCTTTTTGAGGGATACGACGCAATGAATCGTTTGTGAATCAAATTTTGCATTAAATTTGGGAAATCGGCCATCGAAACGGCAGCCTTTGGGAGTGATTGGTTGTCCAAATCGCACGTTATTCAAAGAGATCGCTGACGAACTTCACAGTGGAAATCCATCAACTTCCCAATTCGATTGTTTAAAATCTGACCGACGGTTGATCATTCAATGGATAGCAGAAACTCTTAACGTGACAAAAACAACCGCTTATCGCATTATAACTGAAGATTCAGTTGTTTGCGCTGATATGGGCTGAGGCACTACAAGTTGAAAGGACCCGGCTCAACTTGATCAGAGTCCAAAGAAGAATGTCCAAAGGCTGCTGCATAACGCACAGTGTTGGAAGATGCTATACTGGCACTGACAGCCGTTCCGCCAATAGACTTGCTCGCCCAGGAAAGACTGGTGGTACAAAAAGGTGAAACAAAGAAGGCGGCCAGAGAAACAACCATGGCGGTATGACAGTCTCGATGGTATAGCTCCACAAAAGGTCGGTGGATACATAAACTAATATCTCAAGAGAATAGGAAAAGAGGCAAGCCCGAAATGCCATCACTGCGGAGTTGGCAATGATGATGCTGCACATACAGCATCCGTCTGCCCAGCGTGGAAAACACTGACCGCGAGAGGCGAAGAAGGGCTTCTGAAGTGCGCCCCAGTGAGCAGACGGAATGATCCACAGGTGGAATAGCTAAAGAACCCAGGAGGGACACATCGCTGAATAAAAAGTCTTTCGACAATAGTTTTACGTGTCGCATTTTATGTTTTTTTAAGCCCGTAAAATGAAAAATCAAAACTTTGAGAGTTTAAACGAGGCAACGGTGATACGGCTACGGCTAAAAAATATGCGATATATACGGCGAAGGAGCGGTGACTGAACGGATAGTAAGAAATTGGTTCTTAAAATTTCACTCAGGAGATTTTAAGAACCAGCTGCGGTTGTATTTGATTGAGCAATTCAGAGAGTATACCCGCATACGTTGTGTTGGGTCCATAGCACTTTATTTACAATGCTTGTATTTCTAATAGAATATAATATATTCAAATAATGATGTTAAATATTACATTTACGATCTGTTTTATTATCGTGTCACGTTTCCAACGAAGTTTCATAAACACAATTGCGAGAGCGGACAAATACATAATACATTATGAAGCGCGTAATTGAAATTAATTTGATTATAAATAGTTTCGGCATATCTCGGAAGGTTGGCGTAATCCAGACACGAACTCTTTATTTTTATTAGGACGCAGACAGTTTTATAGATAAGTTTTTCCGTCGTTTTTTTTGCTTTAGCTCGTTTACGATGAGTTTTTATTGTTAATTATCATCGACAGACGATTCAAAGGCATAACATGATTTCAACTATGTTTACATAAATCATTTAGTTATCTTAGGAGACTAATTAAAAAACATTTAGTAGTTATAATCTACACTTGAACTTAAACACCAAAAATCATTACGACACGTTATCGAACATTTTTAATGTGTCGATCGTCGAGCATATGAAAGGATATTTATAAATCAACGATGTTTCTATTTTCCTGATAACATAATTTTAAACCACACTGAGTGTACTATTAATACTCGCGTAAATTAAACTGAGACCCGTTACATGAAGAAATAAATATAATCTATATTTTTAGATTTACCACAATCACTCCATTTCCTTTTTCATCAGTCACTGCGATACGAAAACCAATGCACCAATCATTTATAAATTTATGCTATTATTTTTTTAAGCACTGACACATATGACCAATAAATCGGTTATGCAATTCATTTTTGATATTCAGAACATATAAATTATATTAAAATATATAATTAAATACATTATTGTTAACTGTCTATATCATAAATCATAGATTTATAGAGATTAAAATAAATTATCATAAGTTTAATATAATTTCAGAGGCCCCCCTCTCGACAGCGTTAAACGTAAATAAGATTATTTTTTATTGATTTTTTTTAAACATTTCCAACTTTTACAGACGATTCAATGAATACAGGTGCAATTTTTTCCGCCAATATTTTGAAATACGCGTACGTACGAGCACTGTTACAATTTTGCCTCCGGACTCCCGTTGCAGTTTGATTCAGAACAACAAGATCGACGACTCCCTGCGGTACAATGTAATTTTTTAGACGTTCAAAAATGGTCGTCGATCGGTAAGAGAGTCCGTCATTTAGCGGCCGGTGGGCGCAGACGTGGTGGGGGCGGTGGTACAAGGGGCGCAGGGACAGCCCCTACTGCTCGCTGTCACGCTACATTGCTGACCAAACGAGCGCATCCGACTTGTCCGACTTGACCGGCTTGCACTCCCTGCTCTTCGCTCTCCCACTCCGGAGATTCAACGTGATACAGCGTAACGGAAGCGATGTAATTGTTCGGCATCACCTGCAAATTTACGTCAATGAGCGTTTGCAACAAAGCTTGTTTCATTTGAATGCTTTAGTAAAATACCTCGAATATGATATCTTGATAACCATAACAGAAGGTTGAGCCGAATGGATTGGTGGTGTTGGTTGATGAGGCACGATTTAGTACTACGGGTCGTTCAGATGGACGAAGTGCTCCAGCAACTTGTTCCCAACGACTATACGCAGAGACGATCATCGGTGATGGACTGACATCAATTAATTTATCAGAAGCGCTCCTATAAATATTGAATCCATGAAATATTGAAATAGAAAATTATAATTTGCATATGGGAGAGCAGCTGTGGGGATTTCCGCGAGCATAGTGATCGTAGAAGACCCCGGGGATGCAATTTTCAACATAACAAGCATAAAAAAGGTCATAAAAGAGGAGCTACAAGGCTACAAGGTTTATGTGTCCAACTGGTCCACTTTTCAGACTGCTGATACATCGAGTATAAGAGATATAAATTTAATTATTTTTGCCATGTTACAGTGAGACATTTAAAGTTTTTATTTATTGTTTTAAAAATTATATCACTAGGGTGCGTTACGGTCAATTCTATTTGTTATGTCCACATGATTGAGGAGTTATTAAAGACAAAATGAATGTGACTATTCCGAAATCTCTAGTTTTCTCTGCCATATCCTTTATATTCATTGATTGAATAATGCGTACCTTTCTGGAGGAACAGGAAGATGAAATTCACACCGATGATACATATTGAAATTATAGTGTCCGGGATAGTTGGTGTGCAAAACCAGTTTCTTAACCTTTTGAGTACGCGCATCGAACAACACATCCTGTCAATGAATAAAAACGTTAACAAATGCGTAATAATTTAGAAAAACAATTGTAAATAGTTTACATAAAACATACAAGTCCTAACGTAAAGTAGTTGAAAAAATAATCGCTTTTAGCTGCATAGTGCCGACGACGAGCTTGCGGACTATGAATTCTCATCTTATCCTCAGCCTTGTAGAATACTCTGGAAGGAGCTCCGAGTGAACGAGCAACATCTTGACAGCGTTCACCAAATATTATACATCTAGTAAGTGCTCTTCTCGCAGGTTCCAAGCTGCGGGTTGTTCCTAAAAATTATATAAATTATGCACAACGAAATAATCTTCAACGTTTGATGCGCATAATTCGTTGAACATACCTTCAGTGTAAAGATGGAGACGAATTCCCGTAGTACGATGACGATCACGAAGTACATCACACCGACTAAGATAAAGATGGCTATAATAGCAGGTTAGAGGAAGTTCAGGAGTCGTTACACCTATTGTAGATGCATCACTGCTGTTTGTCTATATAAAATTATATTAATTAATTAAGTAAATTTAAATAAATGGGTTAATTTAATATTGTCCACAAATATATACTTGAGAATGATGTGCTCCGTGATAAATGGTGGTCCTGGAGACGACTGGTGAAGCGCCGTTTGGAAATTGGAAAGATCCAAGCCCATGAGCATAACCAGGCTACAAATCAAAATAAAATTCTGTTGCGGCATGTTAATAAAATATTTCACAACGTGACAAATAATACATACCTCAAATTTACTATCTATCGGGAAATAAAATGACAGCCCTCTAAAGTTGAGTGCAAACATTTGCCTTTCAGAGTCGTAGAGACCCGGATGAGTTGCTCCGAACGAATGTTCCACTTGTTCGATAGACGGAGGCACTTCGGGTGAATTGAACCATGCACCGCTATAAATACGAACATCGTTTAGTACACATCCAAACGGAATACGACGGTACGATTTGCTTTCATCACAATGATGATATTCACCAGTATTTAAGCTTCACGAGCTTCATGTTATAAACCTCGATGATCTTCAAGCGCTGAGCTACGGGATCAAATATGAGTCTAATGCCATCCAGTGGCATATTAATAACAATATCGACATTCAACGGTTTCTGAAAAAATATGTATTTCATGTTATAATAAATTTTTAATGCAATATATCAAACAGTCTCCAGCGGGATTAAGCTATTTTAAATATCCATTCATAGGGAATGGTATTTATACGTCCATCTCGTCTATATTATACATTCGTCTCTTGATTCGCTCTATATTGAAGGTTCCGAGATTCATTTGGAAGGTGACTCATCGAATCATTTAGGTGAACGTAACGAAGGACGCTTTTGCGACCATTTCGATATCAAAATGTGGGTGATTTGTAAACACTGGGCAATTTTCTTTGGATGGCTTTCTGGAGTACTTAGAGTCCAATCCCTATATTCATTGTACGGGAATTGTCAACATATGTTACGCTTAAATGCGAGAGAATACACACTTTTATTTAACATTAGTGATTAACCGACATGCGTTGCAATGCCACGTCTCACATAACAATCTGCGTACACAAACAATATTTTTACTATGCCTATGTTATTCCCACAAGTGTAAAGAATAAGTTGACAAAGTTTTATAGTAATCGGATGAACGGTATAGCAGCGCATTAAATATGGACAAACAAACATTGATTTTTATATATTAAGACTATACCTATGTTACTCACGTAATCCTTAGCAATAAGTGGATGAAGTTTTATCGCAATCTGATGAACGGTATGGCAGCGCATTACATACGAACATAAAAAAAAATTCAGAAGAAATCACCCAGACGTAAAGACATGCTAAGGAGGGACTGGACTCTTTACGCCTTGGAAAAAGCTCTTTCCAGTAAAATCAACAAGATCGTCGTGAGTATTTTTTCAATGTCTTCCAAGGAAAACTGCTTTTTAGAGCCCCCACATTTCGTATTCTAAATGAAACTCGTATGTTTCCTTCAATATTGAATACAAACAAGGAGGTGAATGTACGATGCGGACGAGATGGATGTAACGCCTTCCTATGAATGGATATTGAAGAGGCTCTAATTTGCAGCGGACCGTTTGTGGCTGCGCTATGATGATTTATATGATGACATTTTTATTACAAAAGGGGATTTTTAAATACAGTCAGCCCTTCTATAGTGTCGAGATAGGGACCATGCTGTAGAAGCAAAGCGCTATAGAAATCCTTGATATGAATGAAGTTTTCGGATATCTGCCGTGATGGCTTATGGTTAATTTTATGCTACGTTAATACTATGGATACCGATGGTACTGATGTCGTATCATAAAATGCCTGAACGTTAGATACCGGCGATACAAATGTGGTATCACCAGCATAAGTTTAGCTATTTACCATGCGGTAGTGACAACAGATCTATTAAACCTCCCTTTATGAAGGCGGACCCCACGAATTTACAATAATTATATTAATTATAAGACTTATATTTAGACTAAAATAAGATAATATTACTTATTATACATAATTAATGATCTAAATAATGATACAAATTTATTAATTACCAAATCGCTATACAGCACTTGAACTCCGCGTATTACACCTACTTGTGACTGGATGATAGCCACTGATTGAGAAAAGTGCATACCTGTAAAAATAACATAAAAAAGGATATTATTTCTTTAAAAATCATTATGTCATCATTTAATAATCAATGTCTTATCGTTGGAATAATTTATAAGGGTTTTAATTTCCATTTGGGATTTATAAACGACGTTGGATATGTAATAGGAGAATTTATCGAGGCGATATTAGATGTGTATTCTGCTGGACTTTATCACTCATTCCTTGGCGAAAAAAGAGTTCAGTCTAAGAAATTTACATTTGAGATAATATTATCGAGTAGCCCATTGAACAGTTGTTATTTTTTTAATTACACAAACGAGAGATAAATATGAAGCCTGATTAAAACGCGTTTGGGTGTATACAAAAGAGACCGATACAAGTTAATAATTGACACGGTCAAAAACTGCAGACGGCAAATTGCACAAAAAATGTGCGATTAAGATGCATGCATGCATTAATTGATTGAGCATGATCGAAGAGTCGCGGCCAAACGTAAATGCATCCTACGATATGTGAAATTAATTAACGCGTTGAACGCCCAAACCAATTATATCTACACTCAATAACGGTTTAAAAATTAATTCGGACCATATGGCATTTACATTTATCGGAGCGTCCGTCCCGCGATATTTTTAATCATAGTTAAATTATCGATAGTCGGACGATGGCGACATTAAAATTGATTGCGACAAACATCACAGCTAAAATATTTACACATATGGTGCGAAACAAAGCACGTTTGTCAAGCTTTGTTAGGAGATTTATCACAAGTTTGCACGTTTAATCAAAAATGATTTTATTCCGATGCATTAGTCACGCCGTCCGTATTCCGCAGTCATAAAAATGGACATCTGCAAATGTTCGACGTCATGCGATTTCGCTGTTAAATTGTGCAAGTGCACCTTTGACCTCGCGCCATATTACGAAAACCGGTGAAATTACTCAATCGATCCTAGAATGGTCGTGATAAACAATTTAGTATAAAAATCATCGATGAGACTCCGTCTTGCCGTTGATCTTGTATCAGAATTTAAATCATTTTGTATGAATTAATGCATAATTTCATCATCTAAATACATGGAAGGACTTTTACTGATTGTAAACATGTGATAAGTCTTCAATATTCTGTGTATTTATATCGTCTAAGCCTGTTTGATTAGCAAATACAATTCTTGTGCGTCGATATCCTAGCTTAGCTCTGAAATATCGCAGCTTTTCCAAAGATCTAATAGATTGTTTTTGTTCTCCGTCGTTTTTATCACATTCACTTGTCGGAATGTCCACCGCAGATAGGCTTGGAATAACAAAATAGAGTATTAAACGCAGGATACAAGGCATTAAAAAAAATGCAACGTCTGCGCCCAACTGATATTATATGAGATTCCAGAATTCCATCAAAATAATTCCAAGAACAATGAAACGGATGTTTGCTCCAAGTGTTTTTAGGTAATAGCAACAGTTAGAACCGATTGATTCGTAGAAAAATTTAAAAGGAGTAAATGAAAGATCAATGTTTTGTAAATACAATATCAAAACATTACAATAAAAACTACAACTACTATTTAATCTAGGACTTGTTTACATTTCAGAGGAAAATTGTTGAACATCGGTTGAGTGAATTTAGAATTGTTTTTGAACGTGAAATAGTAGCAACGACGACCGATGGTGTGATGAAAAAATTTGGGCGTCCCGTTGTCAGTTAAATTTGCATAAATCATGCTATACATCTGGCTGTAATTGAAACATTGTACCGGAAAACTCATCAAACAGAAACAGAAAACATTGAAACGGAAGAAGATTTAGATTATTCCAATGAAGATGAACAAAACACCAAAGAAAGCGACTCCGAAAATGATAATGACTTTGAAAAAGCCGAGACTTCAGAATCCCTAATCGATACCCTGTTTATAATACGAACCACCGATTCAATCTCGTCATTGTGGACAAATCTTCTTATCGTCGAAAAGTTTTTTTAGCCAAATGCGGCTGTTTTTTCTCGATTTCATCATTTAAACGTTGCAATAATATCGAATCAATACTCGCCGTTGATTGTTTATCCTTTTTGAAGATAATCAATGAAAATTATACGACGCGCATCCCAAAAAACTGACTGATTCTCCCATTTGGTCCATTGTTTTGACCGTTCCTTTGTCTTATCAAATTTGAGCCTCCATGTTAAATCGGATTAACGTCTAAAAGATTCAGATTTGGGGACGCGTTTTGCAGAATTAGACGCTGTGAAAATTTGACCTTGGATACTATTTTTGAGCCGTCGAGAGATTAAAGCTGAAACTGTTTTTGTTAGCGTTATTTTTCGGCTGGAATTTATAAAGACGGAGGAGCGTACGTTATAAAAGTGCACGATTGATGGGATTTAATTCAAATTGCATTTATTGCGTGCATTTTTTGCAATTTGACAGGAGCCCTTTTGAGTCTAGCGAATTCAATTTATCAATGCATTGCCTATATAAACGGATTTTTTGTGTGAATTTTATAATACAATTGAAGATGATCGGTTTGATGACAGTTTTCAAAGCATAAATGTCTTGAAATAATTTTAAAAAAATTGCACAAAAATAAAAAATCTGATGACATCTCTAATTTTATATGTGATTGTAAAAATATATATTTAATATTCAAATTAAAATAATTAATTATAATTGTGCATATTTATTATGGCAGTACGGTGGTACTATGGACGGTGGTTGTCCTTTTATTTAAATGTGGCAATATAATTTTTTGTGCGCACTCGCGCTGAAATGTGTGTGTTTGTGTGTGCGGCCTCGAAGGTGTTTGTGTATACGGGCGATGTAAATAGGCGATAAATGCTCAAACGTAAACAGACGAGGGCCAGGGGGGCGGAGGACGCATGCGGGGCTTTCGGGAGAACAAAGGGGCTCTCGTGCCCCGCTGCGCCTCCGTCGCGCGGCGCACGGTCTAGCGGGGCGGGGCGGGGGTGGGGGTCGGCAGTTGCGTAATTAGCGGATTGCGGGGGCCGAGGGCCGCGCGCGAGGGCTCCGCGGGGGGCGCGAGGCCTCCTACTCACCCAGGACGAACTCCCAATGTTCGCAACCGAGCGAGCGCTCGGGCACGAGCTCCAGCTCCAGCATAGCGCTGCCGTCGCTCGACGCGCTTTGTTCGGACCGACTCTTGTCACTGCAACTGTCATTAAACAGCTGATCGTGCCAGTGGTGTAGCCGCGACTGGCGCAACTGGCGCGAACATCGCCCCGCCGGCGGACGACAACAAAAAATGCATCATCACGCCTCGCCTCGCCGGCGGTCAATATCGCCGACGCCATCGCTACTTTCCGCCCTATGAAAACATTTTTTGAAATCATACCGTTTCTGGCATCATACATTCAAAATATTTTTTTAAATTTTATTATTATATTTTCAATATATCATTTGCGCCCGTACATTTTCAAAAATAAAATATATTTATTCAGCTTTATTCATATCTCGCAAGAGTAAATACATGTGAATAAATAAATAAATAAATAATAAATCACTCAATTACTCAAAACACGAAAAAAATTGAATAACATGTGTTGATAAAGTATTGCTTTTTAATGAAAAAAAAAAATAAACGAAACCAAAGCATGACAAGTTTTATTCGAACTCTGTTCCATCGAGACAAATAGTAGAGCTAAATACCAATAATTAATTTTTAATTTAAATGTTTTTGTCTATAAGAAAGCTCTGATATAAGTGGGTATTGTATTTGCTCACGCTCGATCAAAAACAACAACGTGTCGATAACGCAAGAATGAATTGCTTCCCCGTTCACTGTAGAATTGCTGAAATTGAATATATGATTTCATGAATAAAGTATAATTTCGCCTAAAATTTGTTGTTTTATTAGCCATCCTACGAACTTTGTTCTTGTTTCATTTGTCGGTAACGTTAGTAGATACA